>JAQPZY010000943.1:0-550000 GCA_029931535.1 Margaritifera margaritifera | reverse complement strand
TAAGTTTACTCACTTGTCAAGTATTACAACAGCTGGAGGTTTGATGTACGCGCAAGACTGCAAACACTGATTTCCAGTACCAGCACGTTTCGATGCGTATAGATGCAAGAGCTTATTGTCGATATGATAAAAATGCAGCAAAACTGTGATATTCAATGTTCATAAGTCTCCTAAAACATTGTGCAGACACGTGCTTGGAGTTACATGTAGCAATCATTAAATGTAATGCTTCATTGAAAAACCGAACCCAAATTAATTAGCGAGGAAACCTATTATTCTGATAGTTGACGGGAAATAATTTGTCCATTTCCATTAAACAATCTATATCAAATATTGAATACAAAGATGAGAACCAAAAACTAACCAAGCTATAACCTTTTGAGATAGCTAAAGCTATTCAGGGCTTGGCTGGAGAGCCAAGAAGGGCAAAGAACTTACTTCGGGCCAACCACTTGTAGAATGTTGCTGCGAAGCTTACTATGACAATCTACTTCACTAAAGCGATTTGTTAAGGTACCTATTCACGTATTTCCACACAAATCTCTCAACTCGTCAAAAGGTGTTGTTTAATCTAGAGATTCGCATGGCTGCAGTGAGGCTGAGATGCTGGAATATTTCAGCTCTCAGAACGTCTCACAGATGAAACGAATCAACAATAGTCATGATTGCCAGTTGATTCACACAGATATTTACATCCTGACATTCAACTGTTCCACTCTACCTACATCGATCAAACCCGTGTTCTTGAACATACCAATCCACCCTTTAATTCATAATCCTATGGGTTGTTTCAAATGCCAGAAATATGGGCACCACAAAGCGAACTAGTCTGTCCCAGATGTGGGCAGGAGGGTCACGGTGGATGGTCCTGCAAAGAGAAAATTTCTTGTGCGAATTGCCAGGCAGAACATTTCTTATCCTCTAGAGACTGTCCTTAATGGAATCTCGAGAAGGAGATCCAACGATAGAAACAGGAGAAAGGCATGATCTTTCATGAGACCAGGAAGTTAGTGGAGTCCACAACTCCACTTAACACAGCTGGCAAATACAACGCCATCGCAGCTATATTGGAAACAAAACTTCCACAAATACTATCTTAACCCAGTTAATTACATGACCAGAAGGTCAAACCAAAACAGTCTTGACGACACCAATATCCATGCTAGCAGCCATCCAAACCGAGAGCGATTTAGATATACCAAGAAAATTTGTTTGTTTGTTTGTTTTGTTTGGTGCTTTACGGCACATCAACACAAGTAGGTTATTTAGTGCCGAGGCAATTGGAGTAAAGTGCCTTGCCCAAGGACACACCATGGTAGCTGATATCAAGAAAATCAGTGCGACAGTGTAGCAATTAAGAAACCTACTCATGCTACAAACGACAAGGTATTTAAATCCAGCCCAAGGAAAGAGCGGCAAACATATGGCCCAGTGGACATAGACTCAGTGTGACATAGAAGATTACGAACTCTCCTTCAGAGAAACCGGTAAAACCGGTCCACCAAAACAGCAACAGACCGCTGGCGCGAGTGGAAATGCATGCTCTAAACCAAATAATGTGAGATATAAAGAATCAACGAGACTTCCAAGAAGATCTGATGATCCTAAACCGTTTAATAAGTTTGGAAGTCTAGAGTGTATGGAGATTGGAGAGCCGACTGATATCGCAACAGGAGAACCTCCCAGAAGTCCCATACTTCCACCACATTCATAAATATGTGTCCCTCTGCGGGTTAATGGTTGTAAAATAGGCCTGATGCGTCTCGCTCCATCTCGTATTTGGCGAATGACTGGAGACAACCTGTTTGCTGTGGGTTGCGTCACGTGTTGTTGGAAGAGAGGATTCTGGTAGTTGACTAGATGAGAGGTCGATGGTTTATATTATAATTAAAATAATATTTGTTACGCTACCTTTGTACAGTGCAAACAAACTGTCTGAAAATACTAATATTTGCTTAGGTTTATGCTTCATTTATCCATATATTACTTTGTCAGATTTTCCTTCCGTCCATTATTGATGGCGCCACTGTATCTCTCAAAAAAGAGATATATGAAACACTTATTTATTTGCATCTTTCCATTCATATACAACTCACATGCAAAGTTTAGTGAAAATTGTAACTAGATTTGAATAATGTAATTTTGTGCTTGAGCCGATACGAGCGAAAAACTTCTGAGTGATATTCACTGTTGACCCAGAAAGAGTTGGTTCATATTTAGAGCAATTACGAGGTTTGAGTGATAGCAAGATCGTGGCGAATTACAATGTATTAATCATGTAATTTAGGGATTTCACTTACTTTAGTGGGTAAACTGCGTTAAATAATCAAATACGATACAGTCTAGTAGGAACAGTAGCCTCAAGAAATAAATCGATCAATCAGAGATAATAATTCTATTAGTCACTTCAAATGTTTAAATATTTATTCATCAGTGCATTTGAATCCCTATTTATCTGAATGATTTTATTCCCAAAAGAAATAGTTTTGCATTTTCTTCGTAATTGGTGAACGCTGGTAAACAAACTATGGAGGTCTGGCCGGATTCGCGAATCTGAAGCGAATGAAGGCACGATTAAAATATATTGCTTAATCCATCTCGACTTTGCTATAATTTAAACCACGCACTTTTTTTTAAACACTGACTACATTGTATAGGGCTGATAAGCTGATGTTAACTTGGATGTTTTCCTGCCTGTGGTATCACGGGTAATATTTAGAGATTTCTTCCAACGTTAGATTCTTAATTGGTTTATACCATTTGAAGATGTTTAGCATATTCACCTTTATATTTACATTCTATCTTTTATCATGTAGGGCTACATGTTTGCGTTTTTTTTGAAGGGTTTATTTTCCTTGTTTTGTTTCCTTTACAATTGTTGCTTTTACATTTGTAGAACTTAACTTTTAGTCGGCACTATATTGCCAGGATTGTGCTGACGTGCCGTTAAACCCTATACGCACACACATAGATATGATTCTTTGGCATTCTTTGAATATGATCAAAAGTCGATGACATACTCTTTAAATGTTCGCTTACAAGATGACTCGGAGGAGAAAATATCTTAAGTGATGGACATACCTATATCTCTGTGTACCTACTTACATACAGGTCCATATAAAAACAAACTATAGCTCAGACAGGTAACATAAGTTCGTATCATTTATTACAGAAAAAAAGTGTGAATTGATATGTTTCTATTATATAACTGACTAACCACTCCATCCGTTCAAGGCATGGTGAAGAATGGAAAGAAGGTGTTGCATCCACAAAGTTCTTACGTGTTTACTGCTAGAAATTGATTTAAATCGATTTTGCTTCAGAATCTCCCTTCGTGGTAGCGAATCTCATGGCAACATATAGAATACAGGGAAGACATTGAATATTCACCCTTAATCCTATGATGATTGAGTAGCTTATTACAAGTGCACATTATAACAGATGATCATGTATAAAGATTACATTAAATTTCAATACGAAGGTTTAGAATAACGCTAAATATCACCGGAGGAAAAAAAAACAATAAAAAAAAACAAACAAAAAAAAAACAAACAAAAAACGTTATAAAATGAATTAGAACTGAAAACTAAAAACTATGTACAGCGAGGATAAACGAAATCCATGTCTCCAAAAGAGCCGTATAGTAAAAATGTCCTTTGAAATGGTTCAGTAATATGGAAAAATGACAGAGGAATTAAAGAACAAACAATAAATTACAAGGCAAAGGTGGATGCCTGTTCATAAACAAAAACAAAAAGGAAAACTTAAAACAAAACCCACATAGAAATTAAGAGGAAGAATACTGCATACGAAACTATTCCGTTGAACTTAGCACGCAAGTGCCTAGATAGACGAAGGGGCTTTGACATACAGCTTGGAAACAGATGACGACACAGTATCATGAACGATTCCTGAAAAGTGTTCAAAGAAAGAAAAGGAAAGATAGCTACACTAATGTATTCAGAAAGAGAATAGATCAATACTGTTTTGTTTTTTCAACACAAAAGAAGCAGAAACAAATACAAAATGATAATAATTTTCCGTTTTTTTTTGTGCTATAGAAAAGGCACGAAATCTGCAAAACTAGTTCTTCCTTCGTTTTGCTTTTTTCCTTTCAAAAACCTACAATATTTCAAGAGCAAACTGGGAGGATCCCGCGAACTAGTATCGTGAACTGTACAAATCGTTTCACGAATACGTGTTTATAAAATTAGTTTAAATATAGTTGATATGATGTTTTGCTTAGATGAAAAAGAAAATCACAGATATTTCAAAAATTATCTGATATTTATCTGTCAGCCCACATACAATATAAAGGTTATGAAGTTATAAATGAAATACCAATGCAAGTTTTATTGCGACCATCTAATGTTATGAATATTGTTATACAATGCGATGTTATATATATATATTCTTATACAATGGGATGTCATTGATATTATTATACGTTGGCATGGTATGGATGTTATGGATATTGTAATAAATTGCGTGATATGTATCCATGTTATGGATATTGAAATAAATTGCGTGATATGTATCCATGTTATGGATATTGAAATAAATTGCGTGATATGTATCCATGTTATGGATATTGTAATAAATTGCGTGATATGTATCCATGATCAGTTAAAAAGACACAATATCAGAAGAAAAGAGGAATGTACAAGAGTTAGTTTTGACTGTATTAAAAAAAATAAAGATAAAAATAAAAAGTAATGAAGAGCAAGGGTATACTGTCTAAGTGAAAATGGTGATAATTGTTTGGGCTTGAAATGATTAGGTAACACCCTGGGATGTTTGGTACTCCTCTGGACAAGTCAGGCATTGATTCAAGCTTTTCTTATCTTTATGAGAGGTTTTCGCATACGCTCATCGGGACATTGATTTTTTCGCTTTCTGCTAGTACTATTATACAAAAGTACCAACTTTATAATCTAAATTTTGTAATTTACTTTTAGTTTCCTTAGGTTCATACAGGCAGGAAATCAAAGACTCAATGCAGTCAAAAATAATATCAGAATATTCAGAATACTATAACAAAGAAAGCCTAGCAATAAACAAATGCTCAACAGTTTCGAAAGTTTTCAAATGCGATTTGTCTGTTGTTGGACTGTAATTAGACAGACATACGTAACGCTTTAGTGCCCTAGATAACACAACCAATTGTTTCTCTAAGCTGAACCATGAGTAATTGACGCATATTCTAATATGATATGATTTATTTCTGGTAAAATCTACCTCCTAGTTAGGTCCACTCAGCTTCTACGTTGTCAATCATTTGCCACTGTGAGATTCCCTAGGGCTGTGTATTCCCAAAAGGTCTTAATAAAATAACAGATTGTTTCCTAATTATGGAGGGACTGATTGCAAAAGATGAAACAGAAATTGTTCTGCTGTCTAGAGGAGTCTCGTCAATCACGCAAGATTCGACAATACCCCACAGCGATATTTCATTAAAGATAAATTCTGAACTCTTGCCAATTACCTGTGTGCAAAAATGGACGGAAATTCATAGAGCTACAGAAAGGTTATATTGTCATTTAACTAGGTTAGTTGATTCAACAAAATTAAGATGTGCATACATCTTGACATGTTAGGCTATGTTTTAGATTACTTCATTTTGGAGCAGAAACCAGAAAGTCCATTTTTTCCAGTAGAAGATTTCACAGATATTACTGCCACAAGTATTGATCTATTATCATTCGAATTGTTGGTTAATATAATTTTGAATTATTTGTTGTCAATTGTATAGTCATAACAACTTATATCACTTACTCTTGCACGACCAGACGATGATGTCAGACTACCCTTACGATGGAGGAAACCAGAGACGTCAGAGCAAACAACGACCATTCATTTGGCAAACCTTTGAAGTAACTCAGGACAATAAATATACAGTGTGAACATCTTGCCACTTTGCTTTGCAGGCCCTTTTAATCTGAAAGCTCACTATCAGTCAGGCGATGGATGTACCTGAAGGAAGCATATTGTCAGTCACCCGATTCAACATAAAAATTAACAGCATAGTGAATTGCCTTTATCCAGGAACTGACCACTCATTATATGTTGACGACTTTGTGATCTGCTATAGATCAAAGAGTATCCATACTATCGAACGTCAACTACAAATAAACTTAAAGAGAGTTCAGAAATGGGCAGAAGAAAACGGGTTCAAATTTTCGAAATCCAAAACTGTTTGTATGCACTTCTGCCGATTACATTGTATTCGTGAGGACCCGAAACTCTATGTCGACGGTTGTTTATTCCTGTTGTAGAGGAGATCAAATTTTTAGGGCTTATTTGCGACAGTAAACTAACTTTTCTCCACATATTAGATACCTACGGGACAAATGTAAAAGAATCCTTTGATTAAATACGAGTCGTGGCAAACACAGAGTGGGAAGCAGATCAGAAGGTCTTGCTCCACGTATAGAGGTCATTAGTAAGATCGAAACTTGACTATGACTCGACTGTGGACGGATCAGCTTGTAAATCTTATCTACAGATGCTTGATCCGATACACAATCAAATACTTCGACTCTGTCTGAGTGCATTTTGAACTTCAACTTCAGAAAGTTTCAATGTTGAGGCAAAGGAACCATCACTTTATCTCGTACGAATGAAATTGGTTCTTCAGTATGCTACCAAGCTATTTTCTAATCCATCTAACCACGCATATGATATAGTCTTTAGGCCTAAATACCATACTAGTACGCAGAGAAACGAAACTTCATTCCACCTTTTGGAATACGAATCCGTCCTCACTTAGAAACAGCAAATATCAGTGCTGTTGACAGTGAACAATTCTGTATGATCAAATAAACACCGTAATTATCAAAACCTCTCAAAATATTATTTTACCTTTGCAAATTCAGAAAGCCTTCAACAAATCCTCTCCTTTTTCAGAGTAAATTGAATCAAATCCGAGCCTTCTATCGTCCCTGTATACAGACGATTCGAAAGACGGAAAGAAAGTTGGAGCTGCCATTGCAACACCCAAGGACATTATCTCGAACCGGTTACCGGATAAAGCCTCAATTTTTACTGCAGAAATTACAGCCATACTAGAAGCTTTAGTTACGTTAAAACCTCTCAAAATACAAATGACATCATCTTTTCACATTGGCATAAAGGGTAATGAAAAGAGAGATAAAGCAGCCAACGCTGCCCTTCAGTCTCCCGTTCCTGAATGGAAAATTCCATATAGTGGCTACCAATGTTGTATAAGTCAACATGGTCGTCATAATTGGCAAAATATGTTGAATGAAAACTCCACAAACAAACTTAAGAACATCAAACCCACTATAGGAGAGTGGCATTCCTCCCATAAACAAATCGGTGAGATGAGATTTATTGTGCCGATCGCATATCGGACACATATACCTGACTCATGCATACCTCCTGAAGGGTTAATGTGTACCCTACCAGTGTCCACTGACAGTGGAACACATTCTTACTGGGTGTGTCCATTTCCACCCTGTGAGACAGAAATATTTTGACAAGAACTGCATGAAGAAACTGTATGAGGACGTACAACCCGAGAAAATCGTAGTCTTTTAAGTGAATGCGCTTTATGAAATACATTTTAATCATATTTTAAGGATTTTACATGCTTACTTATATCCGTTCTTTTGTATACATTTTACAGAATTTTAACATATTGCTGTTTTATGTTTTATCTTGTTGTACCTAAGTTTACATTTTTGGAAGCAATTTTTGTGCAATTCATTTGTACTTTTCTCGAACTTAATTCTTTGTTGGCATTTCATAGCCACTTATGTGCTGGGGTGCAAATACTACATACATACTAACTGTTAGTATGTTTGATCCAACTACATGCTCAAAGGACATTTTGGACTTTCTACAAGAATGCGATTTCTATAACAAATTGTGACACAAAATTGTTGGAATATTACTTTTTTTTAGCTGTATCGTTTATTTTACATGCCTTTTAAAGAATTTAGCATATTTATCTATTATCCTTTAGTTTGTAGCAGTACATTTTACTTTTATTTGGAATGGTTTATCTTCTTGAAGGTTTTAGCAATATGTTACCCGTATATTTTACAGCTTTTACTCGGTAATATACATCTAGGGTTGTGCTGATGCAATAAACCTTAGACATACATACATACATACATACATACATACATACATACATACATACATACATACATACATACATACATACATACATACATACATACATACATACATACATACATACATACATACATACATACATACTCTCTCAACTACTGTTGTACACTGTAATACTTCTCCTATTGTCCGAATCTCCAGTTATCCTTAACGTTGTTATGTCTCTCAGTAAGCTTGGATAATTGAGGTTCTTCTGTGCCTGACGTGTGTTTAATGTTCTCACGCGCCTACTCGCCCTCTGCTGACTCGGGGTTGTAGAACAGATGCGATGTGTCCTTGTTACATGTCGTAAGAGGCAACTGAGTGGAGACAGCCCGTTTGCTGTTGGTTGCGTTCCGGGTCGCTGGAGGAGAGGATCATGACAGTTGAATAGAGGCTACGCCGATGGTTGCCACTCTGGTGCAACCCACTACTTTAGCCTCAACTTAAGGTAGACGGGTGGTCAGAAAGACCCGGCCCGATCAATCCGCTAGTCACGCCAAGCTTCAGGGGCTATGTTAAAGACTCTCAGTTTTGCTGATTTGCATAGTGTTCAAAAGTCACATTTGTGACTAAAGCAACATATTGTCCTTCAAACCTTGCAGGCTGAGGGCGCACAGGTGACGAATACTTTAGTATGCCACTATGTGAAAACCAATCAAAACTTCAACCAGTAGTGTGAGACTTGTTCTCAAAAGGACCAGGAATAATTCAACCAGCGACTCATATCAATCTGTCGGGGTACATTTAGAACTTCCTCTTGAGAAAGAATCTGTGTTGAGGCAAATGAATCATCAATTTATCTCAGACGAACGAAACTGGCTCGTCAGTATGCTATCAAACTATCTTAAATGCAGGTAACCACGCATCTGATGTAGTCTTTAGGTCCAAATATCAAAGCTAGTACGCTCAGAAACCAAACTTTATTCCACCTTTCGACATGCGAATTCAGGTAAAACTGCACAATTCGGTATTCCACAATTATCACCGTGGTTTTCAAAGCCTAAAAATATAATATTTGACCTTTGCGAATTCAAAAAGTCTTCAACAAATCCTCACCTTTTATCAGAGTAAATTCAATGAAATCAGAGCTTCCTTTCGTAGCCATACGTCCCTGTATACAGACGTTTCGAAAGATAGAGACAAAGTTGGAGCTGCCACTGCAGTAGTCCATGGCACCGTCTCCAGCCCGTATACCAGATATAGCCTCAATATTTACTGCAGAAATTGCACCATACTCAAAGCTTTGAATTACACTGAAACCTCTTAAATACACATTTCATTATGTTTTCGGATTCCCTTTCGTCATTGAAAGAATTGCAGAATCTTAAAGTTGACAAAATATATCCCAGATATTATAGAAACATGAGGTTCTCATATAATCTGGGAAAAGTATTCTGTACAGTTGGCTCCCTAGTCACACTGGTGTAAAGGTTAATGAAAGTATAGATAAAGCAGACAAAGCTACCCTGCAGTCATCTGTTTCGGAATGGAAGATTCCATATACTGACTTACAATATTGTATAAATCAGCATGTTCGTCATACTTGGCAAAACATATGGAAGGAAAACTCCGCGAACTTAAGAACATGAAACCCACTATTGGAGAGTGGCATCCCTCGAATAAAATAAATCGCAGAGATGTGGTGATAGTGTGCCGATCGCGTACAGGACAAACATATAAGACTCATGCATACCGCCTGAAGGGTGAACCTCGACCGGAATGCATACTCTGCCAGTGTGTACTGACAGTGAAACACATTCTCGTCGAGTGTGTCAGCTTCCACCCTGCGAGATAGAGGTATTTTGACTTGAACTGCTTGAAGAAACTGTTTGAGGACGTACCACCCGAGAAATTCTTGGACTTTGTGAAGGAATGCGGTTTATACAACAAATTTTAACTATGTTTTAAGGACTTTACGTGTTTTACCTTTATCTGTTATGTTATATACATTGTACAGAATTTTAACATCGTTACGTTTTATATTTAATCGCGTTGTACTTACTGCTTGCATATATTTGGAAGGGTTAATGTTCTTAAATTTTGTTGCTATTCATTTTTAAAGGTTTCGGATATTATCTTTAGTTTGCACCATATATCCACTTTTATCCTGAGGTGTCGTAGAGCACTACTACATGCATACATATCACGTACCTACTAACAGGTCATTAGGTTAGATCTTATGAGGTTTCCATGGTAATAAGTAACTAAGAGTGAATAACAATACCACTACCCCTCGGTTGATGCAGGAAACCATCGCAGGTCAACCTCCAACGAATACATATTCTTTCCGATAGCTGAGTAAACTGCAGCAATAGATGATTTGTACATGCTTCGCGACTGAGAACCATGGCCAGGGCAGATTTGAACCCACGATCTTCCGATTCCGAGTCCGTACTGTTAAGTTGTTATTTATTTAGGTAATTCCACCGCAGAATGTAAATCTTTGTAATATACCAAATGCAACACTGATATCTTTTATTTTAAACCTACGTTCCATTTACATGTATAAATTATTCTTATGACATCAAATATATATTTAACACTGCAATATTTCTATCTTTATATTTATTTATTTATTTGCGTGAGTAAGATGTTTAACGCTGGTGCATCTGCATCATGCCAGGAAATTTTTAATTCAGTTCCCAGTTTAAGCAACAGTTTGATAAAAAATGTCTGATAATCACGTTAAGATGTAACAGTGTTTGATCAAGCAAACTCAGTAAAAGTATATTAAGAAAACAAATGACTTTCCTTCATATCAATACCTCGTAGAATACGTTTGAAGAGAGTAACTAACTGTACTGTAAAACACATGTAAACATAGACAGAAATATAGTGTCACGAACAGGATGCGGAAAATGCACTAGCTTTGAAATAACGAGCTTCAATCATTATTTTCTTGCAATCAAGCTTATTGATCAAACTACCATTCTCATAAACATCCTCCTTTACCAAACATTCCACTTACGCACCTATTGTATTCCATTCATCAGCTCATAAGGAAGAACATATACCAAGAAAAAGAAAGAAAAAAAACTCTTCAATTACATTGGAGGAACATCCGACTTATGAAATCCCTTCTAGGAAACATTTAATACCGACCTTTTGTTCCAAGAGCGAAAACCTTGAAGAAACAGAGCTGTGGATTGAATCTAGCAAATCTTGAAGAAACAGAGCTGTGGATTGAATCTAGCAAACCTTGAAGAAATAGGGCTGTGGATTGAATCTAGCAAACCTTGAAGAAACATAGCTGTGGATTGAATCTAGCAAACCTTGAACGTAATTTCTTTCATGGGTTCGTTGATATATAAGACTGTGACACATCCATAGAAATCGAATGGGAACAATAGCTCAGAGAAATCAAATGTAAACAATAACTCAGAGAAATCAAATGTGAACAATAGCTCAGAGAAAGTATTTTTTCAGCAAAGTAGCTACACATTATCCTTCTGTGAATATTAAAACAAAATTGCATAAGACTTTCGTTGCTTTCTTTTACCTCTTCATGTCATCACAGGACATGGATAAAAGGAATCATTAAAACCGTTATAAATTTAAAAGTACAGTTGCAGTTTAGCTACTTTCAGGAGAAATTAGCGATGATGGTCCTTTAAGACGATAATAGACACTTAACAAACACACAGACATTACCTTTTTCTAGGTAGTGAAAAAATGGACAATAATAAACACTTTTCGCATCACAACGAAGGATGAAAAGTTTATTAAGAGTATATTAAAGACAAAACAAGTAAATCAAGGCTGTTTCAACAATTTATCAATGTCAGCTGTCTTAGTCTAATATCAACATCAAAACGAGTAAGCACAACAAAGTGCAATTTACAACACGTAATGCAGAGGTCGTGGACGATAGCTCTATCGACAACACTTTGGTGGAATGGCAATCGGTGGTAAAAATCAGTACAACTTACAAAGTATCAAAAGTAGAGTATTATGCGATTGCGAAAGACTGAGCATTACCATTTGGACGAGGTTTATTGTCTCGACTGAGTCAGCAAACGACAGGATAGAAGTATTACGTTTCCTGCCGCGATGGCGACGAGGCAGCGACGACGGCAGCGTCGTATGATTTTGTCTTAAGGTCTTTGAAACGTAATGGCATGGTGGAGGGTGTTATATTCAGCATAGTACTGTGCACAGGCGAGACACCTTTCTCCAAAGAACCCCTGTGTTTTAGTTTTGGCACTCATGGAACAAATGCTTGATGATTGTCATAATTGTTTTAGATCTGGAGTTCACCATTTGTTTGGGTGATAGTTCATTAACCAAGTCTACAATGGATGACTGATTTGCTGTTCAAGATGTCAATATCTCACAGGTTGTCATACTAATAAAAGCTAAATAGTTGGAAAGGGTTTGGGGCGAAGAAATGAATGATTTACATAAACAATAAGTAGTATATGTAGCTACGGCATCATTGTCTCTTAAAGGTAAAGACTTAGCTACGCCTTAAACCTTTAAAGTATAATATGGTAGCAACTATTACTGCTTTTTTAGATTTTGGAGACCAGATGTAGATTTATCTAACGAGTACAGTCTTATTTCAGCTATGTCAAATCGAACAGATAAGGAAAGCAAATGGTTTCGTTTGATATTGCAAGTTGATTGCACCAGCTAAAAGGTAGGCATAATTACCCTCGACACGAAAGAACTCGTCAGTCGCTGAAGAAACGGAACTTCACTCAACAATTACCATCAATCTGGATTGCCATTAATCAGAAGTAAACATCGTCTTTTGACATCTTCCGGTTGCAAAACCATTTCATGTAATTTGATTGTGCCGAAGGGATAACATAAAACAAAGAAATCAAAGAAAGATCATAATCTTTCGGTTACAAAAAGCATTATATTGTGTTTAATACTAACAAAGGTAGGATGTATTACAAGTGAAGTAAAAAAATAACATCAATAAATCGTCAAGGCTATGTCAAATTCGTGCCATTAATTTGGCTTTGTGGTAACTTTTAGTCCCAAAAAATCCCCACCGAGCTCGCTGAAGCTTTGGAGGTCATTACCGCAACTCTTGGTTTTTATACCCCTCCATGTGTCCAAAACAAAAACAACTGGGATTTTTGCTGTTATTTTTTTCTCACTTTTTATGTTATATGCCACTTAGCATAATGCAATCAACCATGTAATTTGGCTTTCATGTATACTTTTTTCAAGAGTAAATATGACACGAAATATAATACATACATCCTGAAGGGTGAACCTCGACCGGAGTGCATATCCTGGCAGTGTCCACTGACCACATTCTTGCTGAGTGTATCGACTTCAACCCTGCGAGACTGATATTTTTATATTTCATTTTTTATGTGAACTCATTTAAGGAATTTTATGATAATGTACCACCCGAGGAAATGTTAGACTTTTCGTGGGAATGTAGTTTATGTAAAAAAAAAAAAAAGAAAAAAAAAAGAATTTTTTTTAATAAAATACAAAAAAAAATTTCAAAAAATTTGACCCTATATTTTAAGGATTTTTTTTCGTTGTCTTTTATTTGAAATACATTATACAGAATGTTAACATCTCTACGCTTTATACTTAACTTGCAGTACATCATGTTTACGTTTATATGAAAATGTTAATCTTCCTCACGTTTTTGTGCAATTCTTTATATTTACATTTTTCATTTTTAGAACTTTACTTTTATCTCGTCACCTTATAGAAATAATGTGCCGACTTGTCGTTAAACCCAAATACATACATACATATATGCATACATAATAAAAGTGGTTAGCGATAGTATGCTAGAGAAAAGGATGACAAAAGCTTCTTCATCACTCTCATGTTCATCTTAATCCAGACATGAAGAGATAATATCATACATTTTCTGCGGGGAAACTTTTACGTTGTTCCTATAGAAAGAAAATATACTTTCTTCTATTGTTTATGGACCACTTTATACATTGTGTCAATAAATTGAGATACTTTCACTACACACGCTGTACATTGCCTGTGCTGGATTGATTTCTCTGGTGTGGTTGATTGACAAAAGGTTAAGGTGATTGTTTGTATCTGATTTTGCTGTTTGTTTGTTTTGTTTGATCTCGGACTGCAGTGCGTGTTTCATGGTTGTGTCGGTCTTGCGGATGTGTTTTTATGTATAGTTATTGTATACGGATGTAAAAAGTTGTTTATATAGCGCCCTATCAACGATAACGTTGTTTACATAATGACATTATATTGTTTAGCTACAAAAATACTTTTAAAGTATAAAGTACCTACCTTAAGAGCATCGAAAACAATAATGCGAAAGAACTTTTAAAAATAAACTATGGATGTATTTCTGTTTTCCTGCTAAATGAACAAACACAAAATCTATATACGGACCGATACGTGGACTTGTTCACTTGTTCACACACAAACTCTCTCGTTCTCTCTCTCTCTCTCTCGAACACACACACACACACACATACGCACACATAGCACATAAATGTACAATATTTCAGCTCAAAAAATGAACAAGCAGCTGTATGCGCACTTTCTCTCCTCTTTTCAGCACATTGTGAATATTGTCAGTCCTATTGAAACTTATTTGGAGGAATTCTAGGTTTATGTTTAAAAATTCTAATTATGTTCCCTACCATATTTATCCCCCTGTTGCAGATGGTTACCACACGGAAATCTATGTTTGATGAATTTCCATGCAGAAGCTTCAGAAGAGGTAATTAAAGACAGACAGACATATTGTCGGACGGACAAACAAATGATTTTAGTATACTCCTTTTAAACATGAGGATAGATATGACAATTTGTCAGAAAATAGGGAATAAATAAATTCCAACATAAACATTCAGCTTGTTTCACCTAGAATTATTTGGATGAAATTGTATACAAAGTTATTTAGCACTGTAAACCTTTTCAGAGTTCCAAACGATAAAGAATTTTTTGGTCCAAAAAGAGCAGACAGGGACCCATAAGATTTATCTTCACGAAGTAAAACATTTGAGAAACAGCTGGGACTTGTTAGAGGATAATGGATGTAAATATATAAAATACGGATAATAAACGACGTTCATGAGTTTATTACCCAAGAGATTTGTTTCGGAAACGAGCAGTGTCATTTGACAAACTAGACGGCACTCAAGCATACAATGTGCTATTACACAAAATCTTGATAAAGTTAGGAATGATCGTTAAAATAACAGAGCTGCTGACACTGAGGTTTTGTTATATCGATTACCGGTCACAAATAACAATTCTTAGCTATTCATGGTGTCTACATTTTTGTTTTTCATGCCATTGTAGGGTGCACATTAAGAAGTCCTCTTTATGTTCAGATCAACAAAATTAGTTTTCAGGTTGAAGAATCTTTGTCTAACTTGCGAGTCGTACCATTACTGGATAACACAAAGTCACCACTTCGTCCATTCCTGTATAACACAAGGCCACCACTTCGTCCATTCAGGACAATTATGTGCTTCTGCCTTTGCATCTTTCCATGACATTTTGACGAAAGCAACTTCTCTCTCTGTTGTTCTCTTTCAGATCGTAGTTGATCAACAGTTGTGCTTTTAATTTCCAGAGATACTAGCAATTTATGCTTTCTTTCCTTGCCAATGAGTCGTCTATAAATGGTGTGTGTGTGTGTGTGTACGAGGGGTATTTAAAATGTTTTTAATATTTTGTGATAACTATCTTGCTTCGTTTAACCTGTCAGTAAATTTAACGCTGATTGATAGACAAAATAACGTTCTATTAAATGATCTGCAACTGCACATGCAGCACGCCAAACACCTGCAGATCTAGGCGTGTGACGTAACATAGGCAAATGACAGTGACATAAAATGTAAGAGAATGCTAACAATTATGCTACTGAACAAAGATCATAGTGTACAATCCGGGTACTCTTGATTGATATCAAGGCCGTCTTGGATAAAGTTTACAAATGTAATTTTTTGTTATATCCTATAACTATGTGGTGGCTTCATCGTTTTAAGGATGGTCGTGAAATCGTGGCAGATGACCCACATTCTGGAAGACCGTTGTCTGAGATTGGTGAGCAGGAAGTGGCTCCTGTGAAGGTGGCTACTGATGAAGATGCTCGATACACAGTTAACACGGCCTTTAATTCGTCAGCTGTTTCTAGCTCAGAAAGGTTTCTGCAAGATGGGTCCCGCATTTGTCGACGGCTGATCAAAACAGATTTGGTTTGAAATCGCCAAACAGCTACTCGCCAAATCTGAAAAGAGTGACCAGAGATGTTTGAATGAGATTGTCACAAGAGATGAAACACTGATTGACTTTTTTGAGCCCAAGAGAACTAATAAAGTTTGGATCGGAGAAAACGAGCAGAAACCACAATTCCCTTGAGGTAGTCGGACTGTCAAGAGAATTTTATTCACATTATTTTTCAATTTTTGATGCAAAGGGTCCGGTATTCCAGGTACCTGTGCCTGACATTGCTTGAGTCACAGCACATTTTTATGCCTTCAAAGTGTTGTCAAAAGTTGCAGAACACCTGAATAACTAACCATCCATCCGCGCACTGGTACCCGAGGTATCCATCTACTCCATGACAACGCACCGGCGCATAAATACGCCGTCGTGACTGACTTCCTGGAGGAGCACACCATCCAAACTTTGCCACATCCTCCATACAACCCTAATTTAGCTCCAAATGATTTTTGGCTGAATCCCGTTATCAAACATTTGGTGAGGGGCAAACGATTTGAAAGTCGCCATGCGGTTCGAATTGCAGTTTTCCAGTGTATGAACAACATACCAAATAGTTAATCCAAAATGGCATATAATAATTGGATAATCAGACCGAGAAAGTGTGCAGAGGTGCATGGGGAGTAATCTGAGCGAATGCACTTACGTAATGTTCTTTAATAAAGAACTTTGTTGTACAGGGCTCTAATATTGAGATCTTGACGCCACAAAACCCCGTGCTAGCAGATTTCCAACTCGAGAGCGAAGAAGATGACTCAAATACAGCAATGCGGCAATTAAGAAACCTAATGCTACAAAGGAAAAAACCCACCTGAATTGAGCCTATAAAAAGAGCAGCAAACCACTGGTCTCAATGGATATAGAATCAGTGTGACACATAAGATTCCCAACTCTACTACCGAGAAACCGGTAAGATCCGACCCACCAAAAGAGCAGTAAACCGCTGGCGTTAGTGCAAATGTATGCTCTAAACCTAATAAAGAGAGGATTAAAAAATCTACTAGACGCTCGAATTGACGAGATTTAAAGGCAAATATTGATGAAATTAGTTTTTAACTTAACAAATTGATCGAAAAGCTGACACCTTTTAAAAAGAAAACAATAGTTAATCTTAAAAATGTCACCGCGTATAACAGCTTTTCAAAAAATACTTATAAGGCTGCAGGAGAAGTGTCCATCATCATCATAAATAGCAAAACTCCTCACCACCAACTTAATCTCAATATTACTTTACAGGCTGTAGCCGTTCATGTGTCACTACGCAAAATTATTTCACTTTATTCAACATATCTCCCTCGAAGCACTCTAATCAATCAGTCTGATCTTATTGAACGTTTCCAGCACATTTTGTTTTACTTGGCGACTTTAATGGCCACCATTCATTTTGGGGCTGCAAAGATATCAACGAGAGAGGGAAGTAAACAGAAGACTTTGTTTCAAAACCCAATCTTTGCCTTTCTAATCATACGTCGTATACCTTCCTGCATCCTGCCACAGGATCCTACTCGTCCTTAGATCTGACCATCTACAATCCATCTCTTTTACTTGACTTCTCTGGTGAAGCTGGTGACGAGCTATGTAGTAGTGACCACTTTCCAATATACTTACGAAGCTACATCCCAACCCTCGAGGTCTCGGGCAGAGAAGGAAATTGAAAAAGGCAGATTGGAAAACGTTTAAATCCCTCTACGAATCAAATTTTGAAGGCTGATCGTTTTGACAACTCAGTAGATCCAATGCCACTATTAACAAGGACACTTCAGAATGCTGCTAGGGTTTGATGATACATGCAAAGACGGCATCAGGGAACGCAAAAAGGTCCTTTAAAGTTTAAGTGCCAAACAAACAACTGAAAATCTGAAATTAATACCGTATATACTGAGTTAAAGTTAGTGGTACCGTTAGAGAGGCAAAACATGGAGATCCTATGTCTCTGGGTTGAATTCGCGCTTATCTGTTAAATCAGTATTGAATCTGGTATGAAAAATCATCGGCACAAATAAAAGCAGCTGTATCAAACATTTAAAGAAATTTGATAAAATGGTCACAACTGTGCCTGAAACCACAAATGTATTGGCCGAAATATTCGCGAAAAACTCCTCACAAGAGAATTGTTATGAAAACTTCTGTCGTGTCTAAAACTTGAAATAAAAGGTTCCTCTAAATTTCAAAAACGTTAGCGCTGAAGGTTACAGTAAACATTTCACTCTAAGAGGGCTACAAGACTATCTTGATCAAGGCCATGACACTTCAGCAGGACCAGATGATATCCACTATCAACATTTGAAACACTTACCTGATACAGCTCTCAATACAATGTTTTACATTTCCAATCAAATTTGTGAAACTGGCTACTTCCCGCATTCTTGGCGAGAAGCAACAGTGATATCAGTACATGAACCTGGAAAGGACCATAGCGACCCTTCCAAGTATCGTCCCATATCATTAACAAACTGTATTTGCAAAACCATGGAAGGCTGGTAAATGATAGACTGCTCTGGTATCACGAATCCAACAAATTACTATCAGGTGTTCAATGTGGATTCATACGCCAAAAAGAAAGAAAATATAGTTGCCGTCTTTTTTGACTTGGAGGAAGCTTATGACACCACATGGGAGTACGGCATAATGAATGACCTATGCAACATAGGCCTAAAGGGACGCCTACCTAACTTTACTTCCAATTGTTTTGGAAAGATAGAACTTTTAGAGTCAAGGTAAGTAACACCCTTTCTGAAAGTATCCTCGGGAGATGGATGTACCTCCGGGCAGCATATTGGCAGTCATCCATTTCTACATCATAATTAACAGGAAAGTGAAATACCTTAATCCAGGAACTGACCGCACATTCTAAGTCGACAACATTTTGATCTGCTATAGATCAAAGAGTATGCATACTACTAAACGCCAATTGCACATAAGCTTATACAGAGTTCAGAAATGGGCAGAATAAAACGGGTTCAAATTTTCGAAATCAAAATCTAACTGTATGTTCTTCTGTTGATTACATTTTATTCTTGATCACCCAAAGCTCTATCTTGACGGTTTTTTCTATTTCTTGTTGTGGAGGAGACCACATTTTTAGGGCTTATTTGTCGACCGTATGCTAGCTTTTTTCAACATATTAGATGCCTCAGGTTCAAATGTCAAAAAGCCCTGGATTTAATACGAGTTGTGACAAACATAGATGGTAGAGCCGATCGGAAGGTTATGCTCCGGTTATACAGGTTATTAACAAGATCTAAACTTGACCATTGCTAGATTGTGGACGGATCAGCCTTTAAATCTTACCTCTAGATGTTTGATCAGATACACAGTTAGGGACTTAGACTTTGTTTGGTGGCATTTAGAACTTTCCCTTAAGAAATCCTCTTTGTTGAGGCAAATCAACCATTGCTTTATCTCAGACGAACGAAACTGGATCTACAATATGCCACCAAACTATCTTCTACTCCATCTTATTCCGCATATTATATTGTCTTTAGGCTCATATACCAAACATTGTGCACTCAGACATCAAATTTCATTCCACATTTTGGCATACGAATATTGCATAATTCAGTATTCCCAAATCACCACCGTGGTTATCAAAACCTCCCAAAATAATATTTGACCTTTGCAAATTTAAAATGTCCTTAACAAATCCTCTCTTTGATCAGAGTAAATTCAATGAAATTGGGGCCTTCTATTGCAGCCATACCTTCCTCTGTACGAAAGATGGAGACAAAGTTGGAACTGCCACTGCAAAACCAATAAAGGCTCAATATTTATTGCAGAAATTATAGCCATGCTAAGCTTTGAACTACATTCAAACCTATCAAAAAAGAAATTTCATCATATTTTCTGATTTCCTTTCCAAATTGAAAGCCTTACAAAATCTTAAATGTGACAACCCGTTAATATCCCAAATATTAAAATAGTACGACGTGCAAAGGTATTATATAATGTTGGCTGTCTAGTCACATTTGTATAAAGGGTAATGAAAGGGCAGATAAAGCAGCCAAAGCCGCCTTACTGTCACTAATTTCTAAATAGAAGATTTCATATACTGACTTCAAATATTGGATAAATCAGCATGTTCGTGATACTTGACAAAATATGTGGAATTAAAATTGGAGAGTGACATCCATTGTATAGAACAAATCGGAGGGATGAAGTGGTATTGTGCCGATCGCGTATCGGACACACATACATGACTCATGAATTTCTCCTGAAGGGTTAACCTCGACCTGAATGCCTACCATATCAGTGTCCACTGATAGTGGAAGACTTCGACCGGAATGCCTATCATACCAGTATCCACTGAGAGTGGAACACTTTTTTCTTAAGAGTGTCGACTTCCACCCATTGAGACAAAAGTATGTTTATGAAAACTCGATGAAAAAATTGTATGATCATGTACCACCCGATAAACTCTTGGCCTTTTTTATGGATTGCGGTTTATGTAAAATAAAATTAGCCATTAGTTTTAAAGGATTTTAGATTTGTTACTCTTATCTTTTATATTATATACATTATAATATACATTATGATATACATTATTATGTACATTATCATATACATTATGATATACATTATTATATACATTATAATATACGTTATTATATACATTATGATATACATTATTATGTACATTATTATATACATTATGATAAACATTATTATGTACATTATAATATACATTGCTATATACATTTTAAAGAATGATAACATCTTTAAATTTTATAGTTTATCTTGTTGTTCTTCATGTTTACATTTATTTGGAACGGTTGATCTTCGTAAAGTTTTTGTTCAGTTCTTCATTTTAATATTTTTCGTAGTTTATCTTTAGTTGGCACCATATAGCCACTATTGTGCTGAGGTGCCGTCAAACACTATATGCATACATACATAAATACATACATAAATACATACATACATACATACATACATACATACATACATACATACATACATACATACATACATACATACACACATACACATCTTTGACATATTTCCGTAAAGACCTTCAAATATGTTGGTTTTCATCTAATCTAATATGTGAATCGGAGGAAAGGTCAATAAGACGAATAACTCCAGTGTCTGTCTTTAAGAACTTTACAGTCAAGGGAACTGAATTGTTTTATTACAGGCAGTTCCAAATTTGTATGGAATACAAGTGACAAAAGATGAAGCATTTGCTGTTACATAAAAGTTTGAAAACTAGTCGCTTTGTAATTGCAATGATTTGTGGACCAAAAGTGGCATAATTTATTTTGTTGCAACATTTATCAAAGTGCACTATAAACTGGTCCTATTTCAAAATATTTTCGCATGATCGAATCGAATCGAAAGATAATGATTGTGAGTTTATTTCATTACGCTTATTTATGCAATTTACTATTTTTGTCCACATGTATTACTTTCGTTATCTTAAGAAGTCTACTGTGCATGTCCTTTCGAGTGAAGATAGCTTTACACAAATTGTGGATAGTGACTAAGTTTTAGCTTTCACTCAGATGTGATTCATGACTGAGCTGTCCCATTATTTCAAGCCTAAAAAAAATAAAAAATAAAAATAACAAGGGATAGAAAATCGCTATATAACTATTTAACAATCTTATTATACTCGAATAAAGTACTACACTTCTTTTTGTTTTCCTTTTTTGACAAATAAGCAATAGGTAATTGATGAGTACGACACAGCATAAAAGGTGACGTCAGAAATTGCGTCACTGACACTTGTAAGAGTCACATTCAAGTAATAACCTTGTCTTTCTTTACTGAAGTAAATTTTAAACTACATTCTGAACTCGCAATTCGTCTTCTTTGACTGATATCATTTTAATATTGTGTATGAAAAGGGTAACAACTACCGATGCGTTTGCAACGGTATCGAGTTATCGTTGGAACGCTAAATTTTGAAGTTGCAACGGTAATTTTTGCCGTTGCAAAGATAAAATTAACCGTTGTAACGACATATTAACATTGGAGTCATTGCAACGGTATTCATGTAATGTTGCAACGTTATTCACCTACCGTTGCATCGATATTCAATGACCAGTGTTATAGTATTTTTTGTTATTGTAATGGTATATTTCATTGTTGTAACGGTATATTTTATCACTGCAACGGTAATATCACTGTTGTAGCCGTAATTTGTATGTTTGCAACGCTAAAATTATATTTTACCACTGCAACGGTAATATATCTTACCAATACAACGATAAAATACACCGTTCCAAGACCAAAAGATACCGTGGCACCTGTGTTTGAATACCGTTTCAACGACACCAGTGTTAAAAATACCGTTACAAGGGTAAATTGTATCGTTCAAAACGGCCAAAGTTGCCGTCGTACCAACAAAATTGAGCATTGCAACGATATTTGGATACCGTTGCTACGTATCGATAGTTGTGAACCGTTTCGTACACCATACTTTACTGCTACATAATGCTGGTGGATCGTGCTCTTTACGCATTGATAATGAGAGAATGAATCAAATTGTGCAATATGTTTTAACAGGGCAGATTTATTTCCTAATGGCTAACGAAAGTAGTTTCAGATTATATCATTTAATGGCATAACAAATGTTATCATTACTCGACGATGGAAATATTAGTTTTTCTTTCACTGATAGAATTTTACATCCCGCTATTGAATATAAAATGACAAGGACGAGTCTGTTACAAATCGGTATCAATCATAGGAAAAAATATTTTTAGATATTGCATATAATATCCGCTCTTGATTCCAAAGCCGCTGAACATATTCAGATTGAAACACCGTGAAAGGAGTTTTGGCAACTACATTTAAGTATTGTTAATATTCACGCGCCTTGTCTTCAGGTAAAAATAAACAAGTAAACATTCGCATCAATTATTATGCATTTTAATTGGTCTCTTATTAAACTTAATTACAAAATGCTATTGCAGTTTTTCGCATAAGTTACAGCGATAAAATTAACCCGTGATTATCAATGACGTCAAAAAAGTAACGCAGAGAGCATTATTTACGCACACAGCTGGTATCAAGTTCAGCGCCCTCCTTCACAAAAACATTGTCAGTATCGATCCATATTAATTACATCTAATGCATCACAGTAAAATGTTCTAATCAGTACATTATAAAGTAGGTAAAGAAGATTACGAACACAAAGTCTCGGTCCTAATAAATTAAAAAGAAATAAATAAATAAAAGCAAACTTTGTAGTCAATCTGGATTGTTTTTCTGCAACATTAGAAGCAAAATAATGTAACCGCCTGTTTTGCTCCAATGTTTAGAAAATAGATCCATTGAATTAGCATGAATTGTTATAAAATGGAAAATTAAAATTTGTAGTTTAAAGTTATGTCCAGCAATATAGCAATTTAAACAGATCAATTATTTTGTAATAAACTGAATCAATTAAAAAGTGTTTAAACAAAACTCAGCTTGAAATACATTACAACATTCAGTTGTAATGTATTTAAAATAACACGATGCGAAGCATGAACTAATTTTCTAGAAGAAGGACACACCATGACATAAAAAGTATACCCTCATGTCGAACAGCTATCAATATATCAGCAAGATCATCAATGTAAATAAGTAATTACAAAAAGGAAAACAAATGACTTTATTTCGTATGTAATCCGTTTAATATCATTGGAAAAAGTGTTGTCATTTTTTGAGAAATTTGACTGCACCTTCTGATATGTAGAGTTCTAATACAAAAGATCACGTAAAAAACGCAGGTGAGATTTTATCACAAAAGTGACGACATTTCAATTCCTATGTATGGTTAGCAACATTGTCAGTTATCACATAGCATTCATAGCCATACGTACATCTCACTGAGCTATTTTCCGTTCAACTTGGTAGGGGATATTAAGAGACACAAGCTTTCATGACCAAAACTTGCCTTTCTTTTGCCGAACCATTTGGGTGCCGTTTCGAAACACACTGATATGCTGGGTAATACCCAGGGGTGTTACTGAGAAAGGTTTGAAGAATCTCTATACTTCTTTCTTGCATGTTGCGATGGCAGCATTAGTAGTATGACATGCATTTAATGAATAGACTTTTTGATAGAACGCTATGGCAGGATCCATCTGCAACACCACTTGATGAAGATTGAGAACAAGGCAAAAGCTATTTATTGCAAAGTACACGAATGAGGAAGCAGACTGGGAACAGCATAGCCTCAGGGAAATATTGAAAAGCTATACAATATAAAGATGGGCTTGCGCTCTAAGTTTTCTTATTCCATATTTCTAGTGCCACCATCCTGACAATACGTATTATTTCCCTATTAATATAAACAGGAGGGATTGTCACTGGTGATATTCACAATGGAAGATAATCCACCCTTGCTTCAGCCAGAGGTAATAAGTTCAGAGTGAGCAGTGATGCGAGCCTTTTTAACCAATCGGCATGTTACTGATTAAACAGTCTGTGCCTACGCTATCAGGAAAACGCGAGATTTTATCCAGTCTAAATCTGATTCATAAAGCCCGAATTGCAAGCGGTGCGGACGTATATTGTTCAGTTTGATAATAAATTACTGAGATCGTATCAGTTTTCCTAAAAAAAAAAAAAAAAACAAACAAACAAACAAAAAAAAACACAAAAAACAACAACAAAAAAAAAAAAAACAAAAAAAAACAAACAAACAAACATGCGCGACCGATTTACCATAGGTCGTAAATAGCTAAATATTTTCAAAGGTCTCGTACACTTTTCGATGACTTTGTCATTTTCTTTCCCAGAATTCTTGCTGTGAATATTAAAATTGTATACATTTTTTCTTTATTATTGTTTAAAAAAGACAGAAGTCGCAACCACATCATTGTACCTCCAATGTCTCGCAGAATTCATTGAGCTACTATACACCTAATTAAAAAGCGACGTCATATCGATGACGTCATAATGTAATAGTCACGTCATTTAGATAATGCGCAGTTAGCGTTGATTTACAAATGCGGACTGCCGGCACAGCGTCAGAAAGAAAGAGACCACAAAACGTAATACTGAATAGTACATTAAATGCATTGAGTTACCTGTATGATGTATTATTTGTTCTGCAAATCCATAGCAACGCTCCAAGCTTGGTGTAAGAGTAATGAAATTCTTTACGCTGAAATATGTACGTAATACTTGTGTGCCTTGTTTATATTAGTATGTGCGATATTATTTATATCTTTGCATGTGTACTTACTGAAGAAAAAAAAATGGAAGAATAAAAGTCAATGCAATAGAAAAAAGAAGTATATACAAAACAGTAATCGCACCAAATAACATCCGATGAAAATGTGTAAGGGCGGGCGTCTACATACACAATTTGTAGAGTTTGATCATAAATCCCGTATTTGCATAGATCTTCTGTCAGAGATCTGAATATGAGCATGGCTTCAGACGAAGTAATTCAGTTATTACTAAGCTGATACAATTTGTAAAGAAACCACATTTGTTGTTTTATCCAAATTTTCTAGAAATTGTAGATTTTCTTTGGTTAAAACAGCAACAAAAAGAATAACTTTTAGATCTATATAATTAGAAGTGATTTGAATCTTACCAGAATAAATCCTCCCTCAAGTTTAATTTTCAAAAGTCAAAGAAAACAATATTGACTAAAAAAATGTTCGACCTCTAACGTCGGTAAAACTGGGCGTTTGGAGTGAAATAACGCAAGTGCAATAGATATCCCAAGAACTGCAAAACTAATAGACTTTTTAGAATTCTAGTAAAAGCGGAAGATCTGTATCACATAATGTCACAACCATAAGCTCACTTCGGGGACAAACGGTTAAAGCCCTGGATTTACTACGAGTGGTGGCAAACAGATTGGAGAACAGATAGGAAGGTCTAGTAAGATTTAAACTTGACTATGGCTCGATTGTGTACGGATCAGCTTGTAAATCTTGCCTGTAGATGCTTGATCCAATTCATACTCAAGGACTTAGACTCTGTCTGGTTGCATTTAGAACTTCCTCTTCAAAAAGTCTTTATGCAGGCAAATGAACCATCACTTTATCTCAGACGAACGAAATTGGCTCTTCAGTATGCTGCCAACCTATCTTCTAACCCCGCATATAAGGTTGTGTTTAGGCCCAAATACCATACTTTATACGTTCAGAAACCAAACGTCAGTCCTCCTTTTGGGATACGAATTCGCCCTCACTTGGAAACAGCAAAAATCAATGTTGGAAATATTGCAGAATTCTGTATTCACAAATCACCGCAGTGGCTATCAAAACCTCCCAAAATAATATTTGACCTTTGTTAATTCAAAAAGATATCAACAAATCCTCTACTTTTGCAGAGTAATTTCAACAAAAGCAGAGCCTTCTTTCGTAGCCATACGTCCCTGTATGCAGACGGTTCGAAAGATAGTCACTAAAGTTGGAGCTGCCGTTGCTACACCACCCAATGGTACCAACTTTAACCGGTTACCGGAAAAAGCCTCTTTGTTTTACTGCAGAAGTTACAATCATATTCAAAGCATTGAACCACAAATGTCATTATATTTTCGGATTTCCTCTCCACATTGAAAGCCTTGCAGAATCTTAAATCTGACAACCCGGTAATATCCCAGATATTACACAAATATAAAGTCCTCATACAGTCTGTGAAAAGTATTCTGTACTGTCGGGTGCCTAGTCACAGTGGCAAAAAGGGTAATGAAAGGACAGAAAAAGCAGTCAACGATGCCCTGCATTCACCCGTGTCCAAATAGAAGGTTCCATATACCGACTTTAAATATTGTATAAATCAGCATGTTCGTCATACTTCGCAAAATATGTTCAATGAAAACTCCACAAACAAACTTAAGAACATCAAACCCACTGTTGGAAATTGGCATCCCTCGTATAGAATAAATCGGAGAGAATAGGTTGCATTGTGCCGATCGCGTATCCACTTACAGTGGAGCACATGCTTGCCGAGTATGTCGATGTCCAACCTCTGAGACAAAAATATATTTTGATGTGAACTGCTTGAAGAAACTTTATAAGGACGTATCATCCGAGAAAACCCTTGACTTTGTGTGGGAATGCGATTTATTTGAACAAATTGTAATCATGTATTAAGGATTGCACATGTGTTACCTTTATCTGTAATGTTATATATATTTTACAGAATTACAACATCTGTACGTTTTATATTTTATCTTGCTGTACTTCATGTTTACATTTATTTGGAAATGTTTATCTTCCTAAATTGTTTGGCAATTAATTTTTAGATCGTGCGAAATTTGGCTTCAGTTGGCACTACATAGCCACTTTTGTACTGAGGTGCCATAAACACACACACACACACACACACACACACACACACACACACACACACACACACACACAACACACACACACACACACACACACACACACACACACACACACACACACACACACATATATATATATATATATATATATATATATATATTGTTACGACTAGGGGTAATGTAACAAAAGAAAAGACTCAAACAAGCTTTCAAGATTTAAAATAAATATTTAATTTCCTAAAATATTAAAATATTTCAACAAACAATCAAAGTGAAAGAATTACAAATAACTTACAGTATAGAATATCCTTAAAAGTCCTAAATTGTTCTAAAGTTCACTGATCCGGAAGTTAATCCAAATGTTTCGAATGAAGTAGGTTTCGAATGAAACCTTCACTGTACTGATGTACTAACAAGAATCAGTTATATCCAATTTTTATTATTCCTTATGAATATGGAATATCACACAAGTTCTAGAAATGTTTCCGATAATTCCACGGAGCTGAATAATTCTTAATATTTAAAAAGCAGCACTAAATCCTAAATGTACTGTATAATGATAATAATATCGCTGAAGCAGAATATCCACACACAAAATGAACCAATCTCGTTTATGACCTCTCAGGCTGAACAAATTACCTGTGCACTGACGGTATTATCAGTCAACAAAGTATTGACTTCTTAATTGAACATAGAATCTAGGTCAGAAGTTCAACCCTCACGCGCTAAATCACGTGATATGACTAATGCTACAACCGATAATTTTTCCCAAGACCAATGTACTGAGTCACATTGAAATACCGTATATGTACTTTCTGCAAGACGACAGCTATTAGACTATTATACAGAGATCATAAAACTATACAATTATTTAAAAACGAAATGATACATAATTCCGTTTATATATATATATATATATATATATATATATATATATATATATATATATATATATATATATATTTGTCATAAGCCATACGGCAATACTGAAATCGCCGCAAGATATATACGTTTTCAATATATGACGGCATGGCAGTGACAAGCAGATCCAACGAGCATATTAAAGGTTTTAACATTGATTCGGCTCTCAGACAACAATTAACAACAGATCATTAAGTTTATTCTATTTGATTCGTTGTCAGAGAAATTTTACGGTCTTGTCTTTCAAGTATTTCCTTCCGGATGCAGCGGATCTGTCAAGATGAATTATATTTTGATGATAGTGCCGGAAGTATTGAAAGGAGTATGGCTGTTTACTAACACGAAGTTTAAAGTCTTACTCATATCAAAAGTCTGCGTATTTAATCCTTTTTTCACCAGGAAGGGCTTATCCGCTTCTCTCTGCGATGATTAGATGGAGTAGAATTATAAAACATTTACCATAGACATTAAATGTAATGTTTTCATGATAGCTGGTAACAATTCTGTCACCACATATCAAAGAGGAGGTCTGTCTCCAAAAGAAGTTGCATTTTATGGCTTGAGAACACAAGTTTTAAAGACATGGAGATGTTTATTTCAACACTGGCAGGCCTTGATTGTTTAAATTAAGCAGTTAATGAAAATTTTAATTGTCTTGTACCATTTATCAGGAAGGTTGATGGAGTGCATTTGTTTTGCATTCCTGTTAATATATGTATTTTTACTGCACATGAAAGAACTGATTGATGCCTGAGACCGGATTGGCACAAACACTGTTCTTTAAATTTGTAACACAATAGTGCAGTACGTAGGCCTTAGTTGTAAATGGATTGATTGATGGATGGTTTAATTTCCGTACTGGCACCAACAAAGATGTTTTTTGATTCATGTAATGAACATGCCGACGTGTGTGTTTGTCAACTTGTTGACTGCTATCTGTATGGATATGATGTTATGAATGCACTCTATCCATTTATGTATGTCAAGACCATTATTATTATCGTACAATAGCCTTAGATACATGTTATAAGATAGTTTGGTTTGTTTACCATTGATGACATTTAGCCAATAGCCAACCGTTCTCCTTTTAATTTGCAAACGTAGAGGGGTTCTACCAATCTCGCCATAAATCATTACGTGTGTGTGTGTGTGTGTGGAGGGGGGGGGTGGGGGGGGGTAGAGTTTTTAAAACTTTTAGCACAGATCTTAGAAAGTCTAAACGAACCCGTTCCGTCCTATCTAATTTTTCAAACCCAAGATCTCAGCTGCGTATGTAAAAATTGGAACTATTGTCATATCAAAAAGTTTAAGATGACAGACAACAGGCAAATTAAATTATAGGCCCATGAAAAATCATCGTTGCAACTGAGTTTGAACGCCGAAAGAAAATTCTTTTTGGCGACATAAACAATTGACATGAATTGTTAATAATAAGACTGAATGATAGACAGATTAGCGGTATCATATAATTCACACACAGAGGATCTTAATAATAAGACTGAATGATAGACACAGATTAGCGGTATCATATAATTCACACACAGAGAATGTTAATAATAAGACTGAATGATAGACACAGATTAGCGGTATCATATAATTCACACACAGAGAATGTTAATAATAAGACTGAATGATAGACAGAGATTAGCGGTATCATATAATTCACACACAGAGAATCTTAATAATAAGACTGAATGATAGACAGATTAGCGGTATCATATAATTCACACACAGAGAATGTTAACAATAAGACTGAATGATAGACAGATTAGCGGTATCATATAATTCACACACAGAGAATGTTAATAATAAGACTGAATGAGAGACACAGATTAGCGGTATCATATAATTCACACACAGAGGATCTTAATAATAAGACTGAATGATAGACAGATTAGCGGTATCATATAATTCACTCACAGAGAATGTTAACAATAAGACTGAATGATAGACAGATTAGCGGTATCATATAATTCACACACAGAGAATGTTAACAATAAGACTGAATGATAGACAGATTAGCGGTATCATATAATTCACGCATAGAGAATCTTAATAATACGACTGAATGAGAGACACAGATTAGAGGTATCATATAATTCACGCATAGAGAAGTAAAATAAGTCAATAAATTCAAAAACGGATACCAAATAATCTCAGATTAGGATTATTGCTTCAATCAAATATTAGAAACATAATAAATTCGGCCGCACGGGTATCTTTTCCAGACAACTCGATGTATCACTATTACTGACTTGCCTGTCAACAGATAAGGGACTCTAACATTTTTTTTAAGGCTTCTTTTGTAGAGTAGTATTAATTGTGCAGGCTTTACAAGTCCCACAGTATCAATCAACCAGACCTCTCGCGTGGCTCCGTGAGATCTTCGCTGTATACCAGGATCTGGTAAAGGCCTACACAAACTATTGTAACGCTCAGAGCGAGGCTTGCCAAACATCTGGTAAAATCTATGATTCATTGACAGTTTCGTTAGAGTTCTTAATAAGAGCTTAAATAACATAATGCACAGTTTTATATTGGTTTTCGCTTCCGCACAAGAATCTTGCAATTAGTAAGACTGTGATTACATAAAAGAGCTTTTGCACCAGTAAGTTCTACAACCAATAACGTAAATTAACAATTAGGATTCTTAAATTGTCGTTTATGCACAAACAGTGCTGATGGACTTGATAGTATAAATGGTGTATTTTTCGGACAGAAGAGCCAATAAATGAGCCACAACTATCTATATGATGTTTGGCTAATTTGATTCCTTTGTTCTAACCACTTTTCGCCTTGCCAGCGTCCACTTAAAATGCATCATTACAAGAAGCGCCCTACAGCCTTTGTTTCTTTCTTTTTTTCTTCCTTTTTTCTGGTATCGTCTTTGTAAATATCAACAATCATCAAACATCATGTAAATACTGTAAAGTAATACATTATGGTGTTTTGTTCTTGTCTTGTTTGTCTAATCGTACTATGAAGCTTTGTACCCATGAGAAAGAATAGGTAGATTCCAAAAACGCTTGGACTGGTTTCACACAAGTTTTTCACTGTTGTTTGTCAGTTTTTGTTTTATATATTTCGGTTCATAACTACGATTTCTCCTATCATGTGTTACCTTTACCTTTCGTATTAAATACATTTTACAGAATTTTAACATCTTTACCCTTTATATTATATCTTCTTTTACTTCATGTTTACATTTACTTGGAAGGTTTATCTTCCTAGGGTTTTTATGCAATTCCTCATTTTTACATTTTTCGAATATTACTTTTAGTTGGCGCCATATAGCCACTTTTGTGTTATCTGTCGTATGATTATATATAAAAGGTTCGGTTTGCAAGACGTAAACAGAACACATTAGAACGTCACCGTCTCTACCCCTTAGCGTTGCTGACAATTCATGAAGCGCAGAGAATGAAAGAAACGTTTGCACAAAAAAATGTAGCGAAAAACTCGCTATCAGTTTGCAGTTCTGCATATAAATACGATTTTTAGCCTTAATTCATGAACAACATAAACCAGACTTCAATTCAGAAACTGCCACAAGACATATAATTTTTGAACACAAACAGCACTGCGGTAACAATCGAATCAGACAAGCTTATTCAATGACTTTACATAAAATCAACACTTTAGACGTAGACGACACTTCATTAAGGATATTGTATTATGATTCACTGCTGGAGAGAGATTTTATAATCTTCGTTTTACAAGTATAGCCCTTGCGATGCACCAGATTAATGGAGATGCATGCATTTTTGATAATAAATCTACAAGATGTGCCAGGAATAGCTTATTGTTATCTGTAGCTTATTTATCCTAACGTGCCACTAGTCAGACTGAAAGAAACATCTGTAATTAGTGCCGTGATTAACCGTGCATAAAGTTTACCCCTCTGGTTGCAGAGATTACCCAGATCTGCTGTTGCATAATTTGCTGGCAGATAAGGGCATAGGCTATTTACTTGAAATAATTAGTAGAACCAACTTTAGACTCTAATCTTCCAGCACATAATGTGACGGCAAATCTTGGTCTTCGATGCTCGCAGTTGGTACGCGTTTTACAGGAGCAATTAAGGTGAGAGGGGTATCCTTTAGTAGTAGATATATTTAAGTAAAATAAATCATAGGTAATAAATAGACGGGGTTTCGATGTTTTACCATCGATACCTTGAAGCTTATGTGTGTCTGTTCACTAGTCATGATATACCAGCCTTCTTTATATTCTGTTTTGAAAGTAGGTAATAGAGATCCACCAAATTCCTCTATCTTAGATGAAGAATATACATGCTGTATTACAAAAAATCACGACAAAATATCAGCTCTTTAAGGTTTACAGGTAGGTCTCACTTTTATGTCCATTAAATAATTTGATTGGAAGTTGATGCTCAATTTTTCTTAACTCAAGCTGCATCATCAGATTAGAGTGCAAAATGTCAAAAGCAAGGAATGAAACAACTCGATATCTGATATTTGTATGAGCTCTAGCGCTCTTGTGTGTGGGCTTGTAAATCCTTAGTAAAGCTACCTGTTTGCAAGACCAATGATATGTTTGACATTTCGATTTGCGAACTGGGTGTTTGGGTTTGCGCAATATGATATCATTTAATGCATATGTATGCATACTCATTAAGAGCGAAGGAGTGATTAGAGATTAAATACAAATTATTTTTCAAATTAAAATTCTCTAGGCTATACTGATTTATATCGTATGAAACTCGTTGGAAATCTATTATTATGGAAACTGCAATAATGAAATGTTAATGGTGAGGTCAATAGAGATTCCACTAACCTAATTATCCTCAAGGGACTACAAAGTCAGCTTTCAGATAATAGGGAAAGGTTGTTACAAATATGCACCAGACAGAGTGGGTGCCTTATAATATGAAATGAAGTTATACATGGAGAGAGAATATTATCATAGAGAACAGACCAGAATAGAGATAAATTGTATTGAAAAAATCATACTCAGGCCATACATACATATCATATGAGTCAAGTACAATCAAAGTTGTATTATATAAGAAGTCATCATGGTGTAATATAAATTAGAGGGAGAAAAAAAAAAAAAAGAAAAAAAAAAAAAGAAACTCAGAGAGGGAGAGAGAGAAAGAATATGGATTATCTGAACATTCCAAGTTCAAGGATCCAAGGACTATCTAAAGAATGTGAACTATCATCAATTGAAATGAAAAATATTTTGATATATTTTACCTAATTTATAAATGAATCGCGATAGGTTCAAATGTGAAATCAGCATGTGTAGTTATTGAGACCTATATTACGTTTCTAATTTGTTCATAATTTGCTAACAAATATATTACAATTTTCACTTATATTCTTTCTGCATTTGTCGTTAAATGTCAATATTTAAAAGTATTCGGACGTATGTAATAATCTTTCTTAATCAAATTCAGTCTAGTCTCCCTAAATAATTCACACTCACAGAAGTAGTCGAATGCTATTCTGACATTTGGTACATTGTCTTTCTTCTAATACAGGTCCCCTACCGGAGTCGCTGTTGTATTTAGATGATAGTTAATTACTGGATCGCCATGCGAGTGTGTCCGTATGAATGCCTATATCCACGACTAGGATCCATCCTTTTGTGGGAATGTGCGCTTAGTCGAGTGGGTATGGGAATTGGTGCGTGCAGTCAAGGCTATGGTTTGGTTTGGAGGGTATGGGAATTGGTGCGTGCAGTCAACGCTATGGTGCCCTTATATATATATATATATATATATATATATATATATATATATATATATATATATATATATATATATATATAACATGATAGGACGTTCGCTTGATAAACTCCAATCAAAAATGATTTTTTTTCTGTATGGCACAGAGCCACAGAAAACTAAAGCAGGTTGAGTGAAGTTTAATATTTGGGCGATACGAGTCTTAAGAAAACCCCGACGCTTGCTTCAAATTGTATAAATTGTATAAGTTCTCCAATATAATAAAATCTGTGCAAGATCATATGAATAAGTGCTTCTGCTGCAAATATTACTGGTATATATTTTACACAACGAAGGTTGTCTGTCGCACGGTGGGCCGAAATAGCGAGGCTTCAAGTCAGAGTTTGCCTAAATACATTTTTTTAACAAGAGAGAGAGAGAGCGAGAGAGAGAGAGAGAGAGAGAGAGAGAGAGAGAGAGAGAGAGAGAGAGAGAGAGAGAGAGAGAGAGAGAGAGAGGGGAGGGGGAGTTAGCGATTAACAGGCTTATTCGGTGACTTAATTATTGTATGCACGCTCAGATGGAGACGACTATTCATTAAAGAAAATCGTATCCGATTTATTTTACTGATTTGGAGAAATTTAATAGTATGATTTACAAATAAAGTCTTTTCAAAAACAGTGGATCAGTTTTCGTGTATGCTGTCTCTGGATAGATCTAAAAGAAGGGAGAACAATGATTACAAAGGAGGCAGAAAAAATAAGCCTTCAATCTTAATTTGATCAAACATCTGCGCAGACGAGTATAGTTAATTTTAATACCACATTCCTTATAGATTTGCTATTATTTATCAAAGATAGGGTACCTACTCCACCAGTGTGCTTCAATATTTATGTTCTTACTAAGCTCTTTAGACAGAATGATTAACTTGAATCGAAAACATTGTCTAGCTATATCAAACCAGACTTCATATTTTTTTGCGAAAGTTGATCCTTGATATCACATACACCTTGCACCGTGTCTAGTTTATTTAAGTATTATACTTCATGACATTATATATCGGTACTGATTCCTTGTATACTGAAAGTTTGGCTACAGTAGATAATACCATTAGTGCTTGTTAATTAGGTGGTGTCATATACATCATTAAGTATCGGTACTGATTCCTTGTATACTGAAAGCTTGGCAACAGTAGTTAATACCATAGGTGCTAGTAGATTAGATGGTGTCATATACGTCATCTTGTATCGGTAGTGATTCCTTGTATACTGAAAGCTTAGATATACAGTACATAATTCCACAGGAGCTTGTGGACTAGATGATGTCATATACATCATTCAGTATCGATACTGATTCCTTGTATACTGAAAGCTTGTCTACAGTAGATAATGCCCACAGATGTTAGTGGATTAGATGGTGTCATATACATTATCATGTATCGGTACTGATTCTCTGTATACTGAAAGCTTAGCTATAAGGTACATAATGCCACAGAAGCTTGTGGATTAGATTGTAACATATACATCATCATGTATCGGTACTGATTCTTTGTATACTGAAATCTTGGCTATAGTATATTATATTGGACGGTCTCATATACATCATGTATCGGTACTGATTTTTTTTTCTTCTGAAATCTTGGCTACAATACATTGTACCACATGAGTTTGTAGATTATATGGTGTCATATACGTCAGCATGTATCGGTACTGATTCTTTGTATACTGAAAGCTTGGCTACCGTACATTGTACCACAGGAGCTTATGGATTAGATGTCATATACATCATCATGTATCGGTACTGATTCCACGTAAACCGAAAGCCTGACTACAGTATCCGCCTGTGGCTTCAGAGTTGAAGAATATGTCCAATGCGTCCTCGCTGCATGTCGTAAGAACCGACTGTGTGGAGGCAACCTGTTTGCCGCGTGTTGCGTCCGGTGGAGAGGATCCTAATTCTTTGTATTAGAGTAGAGGTCGAAGGTTGGCACTCTAATGAAACACACAACTTTCACCTCAACTTCAGCTAGACGGGTGGTCAGAAGGGCCCAGTCTGATCAATCACCAAACTTTGGGGCTGTTTTAAAGATTTTCAGTTTAACTGAATTATGTACGTTTCAAGAATTACCTTGGTGATCAAACAACAAAGTGTTATTCTTGGAACCTTGCAAAGAACATGGCCTCTGAGGGCGGTGGCAATGGTCAATTGAATGAAGTTTCTTCTTTACTCGTGAATATCAACCTGTAGAGCCCTGACATGAGAAATGCAATAAATGAGCGTAAATCAATGTTCCCTTGATGGGTTCAGAGGCGGGTGTGGAGTTCAGGTGACGAAATAATACTAAAACGTGATGGTAAAATCAACCGAAACATCAACAATTGGCATGAGACATAGTCTTAAAAGGACTAGTAATAATTCAACAAGTGACTTGGATGAGGAAACTCGTTCGAGCCAAGGGAATCAAATGATGAGATCCAAAAACTAATTAAGCTATGAACTGTTGTGATAGCAAAGTACTTCCGGGAGTGAATTTGCTAGAGAACCAAGAAGTGTCAAAAAACTTAGTACGGGCCAACTACTTGAAGAGTGTAGCTGCTAAGCTCATTCGCACAATCTACCTCGCTCAAAGCGGTTTGTGGATATACCCATTATGGTATTTCCACACAAATCTATCAACTCATCAAAAGGTGTTGTTCGATCTAGAGACTTGGATGGCAGCAGTGAGGCTGAGATGCTCGAAAATCTCAATTCTCAGAACATCTTACCAGTGAAACAAATCAACATTCGACTTAGCGGCAAGTTGATTCCCACAAATACTTGACATTCAACTGCGTCACTCTACCTACATCGATCAAAACCGGGTTCTTGAACATCGCTTTCGACCCTTTCATTCATAATCCTTCGCAGTGTTTCGACTGCCAGAAATATGAACACCACAAAGATGGCTACAAGAGGAAACCAGTATGTCCCAGATATGGGCAGAAGGGTCACGATAGATCGACCTCCTCAGAGAAAATCTCTTGTGCCCATTTCCAGGCAGAACATTTCTCGTACTCCAGAGACTGCCCAAAGTGGAAACAAGAGAAGGAGCTCCAAAGTGTGAAACAGGAGCAAGGCATGAGCTTTCCTGGGGCCAGAAAATTTCTGGAAGCCACAGCTTCATTTAACAATCTTCGACAATATTGTCTGCACCCAGACAGACTTTAAATGGCCAGAAGGTCAAGGCAAATTCAGTCTTGACTCCATCAAAACCCGTGCTAGCAGCCTTCCAAACCGAGAACGAAGTAGATAACTAAATAATTCAGTGTGAGAGTATAACAATTAAGAACCTAATGCTACAAACAACAAACCACCTAAATCCAGCCTACGAAAAGAGCAGCAAACCACTGGCCCGAATGTACATAAAATTGCTGTGACACAGAAGATTCCGAACTCGAATCCAGAGAAACCGATTAAAACCAGTCTGCCAAAAGAGCAGCAGACCGCTGCCACCAGTGAAAATACATGCTCTAAACCAAATAAAGAGAAGTTTAAGAATTAACTTAACTTATACAAAGGATCTAACGATACTACCAAACTGTTTAACAAGTTGAAGAGTCTAGAGAGTATGGATACTGGACAGCTTCCTGATATATCACCAGGGAAACCTCTCAGAAGTCTCCTACTCCCACCACATTCATAAATAGGTTTGACACCATAATACAATGGAATTATCGAGGATTAAAGGAAACTATTTATGAAATTAGTCTTCTATTTATAGAACACGGTCCAATAGATGTCTGCTATCAGGAGACTTTGTTTAAGGGAAAACGATAGAGTTACTCTTAAAAACTTCACCACATACAGCAGCTTTTCAAGTAATATGGATGGGGCTATTAGAGGAGGGTCCATCATCATAAACAATAAAACTTTTAACAGCCAAATTAATCTCAGTACTATTATACAGGCCGTAGACGTTCGTGTGTCATTACACAAAACTCTTTCACTTTGTTCAGCCTATCTCCCTCAAAGCAATCCAATCAATCAACCTGATCTTGACCTTTTCATTGAACAGTTGTCGGTGCATTTTGTTTTGCTTTGCGACTTTAACGACCACGATACACTTTGGGGCTGCAAAGATATCAACGACAGAGGGAAGAAGACAGAAGACTTTGTTTTAAAACCCAATCTTTGCCTTTTAAATGATAAGTCGTGTACCTACCTGCATCCTTTCACTGGATCCGACTCGTCCTTAGATTGCACTATCTGTAGTACATCTCTTTTACTTGACTTCTCTTGGGAAGTTGGTGACGACCTATGTGATAGTGACCACTTTCCAATATATTCAAGAAGTAATATTCACAAACCCGAAGAGCTCAGAAAGAAATGGAGATCAAAGAAGGCAGATTGGGAAACATTTCAATCCTTCTACGAGTCAAATCTGACAGCTGATCGTTTTTATAAAGAGGTGGATCTAAAAAAAAATACTTACAAAGATACTCCAGGATGTTGCTGGAGATACAATACCAAAAGCTTCGGCGATTCCTAAACGTGTCAACGAACGATAGTTTGAGGATGCATGCAAAGACGCAATCAGGGAACAGAGAAATGTCCTTCAACATTTCAATGCCAATCTAACAAGTGAAAATCTGAATGAATACCATATATAGGGAGCTAAAGATCGTCGTACCATTAGAAGAGGAAAACATGGAGATCCTATGTCTCTAGGTTGAACTCTGGCTCCTCTATTAAATTAGTATGGAATATGGTACGAAACATCATTGCTAAAATTAAAAGCATTTAAAGAAATCTGATGAAATGTTCACAACCGTACCAGAGATCTCAGATACTTTGGCCGAAACATTCTAGAAGATCTCCTTGCAAGAGAATTATTCTGATACCTTCCGCCGTGTCAAAAACATAAAATTAAAGGTTCCTCTAAATTTCAAATCTGCCAGTGCTGAAGATTACTATCAACCTTTCACTCCCAGAGATTTAAAAGACTCTTTTGATCGAGCCCATGACAAATCAGCAGTGCCAGGTGATATCTACTATCAACTTTTGAAACACTTACCTGACATAGCTCTCAATACACGCTAACATTTTCAATATAATTTGGAAAACTGGCAACTTCCAGCAGTCTTGGCGAGAAGCAACAGTGGTACCAGTACCCAAACCTGGAAAGGTGAAACCCGACCCTTCCAACTATCGTCCCAGAGAATTAACACGTATTTGCAAACCATGGAACGGATGATAAATGATAGACTGTTCTGGTATCTCGAATCCAGCAAACTACTATCAGACGTTCAATGTAGATTCAGACACCAGAGAAGCACAATAGACCATCTTATCAGATTTGAAGCATTTATTAGAGAAGCTTTTATAAAGAAAGAACATATAATTGCCGTCTTTTTCGACTTGGAGAAATCTTACGTAACCACACGGAAGTACGGCATAATGAATGACTTATTCAACCTAGGTGTAACGGGTCGCTTACCTAACTTTATCGCCAATATTTTGAAAGAAATTTTAGAGGTAAGGAAAGCCCACCCTTTATGAAAGCTATCCTCAGAAGATGAGTGTAGCTGATGGAAGCATATTGTCTGTCACCTTATTCAACATCAAAATTAACAGCATAGTGAAATGTCTTAATCCAGGAACTGACTGTTCGTTTTATATTTACGACTTATTGATCTGCTATAGATCAAAGAGTATACATACTATTGAACGTTAATTATAGATGAGCATAAACAAAGTTCAGAAATGGGCAGACGAAAACGGGTTTTTCGAAATAAAAAAACTGATTGTATGCATTTCAGTTCATTACATCGTATTCATGATGACCCAAAGCTCTATCTTGAAGATTTTCTAATTCCTGTTGTGAAGAAGAGCAAATGTTTAGGACCTAATTTCGACCGTAAACTAACTTTTCTAGGGACAAATGTCAAAAAGCCCTGGATTTAATGCTAGTCGTGGCAAACACAGATTGGGAAGCAGATCGGAAGGTCTTGCTCTGGTTATAAAGGTCATTGGTGAGATCGAAACTCGACTATGGTTCAACTGTGTACGGATCAGCTTGCAAATCTTAGCTGCAGATGCTTGATTCGATACATAATCAGGAACTTAGAATCTTTCTGAGTTCATTTAGACCTTCCCCTTGAGAAAGCTTCTGTGTTGAGGCAAATGAACCATCACATTATCTCAGGCGAACAGAACTGGCTCTTCATTATTCTACCAAACAATCATCTAACCCATATAAACCCGCATTTGATGTAGTATTAAGGCCAAAATACCAAATCTTTTATGTTTAGAAACCAAACTTCATTCCATCTTTTGGCATAAGAATTCGTCTCGCACTTAGAAACAGCAAAAATCAACGTCGTAAATATTGCAAAATTCTGTATTCCAAAATCACCAGCGTGGTTATCTAAACCTTCCAAAATAATATTTGACCTTTGCGAATTCAAAAAGTCCTCAACAAATCCTCTCTCTTTTTTTTGTAAATTCAATTAAATCAGAGCTTTCATCGCAGCTATACGTCCCTGTATGCAGACGGTTCGAAAGATGGAGACATAGTCGGAGCTGCCATTGCAAAGCCCCATGGCACCATCTCGAGCCAGTTACCGGGAAAAGCCCCAATCTTTACTGCAGAAATTACAGACATACTCATAACTTTGGACTACGTTGAAACCTCTCAATAAACAAATTTTATAATCTTTTCGGCTTCTGTTCACACATTAAATCTGACAACATGTTAATATCCCAGATATTACAGAAACATGATGTTCTCATTCAATCTGGTAAAAGTATTCTGTGCATTGGTGTAAAGGGTATGAAATGCAAATAAAACAACAAAAGCTGCCCTGGAACATATCCTAACTTACAATATTGTATAAATTAGCATGTTCGTCCTACTTGGCAAAATATGTGGAATGAAAACTTAAGAACATCAAACCCACAATTGGAGAGTGGCTTTCCTCATATAGAACAAATCGGATAGATGAGGTGGTATTATGCCGATCGCGGACTGGACACATATACCTGACTCATGCATATCTCCTGAAGAGTGACCTTCGACCGGAATGCATACCATGTCAGTGTCCCCTGACAGTGGAGCACATTCTTGTCGAGCGTGTCGACTTCTACCCTTTTATTTTGACGTGAACTGCTTGAAGAAACAGTTGGAGGACGTACCACCAGAGAAAACTTAGACTCTTTAAGGGAATACGGTTTTTGCAACAATTGTTTATCACGTTTTAAGGATTTTACATGTGTAAGCTTTATTTGTTACTTTATATACATTTTACAGAATTTTAACATCGATTATGTCACAGCAGCTTGTGGATTGGATGGTGTCATATACATCTACTTGTACGTACGAACTGCTTATATTGAATATATCTATTGAGCTTAACCAGTCCCTTCTCCGTCCCCTCCCCCCCCCCGCCACACACATAAAATACCGCAAGTAGGTATATTTTTATGTAGAGATACAAGGGGTGCTAGTTGCCGCCCTTTTGGATTTTTGCTCCTGCCCACTTCGAACGACCCGTTGAAGACAATATTAGCAACAATGTCTCAGTAATTAAATGGAATGATAAAGCAAATGCATCCATTTCAGTTTAAAACTTTATTTATGACAAATATATTTTAACTTATAGTAAAAGTCCGCGATTACCAACTTTACCTTATACAACAATCCGCTGGCCAAATGTGGTCTTCAACGGGCTATTCTAACTGGGCAAGGGAATCGTCGGCGTAAAGAACAATATGGCGGCAAGTTATACGCCTTGTCTTTTCGTTTAACATATCTCCAACACAGCAAAACTATGCTTGGCCCTATGAATACTTTAGGACTTTAAAAATGAAAAAAGTCACAACATTCCTACTTTTGGTCACCAATTCAATCGAGGAACAAACATATCTTAAGCATGTTGGTCATATAGACAAAATACACATCATATTCAGATATCGCCTTGTTTCTCTATTGAAGCATCTGTTAATAAAAGCTCTGCATGTTCGGAAAATTTCCAAATTAGGCATTCTTGGTGATTTTTTCTTTAGGGATATTTTAGCCTAATATCTAGAAACATCCAATCAAAAAATTAATTGTGTAACAGTCTGAGACATTAGTCGCCAATATTGTCTTCAACGAGTCATTCGAAGTGGGCAGGAGCAAAAACAGTCAAACGTATCAATTTGTACCCATGTTGAAAAAAATCACTTATGATCTGGTTCAAAAATAGATTTAAAGTACGTTCCCTTGACTATATGAAAATATTATTAGCATTTTTAAAAGTATAAAAGTCTAGCATATATGTTCTTAATTTACTAGTATATATTTAGTGGTTAAACATGCTCCTTGGCTCCTTCTATATCAGTCTAAAAAGTTGTCTCATACAATGATACAACAATGAATGATGTTTAGCTTCAATCAAATAAAACACGGGAATCAGCATATTTTCTATTCTTTTTCACTGAATATATGTGTGGTACAGATGCATCGAATGTCTTGCTCTTGTAACCACTCTGGCTTTTCAAGTATAGTACCGTAAGTAAGATATAATTCCATTACAATCTTCACTCACATTTTACGCCAATCACATCTGGCAACATCATTTGTGAATTGTGACAGCCTGCCATATTTTAGGATAGGTAATACAATTCGTTAGAGGACGGTCACATAATTTAGGACGTAGTAATTAGGTGTTTTATTCTCATATATTTTGCGTCTTTGCACATGTTCTTGTCAACGACTGGAAATTCAATCTCAGAAACATTGATATATGAGTGTATTGTTCTGTTTAATCAAAATCTTTTTGGTCATTATTATTCTTAGTTGAAGATTTTAAAGAGATGACCGAAGAGTCTGTGGCATCACATCTAAGTTCAAATTGTTTTCTCGCTCTCTCTCTCTCTCTCTCTCTCTCTCTCACACACACACACACACACACACACACTCTCTCTCTCTCTCTCTCTCTCTCTCACACACACACACACACACACACACACACACACACACACACACACACACACACACACACACACACACACACACACAAACATGTGTGTTTGTGACCTGCCGACTGCCCTTGTGTTCCCTTAATGAATCCTTCGTCCTGCATATCCTTCCTTATACGGAATAAAATCATCACATGCAACAAAAGTCCTATGTATGTATGTATGTATGTATGTATGTATGTATGTATGTATGTATGTATGTATGTATGTATGTATGTATGTATGTATGTATGTATTCTTAATTGATAAAATTTCCTAGATTAGGTCTACCATGAAAAAACCGATGTTCCAGGTTAGCCTTAAGGCGTTGACGTTTTGCTCCATAGAACGTAATCGCTAGGCTTTTTAGATTCAGCAATGCGGATAAAAACCTGCGCGAGGCTCGTTAAGTGTGTGTGTGTGTGTGTGTGTGTGTGTGTGTGTGTGTGTGTGTGTGTGTGTGTGTGAATCCACAATATGGCAAGATTTGAATTAAATAACTTGTAGAAAGATTGGCGACACATATATAAATTTTATAACTTGGTGTCCCGCCCCCACGTTTCCTGTGAAAGCAATGGAGTTCTTGTACCAGCTTTAAATAGGGACTGGGAGACTTGGCGGACACAAGACAGCGCAACCAAAATAATGGGCTCGCACGTGTTTTTTTTTTTTTTTTTTTTTTTTTTTTTTTTTATACAAAAATGATATCCAAATTAATCTAAGCTTAGATGCGGACAACAATTCACCCAAAGATATATTTAGCTATCAGAATGTTCTACAACAAGAAAATTCAATGTAATGAAGGCACAATATTCGTCGCTTTGTACAGGAAGATATGTATAAACGCATAGTGCAATGAATGCCATTTTTATAAGTGGTGCGATGAATATTAGCACTGATGCACCCAAAATGGATTCCAAAGTCTCAGTTTTATCAAACATTCATTGGAATTTAAATGTCACAAATATCGGTTGTTTAAAATCTGATTAAGTTGTAAATATTTTTTTCAGAAGAAAGTGAAGCAAGTCTGCTATGAAATGGTAACACTGATATTACGGATGTCTTTTATGGAAGTTATGCGCGGAGCAAATGTTACTGAAAATGACGCCGAGTCTCGCACTCATGTAAAGCGCTCTACTTTCCAATTTAATGTACCTATCTGTAATGATCTTAACAATTTCGTCAAAAAAAGTCTGACAACTTTTTTCATCTCGCACCTTTCGTGTTATGTTTTGAACTACATACAAAGTTGCATTATCACACAGTATAGCTTCAAAGACTGTTTATGTTCTGCAAACTATATTCTACAAAGCAATCATTTCCTGGCCATTGGCTCTGTATTTCCATGACAACATTCCTTTGTTTATCAGTCTGTTCGTTATCATCTAATTAAAAAAGAAGATTAAACTGCCACTCTGTATGTTGCAGATAACATTGAATGAATTTAGTAATGGAATGTATTCTGGGAGGAAAGGTAAAAGCTTTTAGCCTGCGAATGGATATGGAGATAAAAAAAAAATTGCGTTTTAATGTTCTCCTGTATGTCATAAGGTTTAACCTCAAGCCAGCACAACACCGGTCATATGGTGCCCCTTAAAAGTAAAGTTCTAATAAGAGAATTATAAAGGGCTGAAAAAATATAGGAAGAGAAAGCCTTTGACAAATAAACATAAACTTGAAGTACGATAAGATAAAAGTTAAAAGTTAAAGATGTCAACATTATGTAAAAGGTATTTTAAAAAAAGATAAAAGTAAACAAATGTAAATTCGTTAAAGCATATGGTCAAAATGTGTCATGTAAACCGTATTCCATCAAAACGTTCAAGATTTTGTATTGTGGTATAGCATCAATCAGTTTCTTGTGGTATATCATCATACAGTTTCTGGTGGTATATCATCATACATTGTCTGGTTGTATATCATCATACAGATATTTTCTTGAGTTCACATCAAATAACTTCTGTCTCACAGCGCGGAAGTTCACACTCTCGCCCAGAATGTGATCCACTGTCAAGATATGCAATCTGGTCGAGGTACGTTTGAGTCAAGATACGAGAACATTACAAATTAGAAGATCTTGGTTAAAAAAATATATGAGACCTCAAACAATATTTTTTTTTGCGTTTTAAAATCCCGAAAAAGAATACTACAGAACAATAAAAAAGACGATATTTCAGACATTTTTACTACGATTCTGAAAGTCCAGTTGCTTACACAAATACGAATCAATTTTCAAAGAAATTAAAAGCGAGAAAAACGGAAAGAAATACGCCGAATTAAAGTAATAGTTCACTTAACAACCAACGTACACATTACACGACCAAACGAGAAAGAAATTTCCTTACAAAAAAGTTTATGTAAGTGGCAGGCAGACATTATTGACATGCCAGCATATGAAAAAAAGCAGGAACAAGTGATACAAGTACATTTTAAAAATAATATATATCTTCTTAAAACACTCTTGAGCTTAGAAAGTACACATGAAAACAGGAGATGACATACACAATGCTTTAAAAACAACTCGTTAAAGAGAGAAAACCTGGAAAGATACAGTTTGTAAAGGGAAAGAGTTTTACAAAAGGAAAGTTCAGTATTTGTTGGAAAAGGAAAACACTGAATACTTTTTAACTTACTCAGACAACAAAGCACAAGTAGTAAACAGGTTTGACACACATTAAAGGCTAGAATGTGGAAGCATCTCACTCAAAAGAAAAATCTGAGTTTACGTTTAGGGGGCGCTCTACAGATAATACATGCTTCTGAGAGAGTGACAGGTGTAAGATGAAGTATTTTACATTTGCAACATGCACAATGGAGAGAATGTTGGCATACCTCTATGTTACTTTCATGTACTGTGGCTGAAATGTCTTTACATATTGTACTTGTGGACACTGGACATGATCTAAGCACACGGCAGACAAAATGGCCGCTCTAAAGTACTCGAAAAATCAGCCTGAATTAGTCAAAAGTGCACTATTTTCAGGAGTTATTAAAATAGGGAAACGAATTTTGCCAGAGCAGACAATACCAGCCTCTGAAAGTACTATGAAAAAATTACAAAATATCTAAAAAGTAAAAAAAGTTATCGGCTCTTTTTTTTATATTTACCTTTGAAGTCCAGGAAGTGAAAATGACTAAGCGGAGCTAGCAGTTTTTTGAGAGGTGCACATCTTAAGTAAGACCAAGCTATATACTCTATAACCCAAATTTCACCCATCAATCATACACCAAAATAAAGGGAATTCAAAGTTCTTTTAGCAATGCCTAAGATATACAAGGTCTTTTTTAAATAACCAGAACAGCCAGTGAGGAAACCCTGGGTAATTCTTTTTCTTTAAATTTCTAACCCTATGCAAAGTACGAAACTGGAGAGCGCCACCTTAACCAAATCTAATTGAGGGATATAATAAAACTCATCACAAATCAATAGACATGACTCCGGTTAAAGCAAAAAAGCAAGAAAACAGATCGAAAGGATGGATCAGTCTATTCGAGTATTGGACAGCTGATATATTTGGAGCACCCAAACTTAAAATAGGTGAAACAGAATTTCCAAATACAAAACAATGTTTGAAAAAGGCTACATTCCTGAATTTGCTGAGGAAATATTCAAAAATCATACAAGTAATTGTAGGTGATCAATTGTTTACAAACTGGAACACCTGAAGGAAAACGATATAGAGGTAAAAAAGAAAGTATATCGAAAAATATCGCCAGGAGAAGCAAAATCGTACAGACAAAACAACGTTATATAGCAGCTACAACATACACGATATCACAGCAGGGTGATAAATTACATCACATATATGAAAGGAGAATTAAAAATATGAAGTTGATTCGAACTACATGCAAAACAAAAGCTGAGAAAGCATACAAAGGAAAAGGCTACAAACTAGTCTACGAGATTTTCAACAAAACAAGGGGTAATGAAAATCACATCAATGTTTATGCAATCATAACGATATTTAAACTTCTTTCAAACTTTATTCAAATGAGGTATAGCAATTGCACCAACTACACAATGAACTATGTATTTTACCTGAAGAAAACATGCACTACGTACAAGTTTAATACATCCATGAAAACTGAGTCACAAAGAACTGCCACAAAATTAACCAATGGATAACCAGTGGATATTGAAGAAATTTCTACACCACATGGATTAAGTAAAATTAAATTCACCTTTATTGGTGCTTAAATATACAGATTTTGAAGATGTAATGTTTTTCTGAACGTTTATTTGACTTTAAGTAGTAATTGAAATTGAACTACAGAAATAAATGGTACAACTGCTTGTTGTGGACGAAGTCCAATCGTGCCAAAGGCAGCAGGTATTGTAGATACAACCAGCTGGAAAAATGCTACACATGCTATGAATAAACTAATATATGAAAGGGAAAAATAGAAATACAAAGTGCAATGGATACAAAGAGTGGATTAAAGAAACGCAATTAAACTGTTATTACAGTGGAGAATATGAAAAGATCAGAAAGTGAATAAACAAAGAATTACTTGTGAATGTCGAAAACAGTAAATAGAGGTTAAATGTATTTACAAAAGAAAAACCCATATAATATTAATGTTTTAAAGTGCACCACAGGCACACGTGTTTTTTGTATGATCTATATAATGAACTTCGGATTTTAAAAAGCTAAGAAATACAGCATTATACCCTTCTCCTGAGATTCAGTTTAACATAATAAATTTGTTAAATGACTTCACAGCAAAATTCATTAGCGAGATACAAATATATTATACGGAAACTCAATTTTTCCCATGAAATTTTTGTGAGAACTACTCTTTAAAGTTTATCAATGATTACTGTACAAAAAATACAGATCACACTGTGACATGATATTTTGGTAGAATCAATTAAGCTCTGCGGTGAGGATGGTAACAGCTGATGGTGGGATTTGCTACTGACATTTACAGACAAAAAAATATACCAGAATGAGTCAAATCTGTGTACAAATTTCATATTTATTTCCAGTTGCAAAAACAGCTGTCTGAATGAAAAATACATTTACCTAATGATGATACATTCAAATTGAATAATACTAGCATAGATAGTAAACAATTTAATTGGATCTGCAACAATTTTAAAATTCGAGCAAAGCATAACTGGAGACACAGCCGTCGTAAGAGGCTGGCGATACAGGGGACTGCCCGTGGCGTCAAGCCGGGGGTGGGAGGTGGCGCCATTTCGCGGAATTTGCGGTATTTTTTTCCGAGGGGGGCGATGAAGGCGACGCTCGACCGGAGCGCAGTTTCTTCGAGCGCAAACTCGCGACGGCTCCGACTGATAATGGGCCCGAAGAGGATAAAACTGTACACCAGGGTTTTGTGGGGCCTAGTGCTGCTTACAAATGTAAATATAGCACAGGATATGGGTTATAACGGGAGTGATTGGTAGTGAAGTGGAGGGTAAGGGACTCTGTGTGTCATATGTAAATAATAAGGAATGAAACTTGCCAGGACAATGTTCCGTACCATTATCGTTATCAAGCGTTCGTAACAACAAGTAAAACAAATCTAGTTCAGACGTACCTCGATTGATTTGTCAAACATTTATCTATCTATCGGTGCCGCTTGCTTACAACGGAACCATATCTGTAAAAGTTAATTTGTGCATGCTCACGGCGAGAAGACATCCCATCAAGTGAGTTCCAACAAGCTTGTACCAAAGCTCCATCTACAGAAACATTTGCATAGTCGTATTGGTTGGCCCGTGTTTACGTTTCTAGTATCTTCCTGTCAAACACGAGGCTATCCTGAAGCAAGTTTATTGCGCAGTGTTACTTGGTATCTCTCCGTTTTGGAAAATAAAACTTTATGTCAGCATCAGTGTTTTATGAAATAGTGGAATTAGTCTTCTAAATCGCTAAGAATAAGGAATGAATAGAAAGTGATAGCCAAAGATATGTGCCTGTCAGGTCATAATGTAATCATGACAGGCCAGACAGGTACATGAAATATGTTAGTATGAAAACTATTGGAAATGAACTGCACGATTTAGGTTAACATTTTTACATAACATACGGAACTAAATTTGACTGCACGCAGCAAAAAAGTAATGTTTGTCCTTCCATGCATGTTCATTGCTAAGGTGGTTTAGAATATGGGCTGTACACAACTATTGAATTAATTGAGTTGTTGAAAATGGATGAGAAATTAGATACTGCTAGAAAATGAACAGTCGAAACCTAAACACTTATCATTGATAAATTATCTATGCTTAGTGCAAATATATTTTCCACTATGGATGTTGTGTGTCGACCTATTAGGAACGATATACAAGTCTTTGAAGGTATTTAATTATTAAAGCAGGTGATTTCTACCAATTAAAAGCTGTCACAAACAATTTATATATTGATTGTGGGAATTGCTGTTTTGAATCTAAAGACTGGCAACAGGTAATAACACACCAGATTAATATAAACCAAGCTTTTATACAGAATAAGCCTACATTAATCAAAGCAGTCAATGAAGTTGAAAGCGGGGTATGCTGCTAAAAAAAACCCTATATATTTCTTGAAATATTTAGAAAAACCTTTAATCCCCAATTCAAGGAAAATAAAACTTTATTCCATGAATTACTCTGGAGACCTTGAGAACTACAACTTTTGGATAAAGTACCTGGAAGTATTTAAGTTTATTTGGTAATTGATGAAGGAGATTAACACTTTTTAAATCGTATAGGCGTCCAGCGGGAACGGCGACTCAAAGTAGGTGCACCAGTTGTTTTACTACAAAATGAAACCTAATTCTGTTATTGTGAGGTTTGACAACCATATTACAAACAGAGCAAGAAACTTTTTCAACATTTATGACCAAATTACCAGATCTGTACTTGCTAAACGCACACAACTGGATGAATTTAGATTCAGCTAAAATTGGCGGGGAGCAAGCTTTACAGGCAGGCCAAATATGGGTTGCCATTGGAAGTTTCATATCATCTGGAGCTCACAGAGCATTTAATTTTGATCTAAGCTTGTGTGCTAAAGATCTTCAGATTGTTGATGATTTTTACCTTCATAACTTTTGTAAGTAAAGGACCTGCAAAGACGACTAGATACTATCCAGGCAGAGCCATATGGGATTTACAGAGGAGTTGATGGTGACAGTGACTTGTAGGACTATGGAGAAGACGAACTAAGAGCTATTGACAAGAATATGGAAGATTTGCAAAACTGAACATACTTTGCTGATATTCCTACAGGCCTACCAGCAGTTCATGCTAATTAAAGTGTCTGCTGGTTTTTCTGTTACACCAAAAGAAAACCTTGCAAGTTTTTATATTGATACACTAGATAAATCTTTAATATTGGAATTAATGGGTTTTGCATGGAACAGTCATAAGCGGTTTGTTGATGACTTATGGTCAGAGAAGGAGGGGAAAATCTTAAAAGTTCTCATTTGGTTCAGATATGTACACACACACACACAAGATAGTTTATTTAGGAGTCCGGAGTATTTGAAAGCCAGTAGAAAAGCGTCGTATTAATTATCAGAACTTGATAATTTAGGTCAGACAATAATAAACAAAATAGCCGTACATTTAGACCAATACATTTTGGGTATAGTGGTGAAAAGGTCAGATGTAAATCATAGTGAGAGATGAGAAAGTTTTGAGTCATCAGATGCAGCTGGGGCTAAGATTAGATACGTTGGAGGCAGTGTAGTAGCCAAGTCCAAGTAACCATTTATAAATATATTCAGATCACAAACTTTTAAAAGTAAGCATTTAGAAATCCGCAGTATAAGTATGAAAATAAAGTGTGTTGAAAAGTTGGAAACCAGTTATCAATAGCTTATCTCAAACAAAGACCAAGCAAGCTTACAAGAAACACTTAAAAACAAAAAATTAGGCAACGTTTAACCAATATCACTGACCTAGCATTTACAGTTGTTCTTGAAACTTGATATAATGTGCAAATTTCTGAATAAAATGAGGTTTCGAAATCACGCAAAACAGACTTGAATGACCACATTTATCAGAAAGTCACACAAATGTGATGTGCTGCTATTAAAGTTTGTGTCTTACTTTAGAGATAAACCTCATAAACCATTAGTTGATTTAGACGATTTCTTAAATGTAGTTCCCTCTGCTTTGGGTGAATGCGTGTCTAAAGTATCATCTAGGATGGAATTGTTTCAGCACATGTTTGACCATTATATTCGCATAAAACTTGCTCAATTTCGGAAAATAATTTGAATTTGCAACACAAAGAAATGAACTAAATCACATAAAAAGCAAATCAAGAAAAGGAAAGACGGGAAGAGTTTAATAAAGTGTAAAACTACTCTGAAATTAAGACTGACTGGTCAGAGGAGAAAAAACTTCCTATAGCAAATTAAAAGTAATGGCATGAAAAGCTTCAAATTAATTTAAGATCTAAGCTTTAACTAAGAAAGACATTGCAGCTTATAATGTGCCTTTTTCAAGCAAAACACCAAGGCATACTTGAGTGGCCTTTTACTAAAAACGTTAATCAATGTGATAAAATACCAAATACCGACAAATTTGAGAATGGTACAACCCCTAGCTGGTCCCAGTAGTAGCCCAGATATCAGCCACAGCTCATCGTCTTCTGTGGAATCTGGTTGTCAAGCTGAAAATTAAAGCACAACTGAGCAAAGGAGAGCAACTCAAACATTACATATCAAGAAAGAGAAAGGCAAATGTGAAATGAAACAGACTTTCAACTTCTGCATTTGAATCTGTGTACAACTGGGTTTGTATTATGTGTGACAGAAAACATGAGGATAGGCAAGGAGTTATTAGGTTGTAATCAATGTTTTGAATGTTTAGGACTGACGACAACATCATATAATACACTGAAGGACAGTGACCAGCTATATTACTGCCAATTCTGACAGTAACTGCAGGTAAGTAGTAAGTCACTTTTTTAGTCATCAACCAGCCTTTGCTCTCCTTGATTGTTTCTCCATAAATTTTAAACAAAAATACTCTAATCCTGCTAAATGTTTAGCCCCTGAGGTAAAACAAAATGGTTGATGTTTTTATTGTTCAATCTTGAAAGCTTGTAATTTGTAGAAGACCATCACACAGGTATTTGTGTCATAGAGGGGAGGGTATCCTTTACAGTTACTATGCCCTCATAGTATAACTCATAATCACAGGTCGATCTGTTTGAATTTAATTAGCATTCTAAAACAATTTATTAGATAAACGTGCACTGCTAAGCTATAAATTTCTGTTTCCTTCATATAATTTCCTGTGTAGAAAATAGAAGATGATTCAATTGTACATAGTAGCGGAGATGTGTAAAGAAGAATGTCATAGTCTTAGTATTTTCTTTCTTTTAAATATTATTTTCTCTAAGTTTGTGTGTGGGCACCTGCATGGTCCTGACATTATATACACTTATCAAAAGAATTGTGTTTATAGGAGAATATTTGACCACAACATGAACAGAAGCAAAAACAATAATAATAATAATAATAATAATAATAATAATAATAATAATAATAATAACTATCATTGTTATTAGTATAACAACTACATTTTATTGTTTCAGCCACATATACAACTGAAGGAATAGAGATGTCAATAATGAGTTTGTCTTTTGCATCACTTGTGCTAATTTCAGATTAACATCGAGAGGGACATGGCAACTATTGTCATAAGCTCATCTCCATATACCAATTATGATATTATCACAGTCCCTCAATCAATGTAGATGGAGTTTATGTTACAAGGATAGACGGACAATGGACATGACCTATCACAATATATCCCTAAAAGTGCGGACATAACAAATTCGGTATATTGCATATGGAAAGTGGAAAATCATTACATGTGGCTTCAGTGCAATACTTTATTAGTATGACCACAATAGAAAGACATCTAGTCTTTGGATTGTTTGTGGTTGTGTGTGTGTGTGTGTGTGTGTGTGTGTGTGTGTGTGTGAGAGAGAGAGAGAGAGAGAGAGAGAGAGAGAGAGAGAGAGAGAGAGAAAGAGAGAGCGCGCATTTTTGCTTAAAATGTTTGTTGGCAGCACTTGTGGTTCAGCAACCACTTACTGGTATTTTAAATGTATCATTAGGATCCCTCTCCACCAATTTCTCTATACGCCTGGGTTCTGCTAGTCAGTGGGGTCATTCGGTCAAGAAAAGTTCTTATGCTCAGGAGTAGGAGTGGCTTATTCAATAAGTCAAGTTCTAGTCATTGAATGAATCTATTGTTATCTCCATTTTCTCTAATGTCTTAGAATTTGCTTTTTATTGAGTTTGGTTACTGAAAAAAAAGAAAAGAAAAAGAGAAAGAAAGAAAAAAAACCCGAGATTATATTATAGAGGAATTTCGGTCAGAATTGGTGAAATTAAAAGGACTTTTAGAAAAGAGATGCATGGAAAAAGAGTCTGATGTTTGGTACTCTTCGTATTAGTTTCCACTTTTTGTAATTCAGGGATGTTTTACCTCCTTTATTACTCCATATTTTAGAATGAGAATGTCTCGAATTTGTAACAAGCAGTTTTTATGATATGTAAGCTTTAATTTAAATTATGTATAACATCACACATTCCCAGACGGATTAAGTACTTTTTAATTATTGCTATTTTATGGCGTGGGTGGTGGAATCAGTTAAAGATAGCGTGTAGAAAATGTTTACACTATGTACGAAGATCCTGTCACAAACGGAAGCACTCTTTTTGCTATGAAATCGTGAATCTAGAAAGTATTTTTCAAACATACCATACAGAGCTTTCTTTCAAAATCAGCATTTATACAAATTAACTGGTTTGTTGTATATATAATACTAATTTCAGTATTCTTTACCTTCTGATGATTATTGGAGTTCATTCTTTTGGGTTTCTTTATTGGCACAGAAGTTGTAAAGCTAAATGGTTTTGCACAAGTTCCAGACGTATCGAACTTTCTAGAAACAGTCACTTCACCCAATATTATGATGTTTATTGAGTATGCCTTATATGTGCGATTAGTATTACTACCATTATAAAGTGTGCTCTGATCGCAAAACACATTTTCAACATCACTGTTCATTCTACTTGGTATTATAATTTAATTCTCCAGGTTTTCTCTTCACTACCCGCTGAAGCTATGTCCTTTCTAGTTTTGTAAGACATGAGTGATCGCTTTTCTGTTCTGCCAACAATACATCTCTGTCCCATTCTTTAAGGAAGTTGTACACATCACTTAGCTCTGGCAAACTTGTGTCTCAATGCCGTAATCTATAAATCCACACAAGTTTCAGGGAGTTATTTTCATTGACAATTTGGAGATCCTCCTGGATTGCCATTTCGTGCAAAACTGTATGTGATGCACGACCAGACAAAATCTTGGAAGTGTTTAGGGAATGTGGTTTATATAACAATTTTGACAACATGTTTTGAAGATTTTATAGTTTTACCTTTTTGTTTTATTTTAGATACATTTTACAGAATTTTAAAATCGTTACATTTTGTCTATTAGTACTTTATGTTTACTATTGGTTGGAATGGTTTATCTTCCCAAAGGATTTGTGAAATTCTTTATATTTACATGTTTAGAACTTTACCTTTAATGCGCACTATATATCCGTTATTGTGCTGACGTGCCGTTATACCTATACATGTATTAGTATGCAAATTCAGTTGATCAAATGCTTCGGAATAAATGTGTAACTACTATTTTGCTTTTTTTCTTCTTAAAAATTATGTCATAAAAATGTGCTGACTTCAATTCTAAAATCATTATCATCAACTGGTAGTATTCTTCCCCTATTTGTAAGCCACACATGATATCTTGTTTGCACTTAGTGATTATTTCTGCTTTAAAAGTTTTGAGGAGGTATAAAACCTTCTGTTGGTAGGTTACGTTCATATAGGTATCATTCAATATTTTCTCATGATTCAATGTATTCATAATCATCTCTCGTGAAATTTTCAGGACTTTCATACTCATCAAAATCTTCAAAACGCTCACCACCCTATGCCATTATTCAGTTGTTATTTAAAGAGCGAACAAATTACAAAAGCACAGCCGGAAAAAGAATTAGGATTTATCGAAGACAAAAATAGAAATAACTACACTTCTACAGAAACTGAAGAATGCAAACATGAATTTAACAAAGCTATGCAAATGGTACATGCAAAGGCAAAGAGATAACCAGTAAAAATAAAACGATGGGAAATAAACGAAGAAGACATATGGACTCTTTTTTAATTCCGAGCCGGTAAAGTTTCGAAATCATTGTAAGCTGTTATAATTTATACTGTAACATCAATGATTAACAGATTGATTCCAATCGACAACTTAGTTTATGGAATGAACTAAACGATCACTATATGACTTCAAATTGTATCAGATACTTTAATGGATATTTATCATTTATACAGGTTTGGTACAACATTGATAGGAATTGCTTCAAAAACTTTTAATGAGATGCTGATCTACAGCACAGTTTAAAGCGTTATGAAATAGTAATATCTGCAATAAGTTGAACAGTATCGACTACATGATAAGTAAAGCGATCAGTGACAGTAAAGTCAATCAGGAAGAGTTTAACTGATCATCAATGAGTACAGTAGCAACATATAGATAGAAAGAAAATGACTCATTCAGAAGAAAAATAACCAACACAGAAAACCCAGAGATCAGAGACTTACTGAAGGTGGACATAGATGAAGTGAAGAAAACATTCTTTTAGGAAGGGAAGAAATTGAAAAAGAAAGCGATACTAGATAAGCTTATAGGAAAGTGACGGTCAAGCTGGGTACAGATTAAACAGAAAACCCTTAACTATTAACAATATGGGATTTAGCTGAGCTAATTTTGGCTTTACAAATGGAAAGCTACATTAAAATAGACTCACCTTCTGAGATAACCCCCCCCCCCCCAAAAAAAAAAAAAAAAAAAAAAAAAACAATCCTACCAATCCAATTGATAACAGAAATGATAAACTATCGATATCGTTGCAGAAAATATATTTTAGAGTTGGGCACAATAGTTCAGATGAACTAAAAAATAGTATCTTTTACTACATCATTGACAAGAACAAAGCAATGATTGTTTTAAATATTGGTGGTTTTTATAACCACGAGGTGTACTCGAAAAACGTCAAATAGGAAATGAACTCAAATGCTGACAAGGAACAATTTGTTTTTTTGTTTTTTCACGGCGACTTTGTTTCATACAATGTTAATGGCCATTACCCGTTGCAAAGAGGCACCATAAACAGATTGTATGTCAGCATAACAGATGAATATGGGAGAGTGAAAGAATTTCACGTTGTGCCTCTAACATTGTTTTCACGTTAGATAAATAATGAAATAGATACGTGCACAGGAGGGGCAGGCTTTATCGCTGGATCAATGGCGAAAGTTGTGATATCTTTAAAAGGCCCTAGTTAGCTGTTCTTTGCAAAGGCTTCGTCATTTGTTTTGCCTTTGAATATTGAGAGAAAAACAGGCGAGAGATACAACACTAGGTCAATCTAGCGAATATGGTACCAAACTTTTATATAGTTCATAAAACTTTCTTTACAAAAAAAAGTTGATACAGAAATACGTAAGACACTTGAGAATACTAATTCTGATGGTTTCATTGAGGCATGAATGTAATACAAACATTTGAACATTTCTTTTTATAATTTTTAACACAATACTTGATATTTCAACGAATAGAAATGGATAATTGAATATATTTTTCAAGTTGCATCGATTGCACAACTTTAATAAGGGGGGGGGGGATAATATGTTAATCCTGTTATTAGAAACAAATACATTCCGCACATTACTTTAAATTAGCTCTTGATTTAGTTTTAAAAATATCATGTGTCTCTTTTTAAAAGTCTCTTTGAAAGCAGGCAACGCTAGGAAAAAAGACAACTGCATCGGAAGGAGATACCGAGACGGGAATGGTTGTTCTATGCTTGTTGCAATTTATGCATTTTAGATTGATGTAACCCTACTCATTTTTTTATTTTAAAAAATCCACCATAAACGCTGGAGAAGGTGCCCCACTGACAAAATCACTTCGACCTCTTAGAATATATGTAAGAACAAAAAAAATAGAAATCAAATTATAAATATAAAGAAGCGTGCGGTATCAGCCTTAATGTCACGCTTTTCACTTGAAGAAATATACGGGCTTAAGTCTAGAGTGAAAACCTGATCAGCCAAAGATAATGCTGTGAACTTCTGAAATAGGTAAAGAATTACCAACCACTTATAAATTCACTAACAAAAATTCTAATCTAATGGGACATTTCATGTTTTTTACAAAACATGTTTTTTTAAAAAAAAAAACTTCATTGTACTAGAAGGTAGAGTCGTTTAACGATCGAAGGCGATTGTTGAACAAATTAATCGCCGTGAAAAACAGTTGCCCACGGGAAAATAAACGGTATACCTGTATGTCCAAGAAAATACAATAAATGGTCAAATTTTGCACAAATATTCAGCTTACACACCGTCTATTACATCTATATATTGAGTAAACACGTTTTCTTGTTTGGACGCCATGCTAATTTTCGTAAATTGTGAACTTTTGTGACACATTTGTGGACACTGGTGCACTATAATTTAAGAACGTGTTACTCTCTAATGGCCTTCATTGTGATGCAATGTGACAAGATACTGCGGCGAAGGTATTAGGAAAACAATATAAATATTTAGATGTTTTCCCCCTGTGCGGACAAATAAAACTATGCTGTCCTATAAACACTGTACATACCATTTTGCTTTAAATGCAAACGAAAGAGTGGGCATTCTGATGCTAGTGTAAAATCAACCATAAACAAAATTATAATTTACGATGAAGGTACCACAATGCAGTCTTCCTCCTGCGCAGAGAGGTTAAACGAGTTTATATGCAATGTGTTCTATAACCTGTGTTTAGACGCCGTCAGACCAAATTATCATTCATAAACTTACACAGCATTGTAGTTATTGTATGACTTGCAACACCTCTGACACCATCTCAAGTCAGTTACCGGATAAAGCCTCCATTTTTACTGCAGAAATTACAGTCTTTGAATTACATTGAAACCTCTCAAAAAACAAATTTCATTATCTTTTCGGATTCCATTTTCACACTGAAAGCTTTGCGAAACCTTAAATTTCACAACCCGTTAATATCCCAGGTCATTCAGAAACATGATTTGCTCATACAATTTGGAAAAAACATTCTGTACTGTTGACTTCCTAGTCACATTGTTATTAAGTGTAATGATATATCCTGACTTTAAAAATTATTTAAATCGACTTTGCTAAGTATGTGGAATGAAACTCCACAAACAAACTTCAGAACATCAAACCCATCATTGGTGAGTGGCATCCTTTGTATAGAAGAAATCGCAGAGATGAGGCGGTATTGTGCCGGTCGCGTTTAGGACACACATGCCTAACATAGTTCCTGCAATGTGAAATTCTACCAGACTGCATATCCTGTCAGTTAAACGCGTTCTTGTTGAGTGTATCGATTTCCACCCTGTGCGACAGAAGTTTGTTGATGTAAACTCAGTTGAAGAACTTCAGTATAATGTATCACCACAGAGAATCTTGGACTTTTTGATTAAATACAGTTTATATAGGAAGTTTCTTTCTCTATAGTATAAGGATTTTATTTTACTTTTTTATTTTATTCTATATACATTTTACAGCATTTTAACATCCTCACCTTTCATATTTTATCATATATTACTTCACTTTTACATTAATTGGAAGGGTTTATATTCCTTACATTTTTGTGCAATTTGTTATCTGTACATTTTTAAACGCCATTATTGCGCTGACGTGCAGTTAAACGCTAATACATACGTACATACATGTTCGTTTTAAAACTGTGCAGCATTATACTGATGACCTGTGACCATTCTATTGGGATTTACTTGAATGTTAAACAATTTATCTGCCAATCACATATGTTGAATGCACATTTACCTGTATAGTTTTTCTCCTTTCTTTTGAACATTAAAGCTCATAATGTTGTATCAATCTATAACTTGATGCTTTGAACCTAAATGTCAGTGACCTCCTTTTAATGCAAAATGTGTCCCTTTTCACACTAATGGGCGTCAATAACATGTGTTTATATGTTTGAATACTGTTGTGATGCTTCTATCCCTACTGCTTCAAAATTATTGTAAGACTTTTGCACGGAATTACCAATTATCACCACAGGGCTGATGTAGTTAAGTAGTGGTGATAGTAATTTTTTTACGCATTTTGAAACTGGTTTGTGTCATTCATTATAAATTCGTATCATCCACAAATTCATACGAGCTAAACGCTTTCGGATATATCATTTGATAAAGAACTAAGTCATGCAACACAGTACGTTCGAAAAAATACTGATCTGGCCTGGATTTCATCAACAAAACGTAAGCTTGGACTTAAGCTGAACTCGAAAATCACGTGATCTGATTGGCTGAAATTGAAGTCTAACTTAAAATTTACTAATCAAATGTTTAGACAATAGATTTAACTTTAGGACTAGTATTATTGAAATCTAGGCCTGCTCTTCTATGTGTTTTAGTCTGTTGATATGACTTTTGTACCTTGTTGATTAAGAAACCCTAAATGTTTCAGTTATCTACTTCTAAATTAAGTGTCATCTCAGCTACTTTTTCTTTCATGATAATCGACTGGACCTCCTAGTCTAGAAATGGAATTTTATGACACATACAGGGTTCGACAACTACAATTATCCATATGGCATCTACTTCATTGTCTGAATAATTTTTGGATTGTCTTTTCTTGGGTGCATTCCTTCTCGTTTTATCCTGTACCGTTATATACTGTACTTTTGTTAATATTAACCATTTTCTTCATTGAAGAAGCTTTTCGAAGAGGACAAAATGGTTGTAATTTAGCGTAGGCATCGGCACGGTTAATGCTCCCACGTTTACAGCTGATTAATGCTATAAAAATGCTCTTTTTATGGTTTCTATATATAAAATAGCGCTGCAGAGGACTGAAACTCAAATCAGTTTTGAGTGCAGTTTTATAGAGTGGAATTATTTATCTACCTACAACTCCAATCATTCGATACAGTAGATGCTGCAGTGTTCCAGGTTTTTTGGGGTTGTTTTTTTTTATTATTTTTGTTTTCAATTTTTTTAATCCATTCTTTCTTACTTTGGTCTATGGCATAAAACATGGGCATTGACTTTTCGAAGCTATTGCATCTTAAATTCTCGCAGACCTTTAACTGCATGCAAAATCATTACATATAATAAAATAAGAACTTTTTATTTCATAATCCTTAGTCTTTATAAATTATGTGCACTCTACATACAAATTGTTTTAATCATCTACTATCTATAGAAATAATTTTCAAAATTCATTACAATAGTTTGACAAAATTCATTGGTTCTCATGTGAATCTCAGTTTACTGCCGAGTATGAATGTATTTGGCGACATACTGTAAGGTTGTTATCAGGTAACAAACCTTAAGCCTTGAGGATGGAAATATGTTAATGTATGTCGCATGTCATTCGATTCCCTAAGAATCGTAAACAGCTTGAATTGAAGTAAGAGTCAAATTTGTTCCCAGAAAGTTTCCTCTGTTCTCTTACAAAGAAGGAGAAATGTTAATTTTTATGTTAGTGTACTTTAAAAGTAAGTTAATTTCAGTTCCTCCGATGTATCATCGAACAATATCTTAGCAGTTTAGAACTTGTATAAATCATATAATGGATCTTACTCGATTAGACATTAAATGACACATGTGGAAGCTTTCACATAATCGTCTTTTTTATAAAGGGCATGCAAAGTATGTACGTCATCAATACGAAGCCATTAATCTAGGCATGTTTTGCAAAATCCCTTATTCACCAAATTTATGCATGCTAAATTAAAGGTTCAATGCTGAAGATAAAAATCCCTACTGTGTCTCCTGATCGGTTTAAAATAAGATGAAAAGAAAGGGGATAATAAATAGCAAATAGAGAAAAAAAAAAGAAAAAAAAAAAGAGTAATTTTCTGCAGAGATATGACGCTATTAATAGGTATAGTGATGAAAATATCACGGAATTTATAGAAACTCACGGTTACATACCCCGTGGGCCATTGCTATTTATAGAAACGGTTATATAGCCCATGGGATATTGCTATTTATAGAAACGTACGTGGAAATACCCCATGGGAGATAGCTATTTATAGAAACTCACGGGTAAATACCCGCTATAGGACATTACTATTAAGCAGATATATTAATCAAAATAAAACGAATTATTCTGTGACAATACTGACATGTGGAAGAAGAAATGTCAAAGTGAGTCAAAAATAAAGAATGAGGATAGGAATGATGCAGACTCAATTGACAAAAACGAAATATTTCCTCCTCACGAGTGAAATATTTCCTTATATATACTAAGCAAGCATAGATTTTCTTTTTATTATATATATTTTGGAAGGCAATGCAAAGACATGTAAGTTCAGTCAATGACATCTGGCACGATTTATGTGGAGAACTATTTGAATAAGCTAATACTTGAAAACTACTTCGTGTTCTTTGGAGCTTTTTTTTTTTTTTTTGGGCATTTTGCATGGCACCTCCGGACCCCCTCCTCCTCAGAAGAAGAAGAAGAAGAAGAAAGAAAATTAATTAGGTATCAATATGGGAATATAACACACGTATGAGCAGATATAATTTATACATAAGAAAAGAAAGTAGTTCAAGAGGTGACGTCGCCACAGTGACGATACCACTTTTATCGCCGCCGTGGCGATATAATTTTTTCTCACGCATATACAATTCAGTATCTCATTATGAAAGGTATAAATAAAATCTTCTTGAAAAATGATCTTTATTATTCAATTATTTTTTTAAAACTTTTAAATCAGAGATAAAATTTAACATCTGGGAAGAAATATGACATATTTGTACTGAAGATAGTTCGGTTTCGATCAATCTTAAATTAAATAAATATACAGCAGACTGGAGGAGAGAAATTGGTTTTTCTTTTGGTATAAATTTAATTCAAATTTAAGATTTAGTTTCGAATGAGATTTGTAGAAGCTATATGTTTCTCTAATTAGAACGTATTACATCTAACTAGAGCCTCTAACCAGTATAATTGCGCATGGGATTTATAGCCCGAAGGGATGATAATCCTCGCTATTCCTTTGATCTTAGTGTTAAACAGACCACTGGCTTGGGATTTATATTCCGAGGGCATCGTAACCCTTGTTATTTCTTTGACATCAGTGCTAAAGAGACCACTGGCCTGGGATTTATATCCTGGGGGCATGGTAACCCTTGATATTTCTTTGACCTAAGTGTTAAACAGACCACTGGCTTCGGATTTATTGCCCGGGGGCATGGTAACCCTTGATATTTCTTTGACCTCAGTGCTAAAGAGACAACTGGCCTGGGATTTATATCCCGGGGGCATGATAATCCTTGATATTTCTTTGACCTCAGCGTTAAGCAGACCAATTGCCCGAGGACACGGTTACCTTTGATATTCCTTGGATTTCAGGGTTAAACAGACCACTGGCCGCGTGAAAGTCGTTCGATTCGATGTTGATCGTAATTACCTCTATTCGGTGCATGTTATCACTGTGTATAGAAATGTGATCGCACTTTTAAGCTAAGGCGGACGACAATAGAAACGATATGTGACGTAGTGTTTAAATCCTCTTCAGCGTTACATCTACTCGAACTCGTCAGAAGTTTGGCAATCGTCTCCACGAGCAACCGGTTATGTTGATGACCTATATTACCGTCTGTACTCGCGTATAATTAAATACCAACTGCATAGACCCAGATCTGCCGTCGCATAATGCGCCGGAAGATCTGGGTCTATGCAGTTTGTAAGGACTAATCAGTAGAACTAACAACATAGACGCTGATATGCCGGCACATTATGCGACGGCAGATCAGGGTCTATGTTGTTTTCATTTCGACCCAACTTATACGCGAGTATATACGGTAATTCATTACTCTAGATACAGGTGCTAATGTTTATGTTGAAGATTCACATCATTATGATATTTTATTATGAATATTTTCTATCTGGGTTTTATTTATTCCTTTATTTAAAAAAAACAAAAAACTGTATGAATATCCTGAGATGAAGCCATTGTGGATCTGGAGAAAACGTATTCGACTGCAGCCTCTGCATTTCTTAACATTTACGCTACAATATGGTTTCTTGCTACCAGCATTTTCCATAAACAGTATGCCACCCTCAACTTTGATTTTATTGTGAATGTTACGTCATTGTAAGCGTTCCTGTTGGTGACAAACGACCACAAAAGATGGCATTTTCTGCTCATCAGATGTCTTTCTCTCAATGAATTTTATTGGGATACGAACAGGAGTTATGATGGATTTGCCTGTTGCTACCACAACATACACATACGATGCATTCTAGCACAGTTATTAGGACCGTGGCACTTTCCTATCTGTAATATTTTCTAATTGCTTTGCCGACGTTTCTACTGTGCACACCTCTTCTGGACTCGCTCACGCCTTATATAGTAAAGGGAGAAAAAAATTAAATAAATGCAGTAGATCCATTAAATAATTTGAAAAAGATCTTTGAAAAATAAAGTTTAAAAGCGTCCAGAATCAGCCGAAAAGCAGCAGAGAGCCTGTGATAGGACAGGCTTAGGTGAAGAGCAGTGGTGTACTGGCCATTGGGCATACAGGGACAAATCCCGGTGGGCCGCCGCATCGGTGGGCCGTCAACAAAATCCGTTTTTACCGGTGTTTTACCGGTGTGAACAAAACCCCGGGCCTGTCCCGGCAGATAAGTCCAGGGTCGAGTTGCTTACCCAGTACACCCCTGGTGAAGAGTAGTTGTGGAAGATATATCGGCAATATGATACAAGAAGAAATAAGCAGATACTATCGATTCAGATTTACTGTAACATTTACATTTATTGGCAAATGTAAAATGTATTGCTTTTACTGCCTTGAAAGTGCGCTCCAACGCTTACATCTTTTTCATAAACTATCTAAAACAAAAAGACTGCATGCATGCTGTTCTTCTTTCTTTTCAGTAGCAATTCAAACTGTACATTAGATAATGTGTACTCATGAAGTATTCAGTAGCAATTCAAACTGTACATTAGATAATGTGTACTCATGAAGTATTCAGTAGCAATTCAAACTGTACATTAGATAATGTGTACTCATGAAGTATTCAGCAGCAATTCAAACTGTACATTAGATAATGTGTACTCATGAAGTATTCAGTAGCAATTCAAACTGTACATTAGATAGTGTGTACTCATGAAGTTTTCAGCGGCAATAGCCTATATACACATACAGAATGTTTAGTTATTTACTTATTTTTCACGTAGGTACGTATCACTTCTTTAAGCTTATGATTAGTTATGAGCTGTTAAAATTCTAATCTCTCTCAGCCACGCTTGATTCAAAAAGTGTTCAGAGTGAATTGTAATGATATGATCATTTCAGGTTTTATAACAGCAGATGATGCTGCAGCTTGCCCTAAGCAGCAGTACGTGTAAATCAAGTGCATCTAATCATATTGACCTTTCTCAATGCCTTTCAAATTTGCACCTATTATTAAAGGTGGCGATGTTTTCAATCATATGCAAAAACTGTGAATTTAACATTAACATAGAAAATTCTCTATTCTGCATATACACCTTTATATCTCTGTTTAATGTGAGAACGGAAGTTACGATGGCTTTTAAATGGAGATGGGAAAAATGTAAAACCATGTACCGTCTTTACTCGCGTATAATACATACCCAAATCCAAACAACATAGACCCTGATCTGCCGTCGCATAATGCGCTGGTAGATCATGGTATATGTTGTTTGTTCTACTGATTAGTCTTTACAAACTGCATTGATCCAGATCTGCTGGTGCATTATGTGACGGCAGATCTGGGTCTATGTAGTTTGCAGTTGGTATTGAATTATACGCGAGTACATATGGTAGTTGGCTTATGTTAGATGCTCCTCATTCAAAGCCTTAAATCTAATCCACTGGAAGCCAATTTCATTCAACTTTCTTATAATAAGAACTATGAAAACTGATTATACTACAAAACGGCAAATGAAGGAAGTCAAGATAAAATGATTCTAGATAATGTTCTTGTCAAAACATCTAAAAAAAAGTACTAAACATTTATTTCAAATGGCTCAGATGAGAATTTATCCAACAAAAGTTAAAGAAAATTTACCTCATAAATTAATGAAAATATTGACTCCTTCAAGATAAAAAAGAACATCAGTAACGTGTCCAAGGACAGTGAAGTGTTTGTCAATATCCTGCTGTGTTACTTTATTTTAAGAAAATGACCTGTGATTGCTATTGTATTCCGCACTTTTCCTTTTACATGTGCACATGTTTTATTGTAGTGAGCAGTCGTTCTATTTGCATGTAACCATAAAGGAAACAAGGATTACGTCCATATATTTTAAGTTGAAGAAGTAGAAAATCATCTTTATTATTTTTGGATGTGTTTGAACTAAAATTTGAATAATGATAACATTCATAATGGGTATGTGTATATTACAATATGGTAATGCGAGGTTAGGTCTCAAAGACATGCATTACATGGAAGTTTTGACTGAAAATTACTGGTACTTTTAGCGTAATACTTTACCCTCCACCCCACCCCACCCCCCAAAAAAATTACAAATACAAATACAAATACAAATATATAGAATAATGTATCTATGATCATAATTTATTAGCAATAAATAATAATCGTAAATGCTACTAGAAATGTTCAGTCACTCAGCTCATTGAAGTATAATTTGTTTATAAGGAGTAAAATAGTCAAGAGGGTATGCGAGTCGGCTGTATGTATTTCGAGTTCAGCAGACACGGATTCAAATCCACCCACAAGCACTGGATTAATTGTATTTTCTGTTTTACCTTTTTTCTTAAAGTTTACTGTCAATATAGATTATACTCTCTCTCTCATTAAATGTTTACTACTGAGGACTTGTGATACTTATACTGTAGATATTGTGTTGCATTTTAATAAATAATTATACTATTATGTCATTTGTAACAATGGAAGAAGCACCGTATAAATTTAATTGTAGACTATATGCATTATGTTGACTGTTTTTAATTAATAGAAAAAAAAATCTTGACCAGTTTTCAAATCCATCCACAGGTACTTAAGTTTTTCATCTGTTTTTTTATGTCTGCTCTTAGCACAGAATAAGATATCGAGTTTTTCCTTGTTCACTTTTTTGTTTATTATTTATCTTGAATGGCTTTTGACACTTATTGTGATTGAGCCAATTATGTCAATAAAGATACCCAAGTAAGCGCTTAGTAATAAGAAATGAATAGGTGAATCGGGATATCTTTGTTTCTATTTCTTTGTTTGCTTTAAATAAAACTTTTTTTTGCTATTTGGTTTGGTAGTGCAAAGAAATCATGTTAACAAAAAAAAAAAAAAAAAAAAAAAAAAAAAGAAGCCGGTTTGCTATGTACCACAATTTTCATCTTGATAATTATTTTGTTGCCATTTTAGTGGAAGAATGGTAATGTGATAACGCTGATCATCATCATCATTATGGTGGTGGTGGTTCTTCTCAAAAGACAATTAAATAATTCATGTTATTTTTCAGGTAAACAGTTGTGTGAGCAGTTGCGATGGAAGTTATTTTGGCTTACCTTAATCAAAGTAGAGACAATTCTTCGAACGCAAAAAATATTTCCTCCAACACAATAGTTACGGAGAGTAAAAAAAAAAATTAGCAACAGAAATGATGTACTTCGTTGGTGGTAAGCAGATTTGCCAGAAAAATACCTTTTCATTCATTGGATTGGTAAAAATAAGTTTCAAAAGCTAGTCTGAACATTTTGATTTAAAAAAATGGAGTGATGGCTAGAAATCATGAAGATAAGAGCAAACTACCCCATAATGCATATTCTGTGGAAGATACTCAACAGGTAGAAAATTTCATCCGTAACTATGCAAACAGTAATGGTCTTCCTCTGCCAAGCAGCATACCAGAAATGAAGGATTACAGTGTTATGATGCTTCCAAGTGATAAGAGCAAACTCAGTTTATGGAAAAATTATACTGAGAGTTGCAATCAATCCAATTTTAAAGCTATCAATCTTTCCATGTTTAAGGAAACAAGGCAGAAATATCTATCTTAAATTGCTGTAATGAAAATGTCATCAGATCTGTTCGATTACTTGTCAGAACAACACCTATCTAATTATGAAATCTGGAATTATACCTAAGATGAAAAACAAATTCACATCAAAGCATAACAAGAAGATCTAGGATAAGCAAAGGAATGTCGTGAGCATTACAAGTCTCATTGCAATGCATCGACTGATTACTGAAATTCTTTGACAGATGCAGAAAGGAAACGAAAGATTGATGGATCACTCCATGTTTCATTTTTTTATACAGAGATTGTGTTCTCTCCTCATTCACAACAACAAGTTGCAGCAATATTCTTGCAAATACATATAAAAAAAGTTAACTATTTGATTGATAAATTTGATATCACTGGAAAGAGAGTCAATAAAACCAACGTTCACTTGCATCATTTCGTGGTCCATCATGCCCAGAAAGGAAAACTGAAGTTTTATTGAGATAACTATTAGTGGCAGAACAAAAGAACATTTAATGCAGTATTTTCGTTGGAGGGTTATCTTAGGACTAACTGGTAGAGTTGTCTCATTTATGCTGCCATACCATACTAATTTTGGCCCAGATTGGTGTTTTGGGCTTGTATAAACTAAAGTACTGCAGAAGTTTTGTATAATCAATTTTTCAAACAGCGGATGTTGTGAGTGTGTCAACCAACAGAAAGATCAGTTTTCATGAAGGTTTATCATTGGGAAAAAATGTTTGGCATTGCATTTTGTCTAATACGAAATATTAACCGGCTCTCGTTATTTCATATTTTCTGTTCATTATCAAGGTTCTGTGTTTGTGATTAAGTTTCCATATTCTTCAGAAGTCAGGGGCGACTTGATCAAGAAGTCCATGCTGGAGATTCCGTATCCAGATGAAATTTCAACTGTCATATCTACCCGTGGCCTTTCTGCAGGGAGAGCGTGGTTTACTAAAAGGGCTAGCAGGACAAATAATAGAATTTAACCCTAAATATCAGTTCAGTTTAGTTCAATTTCTTTACCTTGAAAAACTCTGTTCATTTAGATAATAATTATTTCTATAAATCGGTCAAATGTCTTTGAGTTTAGCAAAGCTGCCGTTAGAACTCTTACAATCGTATAAAATCTGAGTGATTGACTGCTGATCTTCTTGTTTAATAAGATGTTTGCTTCATAATGTTGTAGTTTATTTTTGAAATAACTCTAATAGTAATTTTAGAACGCCTAATGTAGAATAGTATACATGTGAACAGTAATTTTTAAACGCCTAATGTAGAATAGTATACATGTGAACAGTAATTTTAGAACGCCTAATGTAGAATAGTATACATGTGAACAGTAATTTTAGAACGCCTAATGTAGTATACTATACATGTGAACAGACGACCGGTTTTGCGACAAAAATTGAAAGGACAAATTACCTTAAAGTAGTTGACAGAATTAATTACATACAGGAACAAATACATAAACATTATATTTACCCGTTGATTTTAGGTTTAGCCAGCCACATTACGAAACCGTGAAATGGTTGAGGATGAGAGTGACTGTCAGACTGACATGATGTTTAGACATAAAAATGTCGTTACGGGTGATTGAGACTATTTGTAAATTTGTTTACTAAACTGATTCCTTTTCAAAATAAAATGACTCTTTGCATCACATGTTCCAAACCAAATTAAGAAAATCGTCTCATCTGCGACTTCGTATTTCCACTACATTCAGTATACCTTCATTCACAGTTCTGCATACAAGTTGTTATATGTTATTTCAAGCAACGTGACTAATGGATTTTCTTTTGTTTTTAAAAGCTGATGTCTTTCAAATTATATGTCTGTAGAATATTTCTACAATCTGGATGCGAGAAATAGCTAAAATGTTGCAAAAGTCTTATCTAAGGCCAAATTCCAAATCCAATGTAAAATCCGACTAGAGACTCATGTTAAAAGTATGCACATAGTCACATGACAAGTTCGGTGACTCCCACATATTTTTTCACATTGACGTACATATATCTTTAATTCGCTGCAATTTGAACGAGTTATCTTCTGCCTTAAATAAGCTCATTTCTGTTAACATGATTAATGGTTCAAACATGTATTTGAAGATGTATTGTATATGTCACTCAATGCAGATATAATGTTTCCTACTGATAAAGTGTCATCAACAGTGTGAAAATAAACCTGTACATTTAAATGAATATTCGACAACACAATTCGTAGCTCTGTTTTTTAAATATATTTTTTAAAGTCGAATGCCACGTACTGTGGATCTTTACTATAAATGTCCTCTGTTATTCACTAGAAATACGAAAAGGAAAAGGAGACACTAGCGTAGATATGTACAAAATAACACAACAACTAATATTAATAAATAGGAACATTACATAAGAATAGTTTCATTACCTAAGCATGTAGAACAAATTGGTCATGTACAAAATCCAAAAACTAAACATCTAATTGACATTGACGTATATGACAGTTCTTTATGAACATGTACAGTTCTAAGCTGGCGGAGAAGAACAATATTAAGAAATAACTCCTAGAGTTATGACGTCATTGAAAGAAATAAAAAAAAATAATTAAAAAAAAAGAATGGGTAATAAACGGCAACGACGCAATAAAATCGATCCGATGACAGTTGCGTAGGCAAGAGATGATAAAATCAAGGAACCCTGGAGGATACCGACGTTTTTATACACAGAATAAAAGAAAAAGATCAAAGGTCATCTTATTGACGATTTTATAAATCAATTACGAGTAATTAAGTTCAGTATAAAAGAAGTACTAAAGATGGAATAGAACAGAATGGAAATACGTTACAAATACCACACCGATCACGTGCCATACCTAGGAACAAGTATTGACAAAATTTAAAAGCTCAGTGGACTTTCTTTGTTCCCTACTGATGAGCTGAATTCGAGGGATCGAGAAAGCAATGTATGTATGTATGTATGTATGTATGTATGTATGTATGTATGTATGTATGTATGTATGTATGTATGTATGTATGTATGTATGTATGTATGTATGTATGTATGTACAGGGTTTTACGGCATATCAACACAATCCTGGTCACATATTGTCGAGTAAAAGTTACGCAATTTAAAGGTTAAGGTAAAACAAATGCCTTAAAACTCAAGAAAGATAAACCCTTCAGAATGAAAGTTAACATGTACTCCTTTAAGATAAGAAGATTAAGATGATGAAAAATATCGTAAAATATGTGTAAAAAATAGAAGATAATGATAAAAAGGTAAAATTTCTTCAAGGTTAAAATCTTAAATCCAAGATTTTCTTCTGTGACACATCAGCTAAAAGCTTCTTAATTGAGTTTACATCAAAGTCACTTCGTCTCACTGGGAGTCAAGATATCAACTAATAAAGAAAGAAACGCTATTAATGCAATCTGTTTTGGGGCTTCTCGCTCGAAGCCTATTATTTACAGATGTCAATTTACTGTTTGTTTGTTCCCGGTACTTGCTACGTCAACGATTACGCTGTTAACATGTAAGGGGCAATACAACTCGATTATAGATAATATTAAATACCTCACTTCAAGGAGGAAATATCAAAAGGACGTAATATTGGATGATTATATTCCTGTTCCATTAAAAGGGCGAGAATTATAATAATGTCGTCTTGAAAGCGTGTGAACTTTCGATTTGCTAGCAACACTTCGGTGCAAAATTCATTCAACTTTTTAAAATAGACTCCACACTTGAAGGTGTATATATATTTTTGTAATACCTGTAGTATAAAGTACTCTTTTCTAGATATCTATCAATTAAATACATCAATCAGAGAAAGAAAATGTGTGGATCATATTTTTCCTTTTGTCTTCCTTGCAAGTCCCTCTACTCTTATTCAGAGCACTGGTCCATTCGATGTCAAAACCAAATAAAGTTAAGTCGATATTGTATATTGTATAATTCTTTTGTATACCCAGAACTGTTTATGTTTTGTTTCATTTCAGATAAGAAAAAAAAAATAATTTTAATTTGCATAGATGCCACTCCCTTTATTCCAATAATCAAATCTAAATTCCAACCTGCTTATGAACCTTGCTACATCAACTGGTTATTCCTCAAAAGGTCAGATGAAGAGCAGTTATAAAACGGAAAATCAGACAAGTATACACTTCCACGGCTATTAATGACCATATATCATGGACTTTGATAAACTTTAGTGTCTAAAATTATATATGCTCTCATAAGGGAGAGACGTTCCATAAAATATGGTAGCTGTGTCATTTCGCTCTAAATTCTGTAACACAAGGATGTCATTAATGTGTGCTTTCTTGGTGCTTCTTGTTCGAAGCATAGTATCTACAAGTGTTTATGTCTTTGCCTCCCCAATTAAAAACTACGTCAAAGAATTATTCTGCAAAACGTCAGAAGGAATGTCAATAAAACTCGATATTATGTGTTTTTATTGCCTAAATTAAAATGGGAGAGGTCGAAAGAACTCTGTATCGATTAATTATATTAGTGTTCTGTTCTAAGAGAGAAATATAATAGTATTCGATTCAAAGTATGAGAATTCTAGGGATTTACAAGCAACACTCCATGTTGAAGATCTATATATGAATTCTAACAATTCCTGAAAGTGTATATATATTTTTTGTGGAATTATTTATAGTCCAATGCTGGTCAAATGTGTTGGCATTCAGCAGTTATAGTGTTTATCATTTATTTTAACGTTATATCAATCATTTATTTTGCGTTTCTTATGGAATGCATACAATTATTTTACTTAATGTACCGTTTCTTGTTTGATAAATTACTATTTTAACATCTATTATCAATAACGGTGTAAATGTGATAATTCAAGGTCATGCCAGGCAGCGCACAACTTACTCCAAATCTACAGTATCATGTTAATATTGTAGGATAATTAATTATAAATAAAACTGGTGTTTATTATTATTATCATTAAGATGTCTCTGTGGCAAATTTTCTTATTTTTGTTTGTGATTGTCTTACTAGCAAGTTTCGATCAAAACTCCTACCACAGAAACCGCTTCTTTCGAGCCCAAAATCTAAATATCGTAAAATCGATATAGTAAAATCTTGTTGCCTATCAACATATCTGTCGTTGTGATCACTATATTGTGGTTTTCATTTGAGACCGAAGAAAAGAACGATAATTACTGCTTTCATTTTTTTATCGATGCCTCTCATTTGAAGCTAACGATAGCACTCAAACCGATGTGACTAATGTTGGTTTGTGAATAAAATCAGGGACTCATTTTCAGATTTTTAAAAATTACTCCTCAAATTGGGATTTTACATTATCTCGCTTTTGATATTTCTGAAATATTGGGATTTTCATCAGAAGGTTGAGATATTAGAAAAGAGGACAAAATCTAATCTTCGTGATGTTAGAATTTGAATACATGTGAATCATTTTCTTCTTGGAAAAAGAGAAGATGAATTCCTGAAAATTGCAGGATAATATTTTTATCAGTGGTAAAATAAAACACTTTACAGGAAAATTCAAGATAGTATGCCAGTATTATAATCTTTGCTGGCTAGTAAAGGTTATTTAAAATAAAAAAAATTAATTATTGCCAACCAAGCAATAAAGAGGATATTTAAAAATCTCAAATTCATGAAGAAAGTTTGAATGTTTAGTGAAATTGGAGCCGAGCTATGCCAACTGAATCTTCCTAAGAAAACGTGAGATCAAAAGCTGCAATAAAACAGAAAGCCAGGTAACTGCAGCAGCAAACATAATTACAAATAATTACGAAACCTTTGTAACAAATATCTAGATTGGCTAAAAAATCGCAGAATGTTACGCAGGAAACTAGAAGTTTTTACTTCATAACTCCAGAGAGGAACTATTTATGTATTTATGCTCCCTCCTTGTGTGCTTTGACAATATTTGTAAACAATGGTTAAATTATAGTTGTTATTTATTTGTTGAGATTCGTTATTATTTCTATACTTATTTGTAATTATAATTACTGAACTTTATATTTTACAGTTCATTAAATCATGATGCTTGAAAATTGTTTACACACAATGCATGAACAGTCTTCGCTTCGCTTCGCTATGTTCATTCTTAAGCTTTGTGGCTTCATGAATCCTGTAAAATATTAAGTTCACTTGATGCTCATTATCAGCTGAGAATGACCATATATATTTGGCCGTTGACAAATCCAGGATCTTCATCATGGCTTATTTCGAAAAAAGTCAGAAGAGTGTAATACAATTAAGTCGCTTCGTCAATTTGCTCAAATTTCAACAAAACAATCATATCGTTAATGTTATTTTTTCTGGTGGTTTTTCCAAAACTCTAACGAACGTCAGTATTTCGATCTTGCAAATATTCTGTCTGGGTCTACTTGTTATGTCTCAAAATGTCAGAGGTAGTAGTACGATAGCATCGAAAAACAAATAACTGTACAATTCAGCAGCAAAGAAAATAGAGGGATATTATTGGTCGGGAATGAATTTATTCCGGTTTGTGTTGACTCTGTGGTTTCTAAAATTAACTTTTTTTAGGTGATATGTATATCATAACATTCAATAAGCTCTTCATTTCAATAAATCTTCAGCAGAAAAGATCTTAATTTAAGCTTTTATTATTTCTCATTTGAATAATTGTATCCACTTATATTAATTTTTCACATAACAAAAACCCGTCAACAAATCATACTATAAAAGACCAAATGGAATATCGGTAAAATTCAACAAATGATAATTTTATAGGCATGATATTTTTAAGAAATGACCTAAATGCCTTAGTGTTTAATGATCTATTAAAAGAGCTTGAGTTCTAACAGGGTTTTCTTACAAGTGAGAGAACTCTTGCAATTACCTAGCAACACTTTCAAATTAAATTCGGCAATTAATGCGTATATGTATTACCTACCTTGCTAGTTTGCACACAAATACCTATAAAACTAGTTTATTCGGTCTCAAAACCTATACATTATGAAAATTAGTAGAGAAGAACATTTTTTTATTGACAGATCTATTGTACTTGTCACAATATTGCAGTTTTCATTTGAGAAAGAAAAAAGAAAGAAAAATGTTTTAATTTTTTTTCTTCATTTTGACAGATGCTGCTCATTTGAAGCCAACTATGAAACTCAAATATATGCCATTATTTAAAGTTTGCTCATCAATTTTACTGTGCTAATTGAATATCTCCCCTACGCCCCCCCCCATCCCCCCCCCCCAAAAAAAAGAGGTGAGATGACGATCTGCAATAAAATTGAAAACCACGTAAGTATACGAAGTCAATTCAGCAGCAAAGGAACTCGAGACATATCACCCAGGAATGACAATATATTTTGACAGTTTTACAAGACATTGGTCCTAGTCTGGCTTATTTATAAGCGTATTATATGACTAAGTTGCGTGTTTTGATCACATTTCAGCAAAACAAACGAGTTATGAATGGTATTGTAATACAGCAGTATTTAGAGTTTGCTAATAAATCTGTTTGTGTCTGCTGGTTTTATATACGGGGGATTATCGGTAGGGACTCAGCATAGATCCTGGCTTTTTCTACTGTAGGATTTCTAATTTGTACATTATTTGGAAGAGAGAAACTTGTGACAGCATTCGGTTTGTACTTGATTATGGTAAAGTCAGCTAAAATAACCGTATCTCATTCAATAATTCATTTTTGGACCTTAAAAATGGTTATATCTGTTATATGCAGGACATGCAAGGTCTCAGAAGATTATTCTTAATTGTAAGAGTATACGCTAAGGTATTATAAGTAATAGGGTTGGGGCAGGTAGTTGTGGGTATGCCAGTTTCACATCAAAGAGTTTCTGAATCACTTCAAAATGGACGAGGAGTAGGTATTGTTTAAAAAGGTCCTTTGTTCCCTCTACTGAGTGACAATCTGAACGGCGATGACACTGTTTGGAAAAACTGGAAAGTGGTCAATATTCATGGACATAGCCATGATTTTTCTTAAGTAATGCAAACGTCATGCGACGAACGTTCTCGATGCACGGTATTTGGCTTATTCATGTTTTAAAGTTGAGTCGCTTTAAAGAGATCTTAAAACTAATACATCACGTCGAAACAGTATCAAATTCTATATTACAAAGTGACTTGTTCGCCGTCCTTATAGTCTATTCATCAAACAAGATATAGTCCATTTGCTGTCCCTTTACTGGTCATAAAATTGAATTTTCTACTAAGGTTTAATATCCAGACAAGTATTAGCTGACTAAATGTTTAATTTATTCTTGGACATACTGTCGTATAATTTCCTCAACTGTTGCTACAATTGTAGCCCAATACTTCAATAGTTCACAGACAAGCACTTTAGAGGAATTACCATACAAGTATTATTCAGTAGAATTACCAGCACATGGACAAGATGTGATTGGTTGCCTCACAAGGTTACCTGCTATCACGTGTATATGATTAAATTGTTGGCCCTAGTCATTGGACCAATTCACCTACAAAAAGCACAGGGTTACTATTCTTAGATTGGGTAATCACTGTCATTGGCTGCTCATTCCCATTGGACAACCGGTTGTGTTGTGTAAGATGCATACAAATTGATGATAACAGAACAAAATATCTAAACTTGAAGTGTAAAAATTCTAAAATGCACATGCCCGAGTGCGTACGTACATTTCATCTCAAGTATGTTTAATTTTATTTAGATTTCTCCTAAACTTTTCACACGCTTTGAATCCCATGGACAGTCAAGGTGCATCAAACAGACATAATAATTCAGTAATTGCAAGGAAATTCGTTTGACATGTAAATTGCATGGTTATATCAGAGCGCTGCACGATACCAAAAATAAAGTCGGTTACAAGAAAAAACTTTCTTTCTAAAGAAAACATTTTAAAATTCATCCCTTTGTCTGTTTAAATCTGTCTTTCGAGTAAAGAGAAACCATCAGTTCCCCATCTTTCAACTACGTTTCTCTCGGTCTTTGTTTCACATAGCTTAGATGATACAACATCCGTCAGTCCACTCTTCGTAAACAATTAGACGTTGCCTACTTAGGGAAGTTTATGTGACTTACCAATTTTTGTATATATTATGAAATATTAACATTTCGATTGTACCATAAACATGATTTCATTAAAAGTTGTTTTTTCGCCCGGATATTAGAGTCTATGATACAAGTACTTAATTGAGGACGGTTAATTACTTGAGTAACCATGAAATTCTTCTGCAATAGTTGCAATGTTACAAGATCGACCACCTATCATTAAAATTGTTCGGTTCATACCTAATCCAAAGATTCCTACCGGTGTTTATTGGCTTAATGTACTCAAAGTCACAACCTTTCAACCAGGAATTCAACAGGGTTCAACTCTGGGCTCCCTTCTCCTTCAGATCTTCATAAACGGCCTTCATTTGAACATTAATTTCACAAATACTGACTTGCTTGTAGATGATGCAACCTTCAATCTTCAAGGCGTGATCTTAACGTTATCCAGGAGAAACTAAATACTGACCTTCAAAAAGTTCAAAGTTGGTCAAAGCAAAGAAAACAACAACAAAAAAACCAAACAAATAAGTGAGCACATATGTAAAGTATTGTCCTCTAAAATTGCTTTACTGAATAAAATTAAAAGATATACCCCGAAAGAGACCCACCTCTTATATTATAATAATCATATGTTCCCAATAATTGATAATTGTTCTACGGTATGGAGAAATTGCAACATATTAACTAGACAGGAAGTACAGATTCCCAAAATTGGCAGCACGTGTCATTATAGATTCATCCGCTGATCATTCAACAGAAACTTAAAATGGCATAAGATCCACAAGGCCCTGAATGGAATTACATCAATATATCCTTAAGAAATATTCGACTTAATTCTATGCAGTATCAATTGAGAGTAAGTGAAAATGGTAGACTTTATAAATTTCAACCCCCCATATATATATATATATATATATATATATATATATATATATATATATATATATATATATATATATATATATATATATATATATATATATATATATATAAATAATAATAGAAAAAAGGTTTCCAATACTCTTGTGCAGTTGTATGGAAATGATTTCCCCAGCATGTAAAAAAAAGCTGAAAATATTAAAGAATTCCATAGAATATTTTTAAAAAGATATCTGTCCCTAGAAATCCGTGTTGGACTGGGACAAAACTTTGGACCTGCCCTTAAATCAGGCGGCCCACCTTAATGACTACCGTTATACACGCGTATAAGACAATACCAACTGCAAACTGCATAGATCCAGATCTGCCGTCCCATAATGCGCCGGCAGATCTGGGTCTAAGAAGTTTGTAAGGACTAATCAGTAGAACAAACAACATAGACCCTGATCTGCCGGCGCATTATGGGACGGCAGATCAGGGTCTATGTTGTTTGCATTTGGACTCGACTTATAAGCGAGTACAAATGGTACGCTTCCCTTTACATAATACCTAAAAACCCCACAAATAAAAAATGGACACAATTTTGTGAAGGAAATTTTTATTGACACGTACACTAACTTATACATATTATGCAATAAACATATATTTAATGCAATAAACATCTATTTAAATAATAATTTAAATCTTGCATATTCCAAATTGATGAGTGTATATGGTGGCATATTTAGTGTGTATAGTATAGTGTTAGCATATATACTAAAATTTAGCAATCAGAAAGAAACAATTCTATTATTGTTTAATTACTCTTTTAACAGTCAAAAATGTTAAGTATGTAATACAATAAGCAAAAATAAAAATCAACTCATTTGAGATTTCGAGAGCTATGCATCATATTCCAAAAAAAAAAAAAAAAAAAAAAAAACCCACAAATTAATGTTTTGTTATTGTTTTTAAATACAGAGGTAGTTGACTATGGAGTCGTTGTCAGAATAAATTAAAGGTTAAATGCAAAGAATATGAAATCAAAATACGAGCAGGTAGGTGAGTGTAGCGCTTTTCCCTGAATAACAAACAATCAACTTTTTTACTTTCAATCCAATTTAAATGTCCTTTTTAATGGCCCTGATCCTGAATGCTCCAAGCCGTTCCTGTGCCATAAAATAAATGTGTATGCTTGGAAGAGCAACTTGTAATCTTGAGAGAAGAGGTTGTATCTGAGAAGCACACCATAACAACACAGAGCGCAGTTTTGCCACTTGCAATGGGTCATGTGAGATCACGGCGCTCTATTCTGATTTGCCTCATCTTTTCAGTCTCTCTCTTCGTCCATCGTCTTCATCAGCTCATCAAAGTCATTGACTTCGATGTCATCGTCTCTCTTTTCCAACACCTCATTGGCCCAGTGTACGAAGTTATATTTTATTTCATGACTGCAAAGTCTTTGTCAAACTGTTGCCATTTGTTGAGAATATATTCAACCATACGCCTAGCCATGAAAAATTCCATGGTAATTTGACATGGGAGTAGTTGATTCAAACATCTTCATGTACAAGTTGTGCTGACTGTGAGAACCTTTGAACATTTGCAGAGTCATTCAGTAAAGTTCCCAGCTTTCAATCATGCTTCTGAATCGAGCGTGTCTGATTCAGTGATCTTCACTGTACCTACTAAGTCTACGAAGAGCGAAGTGTCCAGTTTTTCATAGTAGCCAAAGACATCGAGCAAAGACTTGGATGTAGCCCACCGTCGTGTTTGGCTAATGACGTTCAGTCGTCTTGCACTGGTAGCCGGTGACATGTTCTTCCATACATCCGTCCTCAGGTAGGAGTCTCGTAAGAACACAAGAGATGAGGATGAGGAAGTCAAAGAGGTGAAACTGATTCAGTGCATGTTTGAGTGACCTCTGTCATTGCAAGCCTCAGTATGTATGCGTAGTACCAGACATGAATTTGCCCTGGTGAGGCTTCTGCAAACACCTTGGTGAAGCCATTGTGCTGATCTTGCGTGTTTGATGCGCCATCACTTGAGTTGCCAATACACTGACGCGTGTCTAAACCCAGGGACTCAAGTTCATGTTTAAGTAGTTCAAGCATTCCCTTGGGGAAAAAAGAAAAAGTTATCAGTAAAATCGTGAGATGGCTAGGATCAGTCAATTTGCAAACGAAGGCAGAAAATCTGGGCTCGGAAGTAGTGGATTTATGACAGAACTGAAGAATAGCGAAATCTGAAATAGTACGATCATTTTTCGCGCTGCCTTTGTCGACGCGTTCAAGAAATTCAGATTCCAGTTTTGTCAACACAGATTAAAATGTTAATGTGGAAGAACGGTAAGTAGAGGCCAAATGTATTTGCACAAGAAAAGTTTATTTCACATTCAGTTTTTAATCTAAATACGTCCTTCGCGGTAGTCATCTGCTAAATGTGTCTCCTTCTCTTTCCAATTGGCCTAACGGTTCATTTGAGTCTATTGTGTACCTATCAGTATCCTCGGGGACTTTTCATTGTCTATCTTTGTGCAACAGTGAGTTCAAATGGATATTTAAACTGTGTTTCTTCTCTTTCTTTTAAGGTAAGTAATACCTCTCCTGAATATGCAGGTTTGACAAATGCTATTAAACCGATAATTAGGAAAAATAACGTCTGGCAGCTATTTTAGCTTTTGCAAAGACTTACTTTTTTCTATTTACCTGCAGATGTAGCTATTATTGTGCTTTCAGCCCAAATTGTCGTGGTTTGTTTCTATGTGGTGTTTTCAAGCTGTTTCAATCTGTGTAACAAAAGATATGTGTTGTCATCAAATCTAAAATCAATTATCATCAGCTTATATTCTTGTTCATCTCTTTTTAAATAGCATATACCTTTTTTTTGAATACTTATTATTTCTACTTGAAGATTTCGCCGATGAGTTATTAAACCTTCTGTTGATACCTTAGGTTCATCTCTCGTGTAATCTTCGGGATATTCATATGTTTCAAAATCTTCAAAAGGCTCACCACCTTCTACTACTTCTATCGGTTCTTGAAATAGCGAAGAGTGTACCTTCGCACATATTCAAAGCACGATAAACGGAAAAGAGTCAGTTTGAAAAAAAAAACAGGGTTTTGGGATAAGTAAGAAACATACAAGAGATGATTAATTATCTACAGAGGTTTAATATTACACACAGGAATTGAACACAGTTATTCCACGAATTTCTCCGGTGGACCATAATCATAAAGATTCTTCATTGAGTTCACATCAAAATCCCTGTCTCTAACATTGTGGACGTCTCCACACTCGACAAGAATGTGTTCCACAGTGCGTGGACACCGGCAAGGTATGTACATGCATGAGTTAGGTACATGTGTCCCAAACGCGACTGGTACAGTACCACCTTATCTCTGCGATTTGTTCTGCACCAGGGATGCCACTCTCCAATGATAGGTTTGCTGTTCTGAAGCTTGTTTCTGGAATTTTCATTCCACATATTTTGCCAAGTATCAAGACTATGCTGATTTATATAATATCTGAAGCAAAAATGTGGAATCTTTCATTCGGAAGCGGGTGATTGGCTGCTTTATGTGCTCTTTCGTTAATCTTAATGCCAATGTGACTAAGAAGCCAACAGTACAGATTACTTTTTCCAGATGTTTTGTAAGATTTAGGATATTAACGGTTTGTCAAATGTCTGGTTTTGCACGGTTTTAAGTGTTAAATGGAAATCCGAAAAAGATGACAAACTTTAATTTTTGAGAGGTTTCAATATAGTTCAAAGATTTGAATATGACTATAATGCAGAGGTAAAAATGGAGGCATTATTCGGTAACCGGTTCTAGATGGTCCCACGGGCGTTGGAATGGCAGCTCTAATCTTGTTTCTATATTTCGAACCGTCTGTATATAAAGATGTATGACCACCATAAGAGGCTCTGATTTTATTAAATTTATTCTGAAAAATGAGAGGATTTGCTGAGGACTTGTTAAATTCGCAAAGGTTAAATATTATTTTGAGAGGTTTTGATAACCACGGTTATGATTTGCAAATACAGAATCGTGCAGTATTTGCAACATTGATTCGTTTCTGATCCAGGTGAGGATAAATTCGTATGCTTAAAGGTAGAATGAAATTTGGTGTCTGAATGTACAAGGTTTCGTATTTGGGCATAGAGACTACATCATATGCGGGATTAGATGGATTAGAGGATAGTTTGGTAGCACACTGAAAATCCAGTTTTGTTCGTTTGAGATAAAGTGATGTTTCGTGTACCTCAGCATAGAGGCTTTCCGAAGAGGAGGTTCTAAATGCACCCAGACAACGTCTAAGTCCTTGAGTGTGTATTAGATCAAGCATCTGGAGGTAAGATTTACAAGCTCATGCAGAACCAAGGTCAAGTTTAGATATTATTAATGACCGGTTTAATAGTAGCAAGACTCTCCAATTTGCTTCGCAATCTGTGTTTTCCCCGACCACTATTAAATCTAGGACTTTTTGACATTTATCACTGACTTATCTAATATGTGGAAGGAAAGTTAGTCTACTGTAGAAAATAAGGCCTAAAAATGTTGTCTCCTCCACAAGATAAATAAGACACACATCAGGAGAGAGCTTTGGGTCATCATGAATTCGATGTAAATAGATAACGACAGTAAAATATTTGTCACTGCTAGAGCTGCAACATTTTCAAATCATCGTCAGATGTTGCAATCTTCACTGTGATATCATTGATTGGCCAATTTCTTCTAATCAGCAACTTAGTTTAACAGAATTAATGACAAGCATATGACATCAAATGAAATTAGATACTTCGCTGGGCTTTTTCATTTGAATTAGTTTTTCTTCTGTTTGTATTGGGTGTAAGTTTGATAACTTCACATTATTTGAATATTTTCACTGGCTTTTATGTGTCTAATTATTCACCAGTTGAAGAATTTTCATAGTTGAGCATGATCAAATACGTAAAAAGAGCAATATTGTACGACATGATTAATATGAAGGTCATTAAAATACGCCACAAGAGGCATATAGTACGACATGACTAATATGAAGGTCATTATGACTGACACCGTTAGGCTTTATAAAGTTTAGGCACCTATAATAGAAGTAAATAGACGGAACACCAATAATTTTCAGCATAGTAATTGATCTAATGTTTTGTTTCCGCGTTTGTAAAATTCTACTTCTTGCCACGTTAATTATTCTGTACTTTTCGTCACTGCGATATATTTGTCTATTGAGTTCATACATAGGCTCTATTTTTCCCTTCATTTTCTCGTGTATTCTTGTCGTGTTTTTATTTTATAGTGCTCTGTTTTTTTCTCTCAGTTTTTAATCTTTTACTGTATTCAATTTGTCAATGTTGACTATAGCTCCTTATTCTGTAAAAGTCAGATATTTGTTTTTATTTCACATTTTGAACACACTTTGTATCCATTGTTTTCATTTACCAAATTAAAGTTCAAATTATTTTTCATATCTGAAATAACATTGCAATATGACTTACGAGTGAACGTTGTAATCATGAAAGCTTGAAATCATGTAGATTCGTACTTTCCAAATTTTCTTGCAAGTTAAGTAGAAGATTAACAAAAGTAAAAATGAAAATGAAATCAAGATTGGTAAGTCACTTTGAAAGGTTACTTCACGAAAACCAAACGATACACTTTGAGTTTAATATGGTAGACAACTTGGAAAACGTTCACATGAATTAAAAAAAGCCAAAGCTAAACGTTTGAAGAAAGAACAAGAACAGTGTAAAACATCACAAAGTAAGAAAAAGAGAACAGTTCAGGTAGTTAAAACAAAATTTATTATTTAATGGGTAGTGGTGTTAGTGTTTTAGGTATGATATTCATTTGGTGATAAAGCAAAGTTGTTTCTTCACCGTTTTCAACATCCGGTTATAAAAGAGGTTGAACTTTGCAAGGAGCAATCAACCAAACCGTCTTTTTGCACGTGTGCCGGAGACAACATGCACTGGAGATGCCTGTGTGAAATACAACAAGATAAAACCATGTCTATATCGTGTTCCGCAAATGCACCTAATGTGCAATCTTACAAGGCAATCCCAGAGATGATTTCACTTTTTCATGTAATGAATAGCCTTTTCAACTCACATATTTTATCTTTAAATAAACAGCATCGAATTTATCTACAGACATCTGTGAAACAAGAAATATTAACTCTGTTTGCTATGCAGAACTAAATTCCGCTTTTACTGTTTCCTACAGCTTGTTTTTGAATAAATTGTTTAAGCTGTCAATAGGTGAGCCATCAAACATGTGTACTATATAAAGTCCAAAACTACTAACTACATTTTAACTTAGTTTACAATTGACTGTCTGAAAGCACATGGACATTTACCTGACAAAATTGTTAACACTGTACAGGCAAAGGTAGAATCAAATGCTTTAACTTGGTTAAATAATAATAAATGTCGACTGAAGAAAAAAACATTGTCAGCACAATTTACCATACACTATTGATCTCTGCTCTTACAGTTACATACAGCATGCGTTTGAAAAAGCCATTTAGCGTTTACAATAGGTCCGCCATCAAGCTTAGATATTGAAGAAGTTTTTAAAATTATTTCAGTTTCTTTTAGCCAGTTCAGAATTGACCACATGTTAACATATGGACTTTCACCGGACAAAATTGTTACTAAAAAAATTAGTACTTCTGGACCAAAGGATTACACCTTGTGTACATACAATGCATACAAATCTGTTTTGAAAACAAGTTAAGGAAAAGTATTAAACTTGAACATCGCCTCAAAGACAACGTATACCAGAGGTACAATAGAACAGAACAACTTATATCATCTAAAGAGTCGTTAAAATAGTTCCATAGGCAATGTGTCTCGCAGGGACAGTAATTTTTCACTCGAAAATTGTGATCTACCTGTGTATTTAAGGCATAATCTAGACTTCTCTCTCTCTCTCTCTTATAATATATATATATATATATATATATATATATATATATATATATATATATATATATATATATATATATCGCACAGATATATGAGAAACAAATAACAACAGCATTTCAATTTACCCTTCTGGTGATAGATAATGAAATTAATTCATCTAAGACAATGAGTGAGCTCAGCGAATTCATCTTGCAAAATTTAACGAAATTAAAAATGATTCGGTCAGAGAGATCAAACACCGTAGAGATGTTCGAAAGAAATTCAAAGTAGTATGCAAAGTTTTCAATTGGCTGGGGACTAGCATGGCAACAGTTTCGAGTGGTATGGGTGCAACAGCAGCTAGATTAAGTGTTGCATGAATAGCTACCGATGGAGGCGTTCCTTTGGCGTTTAGAAAATTTGGTGCAACATTGTTTGGATTTATTGCAAAGGCTTTCAAGGAGACATTGATCTAAAACAAAGATTAAAAACTTATGAAATAGTAACATCTGCCGTTAGTAAGCTGAATAGTGTTTACGACATGATAAGTAAGGCGATAAGTGACAATGAAATTAACTATGTTGAGACTATTTCAACCATCAACAAGTATAACATATACAAGGAAATAAAACAAATCCAATGAGGAAAGCAATAAATAATACAGAGATTCAATGCACAGAAAATTAAAAACTTGTTCGTATAGGTCTTTTTGGATTGGTTTTAACGACACTTGTAGCATATTATTGGATATATCATGCCGAGGAAATGGGAGCTAAGTGCCTTTTCCTAGGACACACGATAGAAGTCGACTCGGGTTCGCCTTGGCGGATATCGAATCCGCGATCCTTGGATTACGAGTCCGATGCTCTACCAAATGAGCTACCGCGGCTTCACTTTTTGGAGGAAGAAAACAAATTAAGCTGAAGTAGATTTTAGAGAAGCTATTCGAAACAGAACGGAAAAGCCTGTGCATAGCACAACAGACAGTCCACTCTCATTAAAAAAAATGATACAAATTGAACAGAAAAGTAGTAACATTTGGCTCTTTACATTTCTCACACTCAAATGGGAAATTATATTGTTATCGGTGGACTCCCTGGAATTCAATTGACTGCAGAAATGGCAATATATCGATATCGTAGCAAACCATAGATTTTTTTGTTGGTATTGCAATATATCCGTTGAGCGCAAAGGCAATATATTATCTGACGCCAATGAAGGGAATGAAGAAATAACATATTCTAATTTCTAATTGTTTTAAAACTTTGAGATGTACATGACAAAAGTCAGAAGGAATAACTGCTAATAGCGACAATGTAGAGAGAATAAACATTGAAATGCCTAAGATGCAACTGAAAAGTTCAAATCACTCTGTCTAACAATTAGGCATTATTTAACATCAACAATAAGAATAAATTGTTAGGATTTCATGGCACGAGAATTTTACTGGAATCTGGCGAATCTAATTCTGTTTGCGGATTTTTGAAACCCCAAATTCGCCTTTATCAAACATCTATTCCAATGGTAACAATTATACTTTGTTTAAGTCTTAACCGGCTAAAACAATATCACGGTGACATTATTTCTTACCCTGTTAAAAGGCATTACAAACTGTTGCAAAGAGGTTCAATAAACAAATTGAATAACAACATAAAATAAGAAAATAGAAAATGAATAGATTTTCACGGTATGCCTGAAACATATTTTTATTATGGAATGTAAATCGGTTAGCAGAGCCCATGTTTGGCAAGATATCTGTAAGAGGTCCTAGTGAGAAGGAGGTATAACTAGGGCAATCAAGTAGTAATATACGGAGGTATAACTAGGGCAATCAAGTAGTAATAACTTAAAGATTAATAACAGTATTACTAATAGAGCATATACGGCACATATACTTGATGCAGCTATCAATTTTTCTTATTTTATTTTACATAAAAGAGTTCATTGTCAAATATGTTAGAACTTGAAAGATAACAATTTGCAAGATATAAAACATGGAGAGGAAACGTAAACAATAAATTCATAACTATTGAACGAATTCGCGGTGAAAGAGTGAACAAATTTTCGATTACAGATTTGAGTGAAAAGATAAAAATTATTAAAGATGTTATGTTTCAAGAATTTTGCAACAAATTACATCCTAGGGTTGAAGAATCAAATACAGATACAAAAGAATATACAGGTATTGAAATAATTAAAATATCTGTTCGGTACAATGCAGTATTAACGAAATAGACACAAGGATAAAAGGAATGTGTAAGATTCAATGATTTGGAACAAAAGTTTATAAATGAAATATACGCAGTTAAAACTTATTGAATAGATAAATAAATAATCTTGCATTAGGTCAAAACCAACATAGACGAAAATATAGAGAGATTAAAAACTAAATTTGATACAGAAATGGGCTTAAAGAGTATTCCTTTAGGTGTTAGAATGGATGAGTTAAAAAAATGGATATTGATAATAAGAGAAACGAGTTTGAAGACAAACCAAACTAATAGATTGACGTATAATGCTTTACGATTTATGTGTTGTTTCAAGTCGGGGATATCCAGATGAAAATAGAATATTTAAATTTTTTTAAATTTTATTTTATTTTATTTTTTAAATTTGAGAAGGGAAAAATTCCATTCTTAAAGAGAAGTATAGTCAGGGATTTACAACTTTTTATTAAAAAGCTATCAAAGAAAAGGGTTTAATCTATCTTTTAAAGCTAAAATAGGACCTCAAATGTTAATTGAAACTTACCGATTTAACTATGCTCCATCACGTTTTAGTAAATAGAAGTTACAAATAATACATACTTCAAGACAATATGACATTCAGATTTTAAAAAATCAGGTTTATACAAAAATTTTGACAATTTCGATATTAAAGGCAGAATATTGGAACACTGCTACTGATTTTAATATAACAATAGAGTCAAGCAGAGAATGTGTTGCTTGCACATCAGACTTAAGAAAAGAATCTGATCCTAATCTTTACATAGCAAAAGAAACACATAAAATAGAAATTGAGACATCAGAGAACCCCCTCTGTCAGATCAAGATTTATTACTGATAACACAAGAATGGCAGCAGAAGGAGTAATTGTTGGAGGAGCAATAGCTAACGTTCTAGCATTGACAGGAAGTAACTATCTGTTGAAATTATTGATCCAGATCGAGCTGACGAAAAAAGAATTAAACATGGAAGAATTACGGAGACAAACTGCAGAGTTTTAAAAAAATCAGACCAAAGACAATGGATTACTTTGAATGAACGATTGAGAGAGCAAGGTTTAATCATTCAGTATTTAAACAACTTGTATGATACTATTTTGCTCCCAATGCATCTCCTTCCTGTGCATCTATTTAAAATGCCGTAGGCACCAAAGCCTCCATTCACCCAGAAAAAAAGGTGAAACATGAAAAATAAGGCAACCTCGACCTAATGATTTCTTCCAAAATTCTGATGAACAAGTAAAATACAAATGCTGTGGAACCTTATTAATCCGGATTTCTGATAATCCGGAAAATTAGCGATCCGGACAAAAAATGTTGGGAACATATTTTCTAACTGTTATGTATATTTAATATATAATATGTGTTTACATCTAGTCCATGATGTAAGCAGTACTTTAGATTCTGGTCACTTGTAAACAGATTGTTGAATAGCATTTTAGTTCAAGGTCAGTCGTGTTGACAGTTAGACTGGTTTTTTTTCCCAATTTTATTGCGTCACATCCTGTTGATATAGGTCAAGAGAAAATGAGTATAAATAGGGATTTGGTAAACAAGTATTTCATTCCTGTTTTAGAACAGTCTGTGGGAATCCATTTGTGATCAGATTTTACATTGTGCCGTTGAATTCAAATATAATTCGAGAGGAATTATTTATTTAATATATAATCATTGGAATTACTTAAGTGTTCATTGACTCTTGAATTAATACATTACTTTGGACTTTTGTGAACTCATTCAAAGACATTCTGGATTGTATCATTGTGTTATATCAGGACATTCAAGACTGTTGGAACTCATTCGGAACATTCTCTATTTTTGGACTTGTTATTAGGACATTTAGGATTATTTGGAATTTGATTCACAATATTGTAAGTATCTTTTGAATTTCACTTTGTATTATATGGAAATAAATTGCTTGTTAATATTACTTACATTGTTGGTTTCACTTTCTTTCTGTTACATGTTGGTAAGACCTAGAGTCGTAACATAACGTGAACATTGATAACTAAGCCTGAAATTTGAGTTCCGGAATCCAACATATTGCGGGCACACAAATGAAAAAAGTTCAAACATTTGTCTCGACAATCCTGAAATCCCGATGAATAAGAATATATGTCATCCTGCAACATGGGATTTGTTTGCATGTCCATTGATGTTTTGTACATATACTTTGATAAAAACCTGCGGTCGAAGTGAAGTTTTCTGCTGGAGTGTTAGATGTGATTAATACAAATAAAAAGAAAAATAAGAAATAAAAGAAAAATATACAAATAAAGAAAAATCACAAAATATTTCCATTTATCTTAAATATAAAAATGTTTCCAATGCATTTTTCTAGATTTTTTTGCTCGGCTCATTTGTTGGGCATTTATCAAGTCGTCATTTTCTACTATTATGAATTATTGTTATTTTGTGTCGAGTTGTTTGATAGATGGGTACTCAAGAGGACTAACCGCATTTTGTACACAACATAAAAAAATGCATTACATAATAAAAAATGACGCCCTCCCTCAAAGAAAATAAACATTGACTTTACAATAACAAAGATTTCCAGAATATACTGTTTTATATTTTTATTTTTAATGTTAAAAGTGGTTTTTATTTATTCATAAATGAAATTAGGTCTTTAACTGCTGACAGAAAACATTACATGATTTATACACAAAGGAACATAACTCAAGCGTGTATCACAGAAATCCGTAATCCGGAAAATTATTTCCAAGAACCAGGTTCTACTGTATTTATTCATTGCATTTGTGATAAGTGTTAATGTGTATGCTGCTTACAAATTACTGTAGGTAATAAATACAAAAGATGGCAACATACAGTACATACATAAGTCATGACAAGCAGGAGAAACAGAGACAACAGAGACAACAGAGGAACCACAAGGAGTTAAATACCTCAGTTCAACACATCAATGTATCAAATACACCCTGTGCAACATTAAACTCGAACATCAATGTATCAAATACACCCTGTGCAACATTAAACTCGAACATCAATGTATTAAATACACCCTGTGCAACATTAAACTCGAACATCAATGTATCAAATACACCCTGTGCAACATTAAACTCGAGCAAACGGTACAGATTGCAATTCCAAAGCTAGTTCGGGATATCTTGATCCTACCAGGTAGTATTGTTAGTCTCGTTTGATATGAAGATAAAAAGATGTGCTTACAATGCAGCGATAAGACTTTAGGTAGAAGGATTTAGGTAGATAAGAGCTTTAGGTTGATAAGAGCTTTTCAAGTTGAATGACTCCAACATCTTTATGCCATACAAAAATGTGTGGTTACCATCAACTGTCAGAACAACTAGTATTGTACAAGGCATATGAATGATACATTGAGAAAGTTACTATCGATGACAGGTACTGCACAAAAGAATGGTACTCAAACTATATAGTTTGCGGTGTATAGAAAACGTTTGGAATACCATAAGATTCAGATACTAACAGATCATTGTCGACTGTACCCTTGCGCCCTTCTGAATCAACTGCACAATCAGTAAATGACAAACACAGAAACGAAATTGGTTTACTTTAATGACTACATCAATAGATATAGATTCATCGACATTGCTGCCAATACATCTTTAACGAAGCTCACACTTGATTCACCCAGAATGAGTTAATGGGTGGTTTGATACTGTGCAAAAAAAATGGCGAAAGTAATCCAGACGCGTTTTTTTATTTGTTTTTTTTAACTCGTCAATAGAAAATAATCTCATTAAATTGGAAAGGTCTGCCAAATATGGTTTATTCTCAATGTTTTCAATTCAGGCAACTGTATTTTTTTCATGAACCACAAAAGCACACAGAAATTAATATTACAAATGTTAATAATTTTAGACTGACAAAATCTTGTATCTGACTTGACTTAAGGAGTACACGTGATAACAGATAGCTAACGTTCAACATGGTATCCACCTTTAGATCAAAAGAAACATGTATATTAATTTTGTGTCTGATACTCAGGTAAACATTCCAAACAATCAACCAAGAAAACTGTGTTTAGCTACTAATATAGAGCTTTAGTACTATGTAATAAAGAAGCATCATGACATGATAATTTCTTAAGTCTGTAATTGTGAAAAAATACATGTTAGATTTGATAGAGACTGAATACAGAAACGTTTTCGAATACATCAATATCATCCGTGCATCTTTTCTGTTGAACAATACTTACAATCGAAAGATGAAAAAGTGATTGTAATAGACTGCGAAGATGAATTAGATAAAAGGATGGAGTTACTGATCGATGCTTATAAAGGAACCAATACTTTTTTCTTATTGATGACTATGGCAATCTTGACGATATAAAGAAGAAAAACAAATGATCTAATCAAACTAGCTTTTAGTTGCGGACATTTTGAAATATCTGTATGGTGATTGCACAAATGTACAACTATGTTGCAAGGGATTTCAAAGAGAATACATGTTTTTGGGGTAATACAATAAGGGCAAAAAAGGAAAATAAATAATCTCATTACTGGTAATGTACAAAAGAGACTGTAGACAACCTAAAACGCAAAAAAAAGAACAAACTCTTAATGCGTTTAAAGCAGGGGACAGAGTACGCCGAAGGTACAGTCATGCTTACATGCCCGTAAGGTAATGTATTTTTATAGACAATGCTACATTATTCATGTTGAGGCTATACATTTCATGATTGCATAATCTGAATAAATTCGTTTGCTGATAAAAAGAATCTTTTTAAAAATGCAGTTACGGTGCATTAAGAATTTTCCATTCTTTTTTTATAAATCTTGTTTTATTCCGTAACAAACTTTCTTGTTGTCTTGATCAGCCCTGGTCAAATCAAGTTTTGTCCTTAACACACAACTCTCTTTAATTTAAACACAGTTCATTTCGTCCTTGGAAAGTCCAGAAACTTTCTTATTCATTTGTGGGATACCAAATATGTTTATTTTTTGTTTTTGGTCTTGTTTTTTGCAGTCACTGGTGTGATAAAATGTTATGTTAACCTTCAGATTATTTTAGACGTTTTACGTTTCAACATGAATCTACAATGAATCAGCATCAGTCATTAGCAGTCTAAATCTATCACCGTATTTGTTTTTGAGCTTGTTTTAGTAAAATACGAACATCAACCACTTGGATCACTCAAACATTGTAAACCCACTGTAAATTGATTTGTTTAATTTGTTCTTGTTTTTGAAAATGACTAACTTTAAGTCATCGTCAATAATTGCTCTCCTCGCGAAAGACAAATATTTTAATATTAAAAAATATTTCATCTGTAATATTTTAACTGTAGTTCTTTTTCTGTGATTTTCGTCTGTTTATCAAGTACAGAAATATTCATCAGTTTGAAAAAGTCTTTCTCCAAATCATATTTTGCTTTTTGTCTCAAATTTGTATATCCTATGTACGATTTTAAGCCATAGCTGTTGATCCTACAAGACAAAGCTAACCATATGTAAAGCTCCTTACTTCAACAGTAAATAAGGTCTTTCTCTTTGTTTCTCAATGTACATAACAGTTCTGGTACATATGATTTTGTACCCTTGTAATCATTTATTAACTTCTTTTATGACTCTGACAAGTCATTTTCAGCAGGAAATAATTTTCTCCACGTAATGTGTATTTGGTTAAAAAAAAAATTATGAAATGTAACAGAATCTCTTCAAATCCACTTCTAAAATACAACCAGAATTATAGTCGTCTGATATTTCGAACAGATTTCCTCCTATCACACATTGCACTGGCTCCTCTATTCATCTAATTTGTTAATCAGTTGCCCATCTATTTTTTCTTTTACCATCATGTATCGAGGCATCCCCAAGACATAGAGACTTTTAGGAAATGGGTACATAATGAATTACTTTGACCTCCACTTTTCGTACTCACTATCGTTTCTTATCTTACCATCTTTCTCGAAGTAGTATTCATTATTTGCAGCATTACTTTGTGGTATCATGCTATTTCCATCGCTTATTCCACTCTCAAACATCAGGATCAAGTCATAGTCTGCTAAAGGTTCACATTCTACACCTGATATCTTTAAATTTGCATCATATGCTAATCCAGGAGCACTATCATAATGTGCAGGGTCTAGTTTGTTTTCTTTTCATACACAGAGGATCTCAAATGGGTAATAATTTAATATTGAATTTATTAAACGAGTTGAATAATTTCCAGCTTGTGCGAACCTTGACGAGCTGGAGAGTTGAGGCACCATATACATGGATTTTGATGAGAATGTGTACAACGTTTCCACCAAACAGTGTATCGATTCCATATTGGACATTCACCACAGATGCAGTATTGGATACGGCAGAAGAAATAGCATTCCAATTTTAGGTTATTTGCATGAAGAGATGATTGACGGATGCAGAAATTGTACTGAATCTAGCGGGGTTGATGAGAATGGAAGACATATGCAGGTTCTAATTTGTATTCATATGGCTCTCATGGAATTCAAATTCACAAATTAAATGTTTTCGTGACCGCATATTTGCTTTATTTGATTTGGACGAATGCTGTGGTTGAATAATTTTCTGTCAGTTGAGAGACGAGCATTTGTAGAAATTCTTTTCATATTTACTCCTATAGGTTGACATTTAAATCATGCTTGTCCGGGGGGTGGTATACAAGATCTATACCTCGTGGTAGCAGTAATGTAAAAGTAACAGTTTGCATTACAATAGGATGCCCGGCGCTACTCTGTATAGACATGGCAAGTTCGTGTTGAACAGTGTGATGGATTTTCTCGGTTTTCCTACAGTTTTGGTTAAACTAGGTTAACGTCCAGCGGGTTTGCTCATGTTCTCGTTTCAGTTTGTACTCGGAGAATTCTGTGTAGGGTAAATGGGATATATTGGAACCTACGTAACTACTACTGTGCGTTTTTGTGATAGTCGCCCGTTTGTTCCCGATGTCTATTCGGCTACTGATTGGAAAGACGGCCGCCATATTGTTGAAAGCGATTGTAACATAAAGTGATTCCAGAGGGCGGGGCAAGGAAAATTCCCACTGTCGCAGCCAATCAATAGAGTACTGCACAAGGATTTCATGGGCGTATTTGGACCAATCAAATGCACGCAAATTGATATGTTAACGTACTGACATATAAAAAATTAAAAAAAACTCGCAAACACTGTATTTAAAGTGTACCAACTATATGATTAAAAATATTTCTCAGCTCCTCAAAAATGTCACATAGCATCAATGTATCTTTCTTTTTCTCATGACAGTAATGAAGATCTCCCAGTGTTTTCAATTTGAATTGTTCCATAACATCCTGTGCATAATTTCAATTGTCATTTGATATGTTTGAGGCATTCAAGGGTGAAATGAAGTTTTTGTTGTTTGGTATAGCTGTTTCACTGAAACTTTAAAAACTGTCCATGTATGCATACGGGTAACTGTCTCCTCTTAAATATTTAGACTGCATATTTGCAAACTGTTTCAGTGTTACTGTGAATTTTAATCACTGAAATTTTTAACCAGCTGTTCTATACATTGTCTCATAAATCTAAAGCTATATACGAACATAATTATTCATGAACCTATTAACTATAAAATCCTTACTGAATGCCATAAATTTATAGTCGTTGTTCAGTATGATTTTTACCGCTTCATCTGGACCATTTAACCAATGCTTTTAATGAACGATGACTTTTATAACCGGAAAGTTATGAATGAATTATGGTACATATTTTTAAAACTTAAAATCAAATTCCATTTATTATGTGCAGGACCTTTATACTTGCCAGTTAAATGGGCATGGTCTCGAACTTTGTTTTCAGTTATTTTTCTCACGCAGATTTAACATATATATGTTGAGTTAAAATGTTTTTCATTTTCTTTTTCACCGTTTAGTCTTTTGGTTCCTAATTAGGCATGCACTAGTTTTATAAGTTTACTCAACGCATCTTAAAAAACCTAAATCCAGTCTGTTCCTCTATAAACTATTGGTTTATATCTACTATGGATTCATTCTGAGGTACAAACAAACACTTTAATGGAATGTGCATGGCTGTTTTGATTGTCCTGAATAATATATTAAGTTGTGTGTCAATTTCGCTTTCACAGGTACAATGATACTTTCAAATCACAATAACTAACATACAGAATTTTTAATTTATGCTGATATTTCTTTTATTTAACATATGAACCCTCTTCAGGCATTATGTCTATCAATTTATCGACGTTGTTACATAGTCTTTTATGTTCTGACAATTTCTTCTGCTTTATTCAAAATATTCAAGCATTTTTAAAAATATGTTTATGTCCGTAATGTATGTTTACCTTTGACGATACTAATTTTGAAAAATGTTTTATTCCAACGTAATGGTACCTTCCATCATTATAATCATTAGGGCCACCACATTGAAATATAATTAACATGTCAATATATCTTTCTACCACATCTTCCCTTTCAGTTATTCTAACCGGTTTGATGTAGTTTCTCTCAACCTCACATCCGATGCGTCCAGCCGTTGCACAACTCTGTTGTCTCCATCTTCCAATATTCCATACACATTTACAGATATTTCAAGTTCATTTTCAAATTGTCCTGTGTCCTCTATTTTTAAATTACATCTATTAAACGAAAGACTCTATTTCAAGTATATTTTATTGATCTATCTACAGGATCATTTGGTGTGTTTAACACAAGATTCCACAGTATAAAAGAAACACCTTCCGTCTTTATTTTTCACATTGATACAAGCTTTTCTTCATAATCTTAATCCATTCAGAAACATATATGCATAAGTTTCTTCTGAGCGATCGAAGCCTATGTCTGTGGAATGTTACATATTCTGTCCTGTTAAACATCAACGATTTTATTCATAAATAATTGGTTTAGTTATAAAAACAAATTCTTTGGTAGCTTATACATCTACGGTGAATAATTCAGAAACAGTTTTTTGTCTCTTATTTGAATTGTTGCATTTAGGACGAAAACTGATATCACTATTATTAATGGTACTGCCTGTATCACCTGACTTGTACTTTTTAAACTAATAAATTATAACTGAAAAAGAGGTATATATTTCAATAGATAAATATCGTTTATGATGTTGCAATTTTTCATTATCTCCAAGGCTAGGGTGTAAGCACTGAAAACAATTATTTATGTATTGAAACTAAACACCTCTTTTCAAGTCATTATTTCCATTCTAACATGAAAATAAACAGAATTAGGCCTGTTTACGCCTTTCGCATTCTGTTGGCACAGTGGTAGAGAAAGTGAACGCCTGGTTCAACCATTGGCTGATGACTTCTGTGATGACGTTTTAATATTGCTTCTTACTGTGAGCTGCTCTTGGTAACAGGCGACCTTAAAAGAAGTATAGATGGTCACAACTTACATCCGCAGATTACCATTGCAGTACATGTCCGTCTGATACGGTCAATGCAACTTTTTATTGTACAGTCACTGTCAATCTTATGAAAAGGTTAATAGTAGTAATTATGATTCTAGTATCAGCAGTACCATGCGCCTATGTTGTATTAAAACCGCCGAGAAGGTGACATTTATAAAGTGGAATTGATTCATAACTACATTTATGTCTCATGTTTCTCGCCTAAATACAACAGTTTGATTGCAGAAGGATATAATTCTGAAAGATGGGAGTTTAACTAAAAACTTTTGCAAACATGGTGTGTGTTGTGTTGTTTTTACGACAGTAAAATCTGAAAGATTCTCACTACCTGTTCATAACGTCTTCCAAGCGTGATTAATGTTGATTATGAGGCAGATATTGACCGAAACGATAATATGTGGATGTACGGTGTGGGACGCAAGACAAATACTCCTGTCACTCGTTTAATTGTATATAGAAAGAGAAAATGGTTTCATATTAAAATTACGATATAAAGGAATACGTGTCTGTTTTTTTCTCTGAGTTAAATATATTGTATTCACTGAGGAAAAAAAAAAGTAAATACATTTTTCATGAAGGATGTTTCTATGTATTGGCTGCCGGTGGAATAGGAATAAAATTTTGCAATAAAATAATTTAATTACTATGACACTGCAAGCTCCCGGTTTTTGCAGCTTACAATTTACCGTTATACCGTCTGTACTCGCTTATAAGTAGAATCCAACTACAAACTGCACAGACCCAGATCTGCCATCGCATAAAGCGCCGGCAGATCTGGGTCTCTGCAGTGTGTTAGGAGTGATCAGTAGAACAAACAACATAGACCCTGATCCACTGGCGCATTATGCGACGGCAGATCTGGATCTATGTCATTTGCAGTAAGACTTGACTTATAAGCGAGTACAAACTGTATACTGAGAACATGTTATGAAATCAGTTAAGACGTTCTCCGCATTATCTGTGTTTCTCCTAGAGGTCTGTTAGTCGCTAATTTATCGGATCTTTTTAACATTCGCTAATCCGAGAAAGCCGCGTTGAGAACTTTTTGTACCTCGCATACCCCAGCCAAGTATTATTATACTGTTTATGTCGTTTTTCGGTTTCTTTCTTTTTTTTTTTTCTTTTTTTTTTCTTTTCTTTAAATGAAACGTTGCAGATCTACTTAAAAAGATATAGTGGAACGGCAGTCATAAGTCCAACCAAATAAATAAATAAATAAAAATGTTTGAATCTTATATAACGGACCAAACTACCACTCTCTTACTTCCTTTAAATATCCTTTAAGTGAGTGTATTTGGGGAGAGTTGGGGATGTCGGAGGGAGAAGTGTATGTTGTTACGACTCTGTGGCCTAAAAATATGTAACAGTAAGAAAGTGAAACCAACAAAATCAAGTAAAATCAACAAGCAATTTATTTGTAGACAATTAAAGTGAAAATTCAAAAGACACTAAAAATAACGTGAACTAAAGTCCAAATAATCCTAAGTGTCCTAATCACAAGTCCAAAAATATAGAATGTTCCGAATGAATATCATTAGCCTTGAATGTCTTTATGTACCACAACTCTTGAATGTTCTGATGTACCACAAATCGTGAAAGTCCTGATGTACCACAATGATTTAATCCGGAATGTTTTTGAAGGAGTTCACATAAATCCCAAAATTATGTATTAATCCAAAAGTCAATGAGCACTTTTATATTTGCAATGAATATTGTAAATAAATAATTCCTCTCAAATTATATCAGATTTTAACAACAAAACTGAAATAGATTGTTTACAGACTGATATTTTAGAACCGAAATTCTAGAATAGGAATGAATTTGTTTACCAAAATCTGTATATAAATACACATGCCTACATGACCTATGTCACATTACAATAAGAGTAATTCTTATGGAAAATTACTTTGTGTACCTGACTTTTGTCACAAGATATGGAAATAACAGTCCAGCTGCTGACAAAACCGGCCCTGAACTAAAATGCTATGTAAACATGTTGTTTAGAAAATGACCATAATCTGACTAAAGTATAACTTACAATCATGGACACATATTATAAATTCAATATACATAACAGTGTGTGTGTGTGTGTGTGTGTGTGTGTGTGTGTGTGTGTGTGTGTGTGTGTGTGTGTGTGTGTGTGTGTGTGATTGGGGTAAGTGTGGAATGATGTGGAAAGGTTATGATGATAATAACAGAGAGGTATATATATATATATATATATATATATATATATATATATATATATATATATATATATATATATATATATATATTTCAACACGTATTTCTCGGCACTGCTTCACGGGAACAAACAGAAGAAAAACTATAAAAGAAAGATAGAAATAATGAAAGAATATAAAAAATGAATGATTTCCTCAATAAAAAAACCCCGATATAATTAAGCAATAAAATGTGGATAATTGGAGATGGCTGTTGAAGAGACATTCATTAATTTTGGTTTCAGTGAGAGTAAAAAAGGAAGAGATTTGTCTTCTCCAGATTTAAAAACACCAGATGATGCTCTTATCATTTATAAGATAAATTCCTAACTGTCAATTAATCCCATCTCCATGGAAGGAATCATTTGCAATAATCATTATAATGTACAAATCTTGTAAGACGATCAGGAATTCTTTTTGAAGATCTAAGCTGAGTGTCGTTTGATCTTGTAATTGTTAAGCACCAGAGAGGAAATCACACACTGCTCAGTTATTAAGTACCAATTACAAAGGAAGCGTTGGAATACGGGTATTTCATATACTTGTTTTGCACTGCTGGACCAAACAACCAAACCTAATATGTGAGGTATTTTCACATTCTTGTATAATTATTACGAATTTTATTTCAGATGTATTCTGGTACACCTGGTATCACAAGATTAAAAGCCTTAAAACGCATACACAAAGAGAGAGAGAGAGAGAGAGAGAGAGAGAGAGAGAGAGAGAGAGAGAGAGAGAGAGAGAGAGAGAGAGAGAGAGAGAGAGCTATATCATTTTAAATGGCAGACTTATTTGTTATGGGAAAGATAGCACATTATTTTTACTTTGTGTTCATGTATAGAACTTTTGCAAATAATTTAAAAGTAATAAGAAAACATTTCTTCGCTGTTTGTTTTCTGCTGAAATTGTGATTCAAATTTTGGTAATGCTGTTGATATGTGTCCTTTGTTTCTTTACAAACGAGACAGCTGAAACAAGAAACCGTCCATTTACAACTGCATAGAATATTTTTATTTATTCTCTGTGGTTCAATTGCGTCTCCTTTTACCAGAAAACGTTTGCAGTAATATGAGGAACGAGTTTGAGCACGAGGATTCAAAGTTCTTCTTGAGTAATACAGCATACAGCAATCAGTATATTGTTTTTACTGTTGCAAAAGTACATACTAAGCACATAAATTATGAATTAGAAACTTACAAAAAGGAGCTGCTTAAAAAAGTTGCCATCTGTATGTATGTAAATATGTATGTATGTATGTATGTATGTATGTATGTATGTATGTATGTATGTATGTATGTATGTATATATGTATGTATGTATGTATGTATGTATGTATGTATGTATGTATGTATGTATGTATGTATGTATGTATGTATGTATGTATCTTGGCTGTGTAATGCTGAGTAAAAGTTAGGTTGTAGAAATGTAAAGATAAATAATTGCTAAAATCTTAGGAAACAAATAAAAGCAAACAAGCATTCTTACAGCATAAAGGAAAGAAGGTAGAGATGTTAAAATTCTTATATATATACATATATATATATATATATATATATATATATATATATATATATATATATATATATATATATATAAACATAATATGAAGGTATAAGAGTAACATCTGTAGTTAAAGAATTTATCTGCTGGTACTTCATCGAAAAGGTTCATCATCGCGTTGACATAAAAGAATTAAAAAGACTTGTCCCACAGAGGAGAAGCCGATGCACTCCGGTCTGGTCAAGGTTCACCTTATAGTATGTATGTATGTATGTATGCATGCATGTATGTATGTATGTATGTATGTATGTATGTATGTATGTATGTATGTATGTATGTATGTATGTATGTATGTATGTATGTATGTATGTATGTATGTATGTATGTATGTATGTATGTATGTATGTATTAGAGTTCAACGGCACCGCATCACACTATTGGCTATATCGTGACGAGTAAAAGTTAAGTTCTAAAAATGTAAACATGAACAATTGCAAAAAAGAAAGAAAAAAAAACCCATTCCAAATAAACCTTAACAAGAAGTAAAACAAAATAAAAGATAAGAGGTATTAAAATTCTGTAAAAGGTATATAAAATAAAATATAAAAGTAAAAAATGGCAAATCTTTAAAATATCTGGTCAAAAGTATTTATATAAATCGCATTCCCTCAAAAATTACAAGATTTTCTCGAGTGGTACAACATCATAAAGTTCTTACATTTTGTTAACATGAAAACCTCTTTCTAACAAGGTAGAATTCGATACACTCGACAAGAATGTGTTCACTATCAGTGGACAATAGCAGGGTATAGACTGTAGCGGACACTGGCAGGGTATAGACTGTAGCGGACACTGGCAGGGTATAGACTGTAGCGGACACTGGCAGGGTATAGACTGTAGTGGACACTAGCAGGGTATAGACTGTAGTGGACACTGGCAGGGTATCGACTGTAGTGGACACTGGCAGGGTATAGACTGTAGCGGACACTGGCAGGGTATAGACTAGTGGACACTGGCAGGGTATAGACTGTAGTGGACACTGGCAGGGTATAGACTGTAGTGGACACTGGCAGGGTATAGACTGTAGTGGACACTGGCAGGGTATAGACTGTAGTGGACACTGGCAGGGTATAGACTGTAGTGGACACTGGCAGGGTATAGACTGTGGTGGACACTGGCAGGGTATAGACTGTAGTGGACACTGGCAGGGTATAGACTGTAGTGGACACTTGCAGGGTATAGACTGTAGTCACCTATCAGGAGGTATGCATAAATCAGGTATGAGTGTCCAATACGCAAAAGGCACAATATCAAGTTATCTCTAGAATTTGTTCAATATGAGGGATACAACTCTCCAATGATGACTTTGATATTATGAAGCTTGTGGAGTTTTAATTCCACATATTTTGCCAAATATTGGGGTACCTATAGGAAACAACATACCGAAATTATCGGGTAATATAGTGGTATTTCAAGCCAAAATAATAGGAAAATATAGAAAACTTCAGAATCTATGAAACGAATGTATAAATCCTTACCTCATTCAGATCATACTACAAACTATAACCAATTCAAAGATCTAGAGATGAATGACCATCACATACTATCTATATAGATGCTATTTATATAGACTGTACGCCAGAGAGCAAACCATTTACCTAAAGATATGTACTTATTCTTTAATATCATCATTAAACATGACAATATCATTTAAATCACACTTCATAATACTCTTTGTACAAAAGATGAAATTAACTATTTTACAAACACAATCTTATTGATACACATTACATATTCAGTTATGCATGCTTCTATCGGTAAAATGAAATGTCAAAACTGTCATTTTTTATAATATTAATGAAAAACACAGGTTTACTGCTTGACAAAGGTCAAATTCCTGCTAGTCTGCTCAAATACAAGTTTTAAGTAAAATATGTCTTAACACAGCTTGCAAATGCAATTTCAAAATTGAATGATTCAGATTCATGCCAAACATGATAATAGTTGCAATGAATATGTTTCAGATAAATAATAGAAAATGATTCTATAATAAAATTATTTTGTAATAAATATTGCAAATATACATTTTAGAATTAAGTTTTCATTCATCACAAGACGATAGTAATTTAAGGACTTTGATTTTCTTTATTAAAGTGTAACACCTGATGACCTTCTTATAATTAACATATGAAATAATGTAACTATGAAACAGGATACCTTCATGCTAGTTTGTTAAATAATGTTACTATGAAACAGGATACCTTCATGCTAGTTTGTTAAATAATGTTACTATGAAACAGGATACCTTCATGCTAGTTTGTTAAATAATGTAACTATGAAACAGGACACCTTCATGCTAGTTTGTTAAATAATGTTAATATGAAACAGGATACCTTCATGCTAGTTTGTTAAATAATGTAACTATGAAACAGGATACCTTCATGCTAGTTTGTTAAATAATGTTACTATGAAACAGGATACCTTCATGCTAGTTTGTTAAATAATGTTACTATGAAACAGGATACCTTCATGCTAGTTTGTTAAATAATGTTACTATGAAACAGGATACCTTCATGCTAGTTTGTTAAATAATGTTACTATGAAACAGGATACCTTCATGCTAGTTTGTTAAATAATGTTACTATGAAACAGGATACCTTCATGCTAGTTTGTTAAATAATGTAACTATGAAACAGGATACCTTCATGCTAGTTTGTTAAATAATGTTACTATGAAACAGGATACCTTCATGCTAGTTTGTTAAATAATGTTACTATGAAACAGGATACCTTCATGCTAGTTTGTTAAATAATGTTACTATGAAACAGGATACCTTCATGCTAGTTTGTTAAATAATGTTACTATGAAACAGGATACCTTCATGCTAGTTTGTTAAATAATGGTACTATGAAACAGGATACCTTCATGCTAGTTTGTTAAATAATGTTAATATGAAACAGGATACCTTCATGCTAGTTTGTTAAATAATGTTACTATGAAACAGGATACCTTCATGCTAGTTTGTTAAATAATGTTACTATGAAACAGGATACCTTCATGCTAGTTTGTTAAATACTGTTACTATGAAACAGGATACCTTCATGCTAGTTTGTTAAATAATGTTACTATGAAACAGGATACCTTCATGCTAGTTTGTTAAATAATGTTACTATGAAACAGGATACCTTCATTCTAGTTTGTTAAATAATGTTACTATGAAACAGGATACCTTCATGCTAGTTTGTTAAATAATGTTAATATGAAACAGGATACCTTCATGCTAGTTTGTTAAATAATGTTACTATGAAACAGGATACCTTCATGCTAGTTTGTTAAATAATGTTAATATGAAACAGGATACCTTCATGCTAGTTTGTTAAATAATGTTACAATGAAACAGGATACCTTCATGCTAGTTTGTTAAATAATGTTAATATGAAACAGGATACCTTCATGCTAGTTTGTTAAATAATGTTACTATGAAACAGGATACCTTCATGCTAGTTTGTTAAATAATGTTACTACGAAACAGGATACCTTCATGCTAGTTTGTTAAATAATGTTACTATGAAACAGGATACCTTCATGCTAGTTTGTTAAATAATGTTAATATGAAATAGGATACCTTCATGCTAGTTTGTTAAATAATGTTACTATGAAACAGGATACCTTCATGCTAGTTTGTTAAATAATGTTACTATGAAACAGGATACCTTCATGCTAGTTTGTTAAATAATGCTACAATGAAACAGGATACCTTCATGCTAGTTTGTTAAATAATGTTACTATGAAACAGGATACCTTCATGCTAGTTTGTTAAATAATGTTACTATGAAACAGGATACCTTCATGCTAGTTTGTTAAATAATGTTACAATGAAACAGGATACCTTCATGCTAGTTTGTTAAATAATGTAACTATGAAACAGGATACCTTCATGCTAGTTTGTTAAATAATGTTACTATGAAACAGGATACCTTCATGCTAGTTTGTTAAATAATGTTACTATGAAACAGGATACCTTCATGCTAGTTTGTTAAATAATGTTACTATGAAACAGGATACCTTCATGCTAGTTTGTTAAATAATGTTACTATGAAACAGGATACCTTCATGCTAGTTTGTTAAATAATGTTACTATGAAACAGGATACCTTCATGCTAGTTTGTTAAATAATGTTAATATGAAACAGGATACCTTCATGCTAGTTTGTTAAATAATGTTACTATGAAACAGGATACCTTCATGCTAGTTTGTTAAATACTGTTACAATGAAACAGGATACCTTCATGCTAGTTTGTTAAATAATGTTACTATGAAACAGGATACCTTCATGCTAGTTTGTTAAATAATGTTACTATGAAACAGGATACCTTCATGCTAGTTTGTTAAATAATGTTACTATGAAACAGGATACCTTCATGCTAGTTTGTTAAATATATGTTACAATGAAACAGGATACCTTCATGCTAGTTTGTTAAATAATGTTACTATGAAACAGGATATCTTCATGCTAGTTTGTTAAATAATGTTACTATGAAACAGGATACCTTCATGCTAGTTTGTTAAATAATGTAACTATGAAATAGGATACCTTCATGCTAGTTTGTTAAATAATGTTACTATGAAACAGGATACCTTCATGCTAGTTTGTTAAATAATGTTACTATGAAACAGGATACCTTCATGCTAGTTTGTTAAATAATGTTACTATGAAACAGGATACCTTCATGCTAGTTTGTTAAATAATGTTACTATGAAACAGGATACCTTCATGCTAGTTTGTTAAATAATGTTAACTATGAAACAGGATACCTTCATGCTAGTTTGTTAAATAATGTTACTATGAAACAGGATACCTTCATGCTAGTTTGTTAAATAATGTTACTATGAAACAGGATACCTTCATGCTAGTTTGTTAAATAATGTTACTATGAAACAGGATACCTTCATGCTAGTTTGTTAAATAATGTTACTATGAAACAGGATACCTTCATGCTAGTTTGTTAAATAATGTAACTATGAAACAGGATACCTTCATGCTAGTTTGTTAAATAATGTTACTATGAAACAGGATACCTTCATGCTAGTTTGTTAAATAATGTTACTATGAAACAGGATACCTTCATGCTAGTTTGTTAAATAATGTTACTATGAAACAGGATACCTTCATGCTAGTTTGTTAAATAATGTTAATATGAAACAGGATACCTTCATGCTAGTTTGTTAAATAATGTTAATATGAAACAGGATACCTTCATGCTAGTTTGTTAAATAATGTTAATATGAAACAGGATACCTTCATGCTAGTTTGTTGAATAATGTTACTATGAAACAGGATACTTTCATGCTAGTTTGTTAAATAATGTTACTATGAAACAGGATACCTTCATGCTAGTTTGTTAAATAATGTTACTATGAAACAGGATACCTTCATGCTAGTTTGTTAAATAATGTTACTATGAAACAGGATACCTTCATGCTAGTTTGTTAAATAATGTTACTATGAAACAGGATACCTTCATGCTAGTTTGTTAAATAATGTTACTATGAAACAGGATACCTTCATGCTAGTTTGTTAAATAATGTTACTATGAAACAGGATACCTTCATGCTAGTTTGTTAAATAATGTTACAATGAAACAGGATACCTTCATGCTAGTTTGTTAAATAATGTTACAATGAAACAGGATACCTTCATGCTAGTTTGTTAAATAATGTTACAATGAAACAGGATACCTTCATGCTAGTTTGTTAAATAATGTTACTATGAAACAGGATACCTTCATGCTAGTTTGTTAAATAATGTTACTACGAAACAGGATACCTTCATGCTAGTTTGTTAAATAATGTTACTATGAAACAGGATACCTTCATGCTAGTTTGTTCAATAATGTTAATATGAAACAGGATACCTTCATGCTAGTTTGCTAAATAATGTTACTATGAAACAGGATACCTTCATGCTAGTTTGTTAAATACTGTTATAATGAAACAGGATACCTTCATGCTAGTTTGTTAAATAATGTTACTATGAAACAGGATACCTTCATGCTAGTTTGTTAAATAATGTTACTATGAAACAGGATACCTTCATGCTAGTTTGTTAAATAATGTTACTATGAAACAGGATACCTTCATGCTAGTTTGTTAAATACTGTTACACTGTTACAATGAAACAGGATACCTTCATGCTAGTTTGTTAAATAATGTTACTATGAAACAGGATACCTTCATGCTAGTTTGTTAAATAATGTTACTATGAAACAGGATACCTTCATGCTAGTTTGTTAAATAATGTTACTATGAAACAGGATACCTTCATGCTAGTTTGTTAAATAATGTTACAATGAAACAGGATACCTTCATGCTAGTTTGTTAAATAATGTTACTATGAAACAGGATATCTTCATGCTAGTTTGTTAAATAATGTTACTATGAAACAGGATACCTTCATGCTAGTTTGTTAAATAATGTAACTATGAAATAGGATACCTTCATGCTAGTTTGTTAAATAATGTTACTATGAAACAGGATACCTTCATGCTAGTTTGTTAAATAATGTAACTATGAAACAGGATACCTTCATGCTAGTTTGTTAAATAATGTTACTATGAAACAGGATACCTTCATGCTAGTTTGTTAAATAATGTTACTATGAAACAGGATACCTTCATGCTAGTTTGTTAAATAATGTTACTATGAAATAGGATACCTTCATGCTAGTTTGTTAAATAATGTTACTATGAAATTGGATACCTTCATGCTAGTTTGTTAAATAATGTTACTATGAAACAGGATACCTTCATGCTAGTTTGTTAAATAATGTTACTATGAAACAGGATACCTTCATGCTAGTTTGTTAAATAATGTTACTATGAAACAGGATACCTTCATGCTAGTTTGTTAAATAATGTTACTATGAAACAGGATACCTTCATGCTAGTTTGTTAAATAATGTAACTATGAAACAGGATACCTTCATGCTAGTTTGTTAAATAATGTTACTATAAAACAGGATACCTTCATGCTAGTTTGTTAAATAATGTTACTATGAAACAGGATACCTTCATGCTAGTTTGTTAAATAATGTTACTATGAAACAGGATACCTTCATGCTAGTTTGTTAAATAATGTTACTATGAAACAGGATACCTTCATGCTAGTTTGTTAAATAATGTTAATATGAAACAGGATACCTTCATGCTAGTTTGTTAAATAATGTTAATATGAAACAGGATACCTTCATGCTAGTTTGTTAAATAATGTTACTATGAAACAGGATACCTTCATGCTAGTTTGTTAAATAATGTTACTATGAAACAGGATACCTTCATGCTAGTTTGTTAAATAATGTAACAATGAAACAGGATACCTTCATGCTAGTTTGTTAAATAATGTTACTATGAAACAGGATACCTTCATGCTAGTTTGTTAAATAATGTTACTATGAAACAGGATACCTTCATGCTAGTTTGTTAAATAATGTTACTATGAAACAGGATACCTTCATGCTAGTTTGTTAAATAATGTTACAATGAAACAGGATACCTTCATGCTAGTTTGTTAAATAATGTTACTATGAAACAGGATATCTTCATGCTAGTTTGTTAAATAATGTTACTATGAAACAGGATACCTTCATGCTAGTTTGTTAAATAATGTAACTATGAAATAGGATACCTTCATGCTAGTTTGTTAAATAATGTTACTATGAAACAGGATACCTTCATGCTAGTTTGTTAAATAATGTAACTATGAAACAGGATACCTTCATGCTAGTTTGTTAAATAATGTTACTATGAAACAGGATACCTTCATGCTAGTTTGTTAAATAATGTTACTATGAAACAGGATACCTTCATGCTAGTTTGTTAAATAATGTTACTATGAAACAGGATACCTTCATGCTAGTTTGTTAAATAATGTTACTATGAAACAGGATACCTTCATGCTAGTTTGTTAAATAATGTTAATATGAAACAGGATACCTTCATGCTAGTTTGTTAAATAATGTTACTATGAAACAGGATACCTTCATGCTAGTTTGTTAAATAATGTTACTATGAAACAGGATACCTTCATGCTAGTTTGTTAAATAATGTTACTATGAAACAGGATACCTTCATGCTAGTTTGTTAAATAATGTAACTATGAAACAGGATACCTTCATGCTAGTTTGTTAAATAATGTTACTATGAAACAGGATACCTTCATGCTAGTTTGTTAAATAATGTAACAATGAAACAGGATACCTTCATGCTAGTTTGTTAAATAATGTTACTATGAAACAGGATACCTTCATGCTAGTTTGTTAAATAATGTTACAATGAAACAGGATACCTTCATGCTAGTTTGTTAAATAATGTTACTATGAAACAGGATACCTTCATGCTAGTTTGTTAAATAATGTTACTATGAAACAGGATACCTTCATGCTAGTTTGTTAAATAATGTAACTATGAAATAGGATACCTTCATGCTAGTTTGTTAAATAATGTTACTATGAAATAGGATACCTTCATGCTAGTTTGTTAAATAATGTTACTATGAAACAGGATACCTTCATGCTAGTTTGTTAAATAATGTTACTATGAAACAGGATACCTTCATGCTAGTTTGTTAAATAATGTTACAATGAAACAGGATACCTTCATGCTAGTTTGTTAAATAATGTTACTATGAAACAGGATACCTTCATGCTAGTTTGTTAAATAATGTTACTATGAAATAGGATACCTTCATGCTAGTTTGTTAAATAATGTTACTATGAAACAGGATACCTTCATGCTAGTTTGTTAAATAATGTTACTATGAAACAGGATACCTTCATGCTAGTTTGTTAAATAATGTTACTATGAAACAGGATACCTTCATGCTAGTTTGTTAAATAATGTTGCTATGAAACAGAATACCTTCATGCTAGTTTGTTAAATAATGTTACAATGAAACAGGATACCTTCATGCTAGTTTGTTAAATAATGTAGCTATGAAACAGGATACCTTCATGCTAGTTCGTTAAATAATGTTACTATGAAACAGGATACCTTCATGCTAGTTTGTTAAATAATGTAACTATGAAACAGGATACCTTCATGCTAGTTTGTTAAATAATGTTACTATGAAACAGGATACCTTCATGCTAGTTTGTTAAATAATGTTACTATGAAACAGGATACCTTCATGCTAGTTTGTTAAATAATGTTAATATGAAACAGGATACCTTCATGCTAGTTTGTTAAATAATGTTACTATGAAACAGGATACCTTCATGCTAGTTTATTAAATAATGTTACTATGAAACAGGATACCTTCATGCTAGTTTGTTAAATAATGTTACTATGAAACAGGATACCTTCATGCTAGTTTGTTAAATAATGTAACTATGAAACAGGATACCTTCATGCTAGTTTGTTAAATAATGTTACTATGAAACAGGATACCTTCATGCTAGTTTGTTAAATAATGTTACTGTGAAACAGGATACCTTCATGCTAGTTTGTTAAATAGTGTTAGTCTTCTATATGCACAACCCTTTGGAAGAATGAATCTCAGTCTATACACTGTTATTAAGTAACATAATTTCAACTACTGAATAATGCAAATTAAGCTCTACAATATGCAGGAAATGATATATATAATATATGTACAAAGCATACTGTTGCCAAAGCCACATATCTCTGCTCACTGCAGAGCATTGTTGATCTAAATAAAATACAGAAACAAATTACTCCCACTCCAAAAAAAAGCCAATCACTTTATAGCATACAGCTATGACATACACTGCTATCTATTATATAAAGCATACAGCTATGACATACAGTGTTATCTATTATATAAAGCATACAGCTACGACATTCACTGTTATCTATTGTATAAAGCATACAGCTATAACATACACTGTTATCTATTATATAACGCATATAGCTATGACATACACTGTTATCTATTATAGAAAGCATACAGCTATAAATTCACTGTTATCTATTATATAAAGCATACAGCTATAACATACACTGCTATCTATTATATAAAGCATACAGCTAAAACATACACTGCTATCTATTATATAAAGCATACAGCTATGACATACACTGCTATTTATTATATAATACCTTTCGAGCACATAATCTACTATTAAGTATTATGCACATTGTTACTTTAAGCGTTAAGTTTGATCAATCCGCTATATATAAAAACATGCATTTGATAAAAGCTTACCTATTCATTCACAATCCAAATTTCCTGAGTACATTTTATTCACTTATAAAGCATGCTAACAGTGAGGCATAGTTGTCCATCCATTATAATTTAGCAGACGTTTGGCATATGCATACCGCTGAACTTAAAGGCACACTGTTGTGTAAGGCATTCGGTAACTGCTATCAAGCTGCTGCAGTCTCAAGCAGTTTTACCTCTTTTTTGTTGAACTGAAGTCCATTTTGACCTTTTTGGACTCTGAATACATATTGCCGGTCCCTTTTGAGAAACACTGCTGTCTTTTTCTTTCAAGACATGGTCTCTTTTGTTGGCACTGTTCAACCCCCTTCCTTCCTTTTTTCCCTTCTTACCTCTCCACTTTCTAACGTCCCCTGGGCCACCTGCATTTTGACTTCTTCATTGGATTTTATCGCTTCGATCAAAATTGATTTTGCTTGACGAAGTCATTGTTCTTCACTCTTTGGAGTTTTATCAAACTCTTCTTCCTCTTTGAGTTATTTAAAGCAGGAAGCTGAATTGTATCAACATTGTATTGTCATTAAGCTTTGAGCAGATCCTAGTTTCTCGCTCATTTATCTCCAACTCTTTCTTCTCTGTATTGTTTTGAGTGACTTTGTCAGTGTTTTAAGGAAATATTCCTTACTCACTGACCACTTCTCTACCTCGTACTCCATGCAGAGTAGTAACAACCATCTGCTTGGCACACACCAGATAAACAGACTATCGTCCATATCAAATTAATCAAATTATATCTGCAGCTCTTGAAAGTCTTCCCTTCTTTTTGAACGTTGTTTATAGAACTGGTGCATATAAAATGTTTCAAAACATTTAAACCTGCCCTGAATGCATTTTGCGCAACATGAAGTTTACATGATTCACAATTCAGTAGACCAGCAAATCCTCTGACTTTTAAAGCTTCGCCAACCATTTTGTGGATAGACTTGTTTACATTAGGATAGTGGCTGCAGCTCTCCCCAGTTACAGAAGGCTATTTGCTACTTTCTGCTTTGGCATGTCAAAAAAACAAAAGTCTCGAAAAATCTGACACTTACTTCATTAGCGGTTTGACTCCAGTAGCGAACAAGGACATCCAGTTGCCTTTTCTCCTAAGTAGCTATAGTTTCACCATACATTAATGCATAACTCAGGTTACCAAAAGTCACACCCTTTACTGTTTTTTCAAGTACAAAAGGTCCAATTCAATCTGATATTGTATAACTGACTTTAAATCTACCTAATCTAAAGTTGTCTGCATGGGACGTTTGAACATTCTGCCAGAAAGCCAATCATAGGATCTAAAGGAAAAGTCACTTGCTGCCACCTTGCAGCACCACAAGAATTCTGCATCTGTTACTTGATCACACAGTGATGATGATAGAACTAACATATTACTTTTTGAATTTTCCTCCTTCTCCTTTCTCTTCCTGCTTACTTTCTTGGCGATCGGAATCAACAACAGTAAGAGTCCTCTGACCAGATATTGAAGTACAAAACTTTGTTTAAGCAATATCTCTGTGTGTCTGAAGTCATTACAGTGCTGCTTGATTTGAATAATTCCACAGTTGTCCATCAAAAATTCCTTTCAAATAATATGCAGTAAACACGTCTGTCTGGGCTTCACTGGAATCTTTTTACAACTCAGGCCAACTTTAGATTATTCATCATCTTTCATGTCTGTCCATTTTTCCTGCAAGGTTGTGAGACAATGGATGACTTACACTACCTAGAAGTTACAAATGTCATTAGAGTATAAATTTACTTCTACTGTAGCTGCCAAATACTTGCATAGCATTGAGCTGCTGTCATATATACATATTACATATTCAATTAAAAAGGGAATTGCTGTACAAGATAAAACAATTCAAACTAACATTTGGTTGCTTTTTAAAGAAACAACCAAGTAAGTGTCGTTTTAGGACCTGTTTTCAAAATACTTTCATTATAAGTGGGTTATCTACAAAAATATGACACAGCCTAGTGTATATGAACCATATTATATCAAACAATATGCCACGACTCTACTCATAGGTCTACAGATTGAGCTCCAGACAAGAAGGCAGTTAAAATGTAGCACTCTAATAATGAATTTCACTTACCATATTATTTTATCTAATGAATGTTCAAAAGTCATTAGATAATCTCGGGACTTTACAACTCCAAGGGAAGTGGGGTTTTTTTTTTTTTAAATTTATTTGACTACATTATGCCCTTTACAGTAAAAAACGTTTCAATCTTTTTCATGGACTGAGAGTCAAAACAGTAAAGTAGGGCAAGTATCAAAACTATTTTTTTTTCTTTACTACCAATATTTTTGTCTGGAAATCTTTCACTATATGTGTTAAGGAACATGCTCACTAACACCCTCAGGTAGTCTTCATTACGTTTTAATAATTGTTACACGCATTCACAGGACATGAAATAAACTGTCTGAACTTAGCAACAAGTAAAGATGAAGAAGTGCATCGTTTCTGTTTTAAACATATTTTATTGCAATAAATGTTAACAAATGGGGTTGGGCTACAAGTTCTCATAACTCAGAATAAACCCTTCCTCTACAATCGATAAGATATTTGCATGGAAAACGGTACTAAATTAATATGGTTTCATACAATTATATGTGAGCATAAATGATTCAGGGAAAAATATGTGTGTGTGTGTGTGAGAGAGAGAGAGAGAGAGAGAGAGAGAGAGAGAGAGAGAGAGAGAGAGAGAGAGAGAGAGAGAGAGAGAGAGAGAGAGAGAAATGAATAAATTAACGATCTTGGCAGAAATTGGAAGCGTATCTACACCAAAATTAATACAGTGGCATAACAATAAAGAGCATCATGTCTTTGTTTATGAATATGGCAGTAATTAATTGAGTAGAGCAAGCTATTTTTTGAATACTCCTTTATTATGTAAAGCGTTTCGTGTCTTTAATATATGTTTGGAACAAGTCAAATAAGCGAATATTAACTTTCGCTGTAAAATAAGATGATCCGTATAAAAAATTATTTGTAGTCGCTGGTATATAGAGATGATTTAGATTCTGAAGCAATTTCCTACGCTGTTCAATATAGTATTTGAAAGTAAATATGTAATGATATGCATTTTCTGTATCCTCACCACAAACACACAATGGATTATCTCTGAAATGATTGGAATATAAATCATTATGTAAATCACAGAGTTATTTCTAACTCTAGTATGCAGAATAGATCATTTATCAACGAAAACTGGGCAGGCACTTGTGTTGTCTTAGCTTCTATTTTTCTTCTGACCATGTTTTTGACCTGGTGATCTAAGCCTTTTTAATGTAGGCTACCATCAATATCTGTAAGGATAGTTAAGAACTACCAGCACTGAAAGTTCTTTAATTACAATGATATAACATTTTGATGACGTCTTGCCTAAAGGAATACGTAAAAATATATGAATATAGCGACATTTTAAAAGAAATATAGGAAATATAGTAGAGGCATTACAAACTATCGGAAAATATAGGAATATAGGGGGCACTGGACACACTGGGCAGCTTTGACTACTTTATCTACCCTTTTATTATCCTTAATATCAATGTGAGCAGGCACCCATCAGTATGGAATACTTTTTTCCAGATTGTATGAGCGAATAGTGTTTCTGTAAGACCTGTGATATTAACTGGTTGTCAAATTTAAGGTTATGCAAGACTTATAAAATTCACACTGAAAAACGGGGGATTTGTTCAGGACTTTTTGAATTGGCAAAGATCAAATAAGATGAAATATTATTTTATAGGTGATGGGGTGGGGGGGGGGTCGGGAGGAGGGGGTTGATAACCAAGGTGGTGATTTTGGAATAAAGAATATTCGAAGACCTATTTTTGCTGCATCTAGGTGAGAACAAATTTGTATCCGCAAAGGTGGATTAAGATTTGTGTTTTGAGCGTACAATGTTTGGTATTTGGGCCTTAAGACGAGATTATATGCGGGATTATGTGTATTTTAGGATTGTTTGGTAGTATACAGAATAGATAGTTGTGTTCGTCTGAGATAAAGTGACAGTTCATTTGCCTCAGACGTTAGGTTTTCTGAAGGGCAAGTTCTAAGTGTTCGCAGACAAAGTCTAAGTCCTTGACTGTGTATCGGATCAGCATCTGCAGATACGATATACAAGCAGATCCGTACGTAATCGAACCATAGTCAGGTTCCAATCTTAGTAAAGCCCTGCATAACCGTAGTAAGACCTTTCAGTCTGCTCCCCAATCTGTGTTTGCCATTGTCCGAAAATTGCAACTGTTCAGTGGAGAAAATAACATCACACATCTCATCCATAAGAAGGAATATATGTTCTTTTTGGTATTCTGGACAAACAGCTGACTGTCTAAGGGTTGCAGTTATTCTCAGGAAGCAAATAGCCTTTATGCGCAGGTATTATATCGCAAGATTTTCATTTGCTACACAGGGAAAAAAATACGTTATTTTCAAAACAGGTATGACTAGATATTTTGATAGAAGCATGTTTATCTGATTGAATCAAAACGTTCCACAAATGGATCTCTGACTGGATTATATAGTTCAAGTGCACAGAAGGCTAAATTTAAAGCTGCAATGGCTGATTTCGGTTTTGACTTGGGTCTATCAAGTCATATTTTGCAGAATCCAAGGTTCTAATGTCAATGTAATTTCTTGCACAGAAGGCAAAGCACTCAGACAAGAATCCATTATATAAATGTAGAACAGATGATGCTAGACACACGGAAAACTGTCTCACCAGCCCTTATGTTCGAAAAATTCTACCCAGATACCCTCCGTGCAATCAGTCTCCATGAACGTTTTCTCCGCGGCTCCTCCAATCCTCCAGTACCTAGAATGGCTCGCTGATTCCGTGGTAAGCGGACAAGAGGATGGAAGCCTGTCTTACGAGATATTAACATGGCTGCGCCTGCCAAATGGGTGCGAGTATCGTAGTCTCTGCACCTTTTGCCTACAGAACATTTAACACTTGAGGAATTAGTACAAATGTAGAGTTTGCAGAGTTGTTTTCTTGAGACCAAGACACTTTCTGACAAACGGGTGATAGAATCTGGTATTTAATCTAATCTTGGGAAACGTGCAGTTTTTAAAGTAGCGAAGAGGTCCACGGTATGTGGAACCCACATATTGTTTATCATGTTAAATAACGCGGGGGGGGGGGGGCAGCTGCCATTCAAATTTGTCTTCCAACCTGCTGAATTGGTCTGTAGATGTGATCATAACAGCTGGAATGTGGCGGCAAACAAGTTTGACATGACTGTCGATAGCTTCCATCCATATCGTCTCTGCCAACAGCAACAGCTCATGATTTCGTCTTCCCATATGATTTAAGTTAGTCAGAGTTTGTATAATGACATAATGACGGAAAGGACATGGTTAGTTTTGTACAATGGCTTGTTTCGGAAGAAAATCAGTGACATACGAACTGCCCACACTCCTCTGTGATATAATAAAGAATACTTGATCGTTGAGTTCCCAGAAACCTTGGGATTTTCAATCATGGAATGTGGATCCACATTCACTTTGGGACGCATCTGTTTTTATCAGCCCTTGAATCACAGGTGATATTATCGAAGAATCTTTCATCGAGTCTAACGCATGAAGCCGCCAGTTTAAATCTTGAATGGTTCTCAGGTCTAAAACCAGTTCTGAATCACATGAAGATCTTGAGCGTACTAAACGATACGCCGACCTGGGTTTCAAATTCCCAGTTGTGGCGATGCACTAACCTGATATTCTGACTAATATTACATCCCTTAAAGTGGGTTTCTGTAGGACACGCTTATGTCACTGCGAAATTTACGCATACGTGTCCTGGGTACCTTTAATACCTTCTCGTCACTTAAATTATCTATTATATAACCAAGAAACTCTTTAACTATCTCTGGCTTTATACTGGATTTTTCCAAATTGACCTTCCACCCAAGTAACTAAACAATATGCAACACTGCTTTAGAGCACTCAGTGACTGAGTTAACAGGTGCAGCTATCGAAATGTCTTCAACATAAGCCTTTAAATGAATTACCAGTTCACGTAAAAATTCTATTACGATCTCAAAACCTTACAGAAAAAATAAAGATTGCATTGTAATCCGAAGGGAATGGCATTCCAAACATAGTACTAAGTATTCCAGTTGATGCTTAGGACAGTCTTATGCTTCTTTGCTACAAACATCTTTTAAGTCAACTGTTACTAAATAGCCATGTTTTCGTAACACTTAGAGCAGAATAGACACACTTTCATATCTTAATTTTGTCGTGTAAACATACTACAAGTCTATGATAGTAGTAAAGCAAGTTTAAATGTCATCGGAAATTATCAACTCTCAATGCATGAAATGTTGCAAAATGCAAATTGAAACTTGATTAATATTCAAACAGCAAAAATTAACGTAATTTGGGTTAAAATAAAGATATTGCTTTAAAATAACTATGAAGTGACCTATTTGAACACCATACACAATTTAAACTTTAAAATGTATTGTAAAGACAAAGGATGGCAAACTTATCATTCTTCTCAATATTTTTCAAGTCAAAAATACTGGACAATAACTTCATGCACTCTCTACCATTAATGTACAATCCTGAAAATGGATGACAAAACTGTTAATTTTGTCAACACCATGTAAAGAAAGAATTCATACAAAAATAAATCCATTCCTGTGCAAATACACGAATCAAAATATTTATTTTAAACGAATTTAAATATAATGTATAGTCCAAGTCCCTACCAAGCACGAAGTCCTGGAGTTTTATCTAATTTTCCTGCGGATTATCATTAATCAATCTGAGCGTGACGTCACGCATACAGAATGAACTCACTTGACCTCAAGAGTGTACTGGGTAAGCAACTCGGCCCTGGACTTATCTGCCGGGACAGGCCCGGGGTTTTGCTCACACCAGTAAAACGCCGGTAAAAACGGATTTTTTTGACGGCTTACCGGCCCACCGATGCGGCGGTCTGCCGGGACAGGCCGCGGCCCACCGGGATTTGTCCCGGCATACCCAATGGCCAGTACACCACTGCTTGACCTGTTGCACGTATTCCTGTTATTCCAATTAGAACGTGCGCGAAATGAATTGTGGGTTTGTGATGCGCAAAGAGAAGCAGCTGAAATAGTGGTCGCCTTTACTATTCAGTGTCTATTTTGTCATTATTCAATGCCTGTTTTGGCATTATGAGGATCTCTTCTTCCCAAATCTTGCCGGAGATTTGTCCGCCAAATGCTTACCAATTTGGGAAGCATCACAACGATAACCTCGCAGTCTCTTTCAGAGAGTCGACAGGCATCGGGGAAGAAGAAAGAAAAAAAACCGACTATGTTCCGATTGACGATTCCCGTGAGTATTCACTGGTAGGGTTATATACATTCCAAAGTGCCCCAGTCTCGATGAAATTTAGTGAGATTTTTAAGTGAAAGACAGATAATACCTCAAAACTGTAAGACACTAATATATGTGATCTGTTACGACCCTATGGCTCGAACAAACGTAACAAAAAGAAAGTGAAACCAGCAATGTTTGTAAAAATCAACAAACAATTTATTTTAAATAATTAATGTGAAAATCAAAATACACTTACAGTATCGTGTATTAAAATCCAAATAATCCAACAATTATTAGTGTCCTAATCACAAGTCCTGTATATATAGAAACTATAAAATGTTCCAAGTGAATGAATGTTCCAGATGAATCTTCGTAATGAACGAATGTTCTGAAAGAATGAGTCTTCATAATGAACGAATGTTCTAAATGAACGTGTCTTCGTAATGAACGAATGTTCTAAATGAACGTGTCTTCGTAATGAACGAATGTTCTAAATGAACGTGTCTTCGTAATGAACGAATGTTCTAAATGAACGTGTCTTCGTAATGAACGAATGTTCTAAATGAACGTGTTGTTCTGAATGAATGTGTCTTCGTAATGAACGAATGTTCCGAATAGATGATGGTTCCGAATGAATTAGTCTGGATTGTCATGATGTTCCAACGATAATATGATCCAGGTAGCTCTGTTGAATGGTCCAATAAATAATTCCTTTCGAATCATCTATAGAGCATAGCATCACATTATGATTCCAGCTCGGCTATTATTTCAAACAATCTGGATTCCAAAGCTGATCATAAAAAAACCCCAGTTCTTTTCAACTCAAGATCTAAAATGGAATGAAATTAATTCGTATTTCTAGGTCTTTTATACAACTTGCAAATGGCACATTTCACAACAGGAAACGTGTCATATTATGACCCAGAATGCAATACTAAATGCGTCTATTAATGAAAATGTACCCCAGATAGAGTAAACAACTCTGACCTTGAACAAAAGGTCAGTAAACATGTTGATACTTTGATTAATAGTACAACTAAACCCAGCTTAAATATGACTCACTATTTGACACAACTTTAAAGTAGAGTCATAGGCCAAAAGTTTAAGCACATTATAGATTCCATATACATAATTCCGTAACAGATCTTAAAAGAATCCATACTCTCTCCTGGTTTTTCGGCCTCGTTTGATGGTGTATCAAAATTGTACTTGAGTAAAATCGTTCAGTCATTTAATAAGAACGATTTTTTTTCTTCTTTTTTTCTTTTTAAATTTTTTATAAGATATCGCTAACTGACCTACAGGGAATGCTGAAATTCATTGTCCGATGAACCCGAGTCTCTTTATCCATCTATGTCGAGATTTGTTTATATTTCAGTATAACGTTATAAATAAAACTGCTTATCTAATGTACAATAAATGTGTACCTTTTTCCATTTCAATATTTGTTCTGTTCAAAAAAAATAGTATGACCTTGCATCTAGGCTTATTATTAAATATGCACACACACACACACTATTTGATACGTATTGAAGACGCGACCGCCTGGTTGCATCTTTATACAGGATATGCTAGAAGTCTCGCGACTGAACTTTTTTTTAGTGCACTGTGTGTTGTACGTAAATAGTAGTAATTGCCCTTAGATAAAATAAAATAACGATATTGACTGGTAATAAGTTTTATCCGCAGGTTTGTACAGAACATTACAGCATCCTCGCAAATATTTTTTAAAAGTTTTGTCTACATATTCACAGCATCCTCAATATTTAACTCAAGATAGGGATAAAATAATGCCATTGTATCAGCAAGTTACAGACACATGGATTTTAAAGAGACATTAGCTGAATTTTTCAATTTTACAAATTGATGCTTATAATGATTTTCTTGTTCTCTGACCTTTTTTGTTTGTTAATCTGATCGCGTACCAAATTTATTAGAAGTTTCGACTAGTAAAACACAGGGATATTATTTTTGTTTTCATTTTATTAGCATTAATTTGTGTTTGACCCTTCTTTATATACAAACGGAAAAGAAGAAGAATGAGATCAGCAAAATCTATTTGTTTGACATGCAATTAAATATTTATAAAGGGATTTTGGTCCACTCGAGAAAAGGATATTGCAGCGCATGCATCGTGTTTGCAAAATATGGTTGAATTATTTCACTCACATAAACCACGTACTGTACATGTACACTGCTATTCCTAATTAACCGAATCGGACAGGCCCTAATGAAAGGTAAAGACGGACAGGTAATCTAGGTCGAGCTATAATACAACATTGAAAAGTTACATGTATTTAATCTGAAAAGCGTGGAGCAGGTACACCAAATTGTTGATAGAAATCCTAATTACTAAGCACTTGTTTATTTCGACCCAATTAATAATTGACATTTTATCATTATTAAAATCTTCATTGATATTTTCACTTTAGGTATTCAAATTAATTTGTGAACAAAAGCATCTGGTTATGCAAACAAGTAGAAATTTACAAGTAGAGCAAGAATTTCGCTATTTTGCTGTTGTGTTCAGCTACACTCTTCCATTTTAGAGTATTCTAGCGATCCAGGTGATCACTCAAATGTGTTCCTATTAATTTGTCTTGTTTTTGTTTCACTCTTTATTCTAAAACGGTCAATGTTATCAGCTTTATCCATTACTCGATAGCCATGTGGACCGATAACGGTAATAATTACTGTTCCGACGCGGAAGGGTGTCCTCGGAAAAGATGGCGGAGCAAACGAATACTTGTTACCTTTTTACGACCCGCAGAAAGTTTTAAACAATGCCATCCTTTACATTCGTCGCATACGTCAATTTTTATTTTTCTAAAAGCATTGAAAGCCCATAACTTTACATCAGCAACTTTCTGTGGTACCAGAATTTAAAGCTTCGGTATATACTCGAGTCCAAATGCAAACTGCACAGACCCAGATCTGCTGTCGCATAATGCGCCGGCACATCTGGGTCTATGCAGTTTGTTAGGAGTAATCAGTAGATCATACCATAATAGACCATGATATGCCTGCGCATTATGCGACTGCAGATCAGGGTCTATGTTTGCAGTTGTACTTGACCTATAAGCGAGTATATATATATATATATATATATATATATATATATATATATATATATATATATATATATATATATATATATATATATGGTAATGCCTCTTTAATTACTGTACTAACATCATAAAGGACTTTTTTCTTATTTTTATCCGTATTTTTATGCTATGCGGTAATCTCTTACACAATTATGTTGGCGAGGCAAATTGTCATAATAAAACAGTGCATATCCGGATATTCCTTCGCATGTTTGTCGGGGGGCCCCAGGTGGTCTAAGGCGCTCGCATTTACAGATCACTCACATCTCACCTCTGTCCGCGTGGGTTCGAGTCTGGTCTCGGCCTACGTGGGTATGTGAGAAAGCTTGCCAGTAGCTTCCCGTGGGTCGTTCGTTCTTCTCGTGGTCTTCCCGAGTTCTTCCTCAACCAAATATACTGGCCGCCTTATAGAGCCTATCATGTGCTGAAAAATGGTATTTAACCCACACAACCACAAACAAAAATCGCATGTTTATCATTTATACGCAATATTTTAATCTTTGCTCCTCAATGTATTTGTCATAAATGATGGAGTGAGATTTTATTTAGAAGATGGCAAAACTAGCTCCGGAAAACTAAAGAAAAAAAACATGGTCAAAACATCGGTACAAGATAAAATAAAAGCAATGTAAATACAAGAAGAGAAAAAAAATTATAAAAAAATAACGTCTTCTAAAAGCCACGTGTACTTGCACATATGAAGGTTTATTGGATGGAATTGAGTGGAAGTGGGTCAGGAAACTGATTTGACTTACTTATATCTGGCTGTCTGAGGGCATCTGTTACGTATAATGACCGTACAAAAACCATTTATACACGCTCTGCCTTAGTTCGACAAGAATATTAACAAAGCCCAAGTACTTGCAGAATATAGAATAATAAAGATCCGGATCTCGTCAGCCAGTTGCAGTGACTTAAAAAAAAAAAAAATTTTTTTTTTAAATGGATGCCAACCAAGACAGATGCGTGAACCGATGGTCCACGAGTCCATGTCCATGCAGATAATGACAGCATGTACCTCGGTTTTAGAGAAAATGACAGCATGTACCTCAGTTTTAGAGAAAATGACAGCATGTACCTCAGTTTAAGAGAAAATGACAGCATGTACCTCAGTTTTAGAGAAAATGACACCATGTACCTCAGTTTTAGAGAAAATGACAGCATGTACCTCAGTTTTAGAGAAAATGACAGCATGTACCTCAGTTTTAGAGAAAATGACAGCATGTACCTCGGTTTTAGAGAAAATATTTATTCAGTGTTTCCTAACACGAATCACCAGATGAAGTAGCATACGCATGTGCAGTGGTAAACATGTCGCAGTGTAAGCTTTTTCTTTTTGTATGTATGTATGTATGTATGTATGTATGTATGTATGTATGTATGTATGTATTAGCGTTTAACGACACCTAACATATAAAGTCCTGAAACAGTACGTTCAAAAATTTGCTAGGTAAACTGTATTGCCTTAAAATGTCCAAGATTTTCTCAAGTGGTAAATCGAGATAGTACCACGGGATGTTGCAACGCCAGCTCCGACCTTGTCTCCATCTTTCGAACCATCTGTATACAGTGAAGTATGCCCACAATAGGAGGCTCTAATTTTATTGAATTTATTCCTTCAAGCGAGAGGATTTGTTGAGGATTTTTTGAATTCGCAAAGGTCGAATATTTTTTTGGGAGGCTTTGATAACAACGGTGGTTACATGGGAATACAGATACGTATGTATGTAGTAGCGTTTTACGTCACCTCAGGACAAAAGTGGCTATACGGTGCCAACTGAAGGTACATTTCATTTTAAAAATGTAAAAATGAATTGCACAAACACTTAGGAAGACAAGCCATTCCAAATAAATGTAGACATCAGGTACAAGGAGATAAAATATAAATAGCAAAGAGGTTAAAATTCTGTAAAATGTATATAAAATAAAATATAAAGGTAACATATATAAAACCCTTAAAACATAGGGTCAAAAGTTCTTATATATAAACCGCATTCCCTCAGAAGGTCCAATATTTGCTTGGGTGGTACATCATCATACAGTTTTTCTTGAAGCAGTTCACGTCAAAATACTTTCAGGAGGTATACATGGGAATACAAAAGTTTGCAATATTTGCAACATTGACTTTTGCTGCTTCTAGGTGATGACGAATTCGCATGCCAACAGGTGGAATGCAGTTTAGTTTCTGAGTGTACAAGGTTTAGTATTTGGGCCTAAAACGATACCAAAAACGGGATTAGATGGATTGGAAGATAGTTTGGCAGTATCCTTAAGTTCGTTTGAGATAAAGGGATTGTTAATTTGCCTCACCACAGAGGCTTTCTGAAAGGAAAGTTCTAATGCACCCAGAAAAAGTCTAAATCCCTGATTGTGTATCGGATCAAGCATCTACAGGCAAGTTTTAGAAGCTGATCTATACACAATCGAGCCATAGTCAAGTTTAGATCTTACTAATTACCTGGATAACCGGAGCAAGACTTTTCGATCTGCTTCCCAATCTGTGCTTGTAATGATTTGTATTAAATCCTGGGCTTTTCGACATTTTCCCTGAGGAATCTAATATGTGGAAGAAAAGTTGGTTTACGGTCGAAAATAAACCCTAAAAATTTGGTCTCCTCCACAACAGGAATAAGACAGGAATAAGACAACAGGCAAGATAGAGCTTTGGGTCATGATGAATACGATGCAATCGGCAGAAGTGCATGCAAACAGTTTTATATAAAAGGTAAAGATGCTGAAATTCTTGAAATGGTATTATAAAAAGATAAAGGTAGAAAAGGGAAACCCTTAAAACTTTTAGGTCAAAACTAGTTGCATAAACCGCGTTTTTTAAGAAAGTTCAGTAGTTTCTCTCATTGGATATCATCAAAAAGCTTCTTAATTGCATTCACGTCCCCCCCCCCCCCCCACGAAAAAGAAGTCTGTCAGAGGGTGACAAGAATGTGTTTTACTGTCAGTGGACACTAGCAAGGTATGCACTCTGGTCTAGAAGTACCTTACAGGAGGTATGCATTAGGTCAGGTGTGTGTCCTATGGGCGAGTGACACAATGCCACCTCCTCTGCAATTTGTACTACCTAAAGGACGCTATTCTCCAATCATGATTTTGATGTTCTGAAGCTTGTTACTGGAATTTTCATTTAACATATTTTACCAAGTATATAGGACATGCCGATTTATAAAATATTTAAAGTCGCCATATTAAATCTTCAACGCAGAAAGGTGACTCCAGGGCAGATTTAGCTGCTTTATCTGCTCATTCCTTACACTTAATAGCACTATGACTGGGCAGCCAACAGTACAGAATATTTTTTATAAGCAAATCATCTGCCTGTAACAAGGGATATTAACGGATTGTAAAATTTGAGGTTTTGCAAGGCTTTAAGTTTGTAAAAGGAATTAAAAAAAAGATGATGAAATGAGTTTTTGATAGGTTTCGATAATGTTCAAATATTTAAGTATATCTGTAATTTCTACAGAAAAAAACAACAACATGCAGGTTGTATCCGGTAATGTCAAAGAAATTGTGCCATCGGGTGTTGTATCGGTAGCTTCTGCTTTGTCTCCATCGTTCGAACATTCTATATATAGGGACGTATGGCCACAGTAGGAGTAGTGTATTTTTAAAAAATTACTTTGAAAACAGAGAGAGTCAGTAGAGGTATTTTTAAAGGGAAAAGATCGATTTTTCTCTTGGTTTTTTTGATATTTTCTTGATGACCACTGTGTTGATTTGGGAATGGAGACTTATGCAGTATTGCCAACAGTAATTATTGCAGCTTCCATATGAGGGCAGATTCGCATCCCAAAAGTGGAATGAAAGCTAGTTTCTGAGCGTACAAGGTTTGGTATATAGGCCTAAAGACAACATAACAATCGGGATTAGATGGATTAGAGGATAATGTGGCAGTATATTAATTTCTTTTATTTGCGGTAAAGTGATGGCTTATTTGCATCATCACAGATGATTTCTGAATGGGAAGTTCTAAATGCTCCCAGACAAAGTCTAAATCCTTGATTGTATGTCGGGTCAGGCATCTGAAGATAATATTTACGTGTTGATCTGTAAACAAGTGAGCCATAGTCAAGTTTTGATCTTATCAATTTCCTGTAAGCGGCGAAAGACATTCGGGTCTGCTCTCCAATCTGTGCTTGCCATGACTCGTTTTAAGTTCAGGGCATTTTTACATTTTTTCCTGCGATACCGTCTGTGCGGAAAGAACGTTTGGTTACGGTCAAGAATAAATTCTCAAAATGTAGTCTCATCCATAACAAGGACAGGAGAAACGCCAAAATGGATTTTTGTCGCAATATAAATTGTATGCTGTTTTTAAAAGTTCGTACAAAAAGTTGTTATTTTTTCGAAAATTGGAACCCGTTTTTTTTTTTTGCTGACCATTTATAAATCCACTTAAGCATATTTTGGTTTTGATATTCAGTAGTATGCATACTTTTTTTTATCTATAGCAGATCAAGAAGTCATGAACGTATAATAATTAATCAGCTCCTGGATTAGGGCATTTGGCTAAGTTTGATGATGAAAAGGTTGACTGATAATATACTGCTCTGCGGTACATCCATATCCTGAAGATAGCTTTCAGAATCCATGGTACCAACATTAACTCTGAAATATATATCTTTCAAAATATTGGACATAAAGATAGGTATACAGCCCTTTAGACCCAGGTTGATTTGGTAATTCATTATGCTTTTCTTCAACGTGGCGTAATAAGCCTTCTCCAAGTCAAAAAGGTGGCTTCTATATGTTCTTCTTTATGAAAGTTTCACTGATAAACGTTTCTGCTTTGACTTGATGATCGATTGTGTTTCTCTGGCGTCTGAATAAACTTTGAAGGTCTGATGACTGTTGGATTCAAGATACAAGAGGATTCTATCATTTATCACTCATTCCAGTTTTGAAAATAAAGTATGCTATTGCGTAGATGGAAGAGTCGGTATGGTCCTTGCCATCTGAGGGCGTTGATTTAACTGTTGCTTCTCGCAAGTGTCCCCAATTTTATTGAAAATGTTAGGTATTTGTATCAGGCAACTCTTTCAGAAGTTGATAGTGGATATCATCTGGTCATGATGAAGTGCGGTGGGCTTGATCAAAAAGAGTCTTGTAGTTCTGTGAGAGAGAAAGGTTTATTGTAATCTTCTTCAGCGTTAGAAGATTTAACATTTAAAGGAACCTAATCTTTCAGATTTTTGACACATCGGAGGTTTTCAGATTAGTGCTTTGATGCAGTATTTTTTAGCATGTTTTGGCCATTGTGTTTGAAATTTGTGGTATTTCTTTTGAGATTTGATCAGCTGTTTTTATTTTTGTCCATGATTTTCCGTACCATATTCTATACGGATAAGCTGAAATATGGAGCTGCCGGTAGCACAATTAACACATACAGCCAGAACGAAAGCAGATGTCGATTTTTTTTATATTGTCTGATTGCAATACATTTATTTTTTATTTAGTTCAGTCTGTGCTGATTACTATCTCATGTAATTAACTTTATTATTTCTAAAAATTGTAAAAACAGTACATTTTATCGCGTCCCCCGTAAAGCGTGGTGAGAAGAGTTTCTTGAATAAATTCTGTATTATTATTACTATTATTATTTCAGAACTTGTAAGTTATCGCGGCTTAAAAAGTTGTACTAAAGGAAAGAAAACGAAATTATCAATTTAATACATTTTAAAGACAGAGACCGACGAAAACTATGAACTACATAACAGATAGACATATTGATTAAATTCATCTAATTAGCATGTCAAAAAACCAAATCCTGATTGTATTTTAATGTAAATTTTAAAGGATTTTTAAATCACGTTAATTGTCAAGTTAGCAGAATCGTCTAGCTAGATATACTTAAAAATGCCACATTCTACCCTGAAGAATCCTTTAAATATGACGTAAATTACACGATTTAGCGATGGAACAGTGTTTACATAATCGGTATCTCCTCCGTGTAGCATCTCGATATCAAATTACATAAAGAATAAACACAATTAGATTTAATAAAAACATCACATGGATAATACTGAAAAAGCTCTCATAGTCATGAATTCATTAACAATTGAATGTATTACAAATGTATGTGAAGAAAGAGCCGCCCTGCTAAAATGGCCCTAATGGGATTGATTTACATGTCATCCGTTTCAATCGAACACAAACCCAGTGGTATTGATTTACAAGACACCTGCTGCAATCGAAATTAAAACAATCCATCATCATGACGTTATTAGCATTAAAAGTGATAATTATAAATATCACATTGTGAAAATAGTAATGTACACCTGCCATCATTATAAATTGAATGTATAAATTTGGTCAATGTAATTATCGTCCGCGGTCATAGCTCTTAAACTATACATTAGGACCATTGGTAACAAGGTATATATATATATATATATATATATATATATATATATATATATATATATATATATATAGAGAGAGAGAGAGAGAGAGAGAGAGAGAGAGAGAGAGAGAGAGAGAGAGAGAGAGAGAGAGTGCATGCTTTTGGAAAAGTTGTCACTACTGTGAAAAAGACCAACAACAAATGAATGCATTCTTAAATACTTTGTTGGTCTTGTAATTTAACACTAAAATATTGATTTTAACGTTTATTAGTAATTGTTAACTGATGATAATTGTTCCAAAGATCGTATAACTACCAGACTTTGAATTTTATTTGTGTCTAGTTTGACAGACCGTCCCGCTTGATGGCTAAATTTAGACCGCAGCATCTGTAAGGACTAAGGTTACAAGAGCTGAAAGAAGAGGCTCACTTCTAAAGCGATTTTTAAAAAATATCTGATACATCTTTTTTTGTTGAAATAATAATAATAATAATAATAATAATAATAATATTCATCATCACCACCATTCAGAACAAAATAGATACTGATTGGACACTAAACAAGTGCAACTGAATGTACAAATGATTACTACGAAAACAAGGCATAGATCGTTTCACAAGGAAAAGGGGCAAATATTAGGCAGGACGTAATCACAATAGGGCAAATAAACTATAATGTCAAGCTGGCTTTCATGTATTGTATTATACATTTATACCTATCTTAGAACTTGGCGAATGAGATAACTCTTGAAGAATCCAAACAACAAAGAAAATTCAAACATCAACACGACGACTAGTTTGCTAATGCTATTATAATGGCACCACTGATCATCATCGTCGCCGTTATCATCAGTGTTATTTTGACAAAAATTGCTAATTAAACCAGATGTGTTAATAAGAAAACGCATGTAAGATTCATTAACACTTATTGTTAGAAAAGGAATTGACCGTTCAGCCAATTCTCTTTGTATAACCCAACCCTGTCTTTAAGCTTCATTGTTAGCCTGTAACTGCAATCATACCGTCCGTACTCGCGTATGGCCCCATACCAACTGCAAACTGCATAGACCCAGCTCTGTCGTCGTATAATGCGCCTGCAGATCTGGGTCTATGCAGTTTGTAAGGACTGATCGATAGAACAAACAAATAGACCCTGATCTGCCGGAGCATTATGCGACGGCAGATCAGGGTCTATGTTGTTTGCATTTGGAAGTGGATTATACGCGAGTACATACGGTAATTATGTAATTATAGAGGAGGATGTGCACAACTTGTTTACTTGAGGGCTTTCTGAAAGAGAATTATTACTTTTTTTCAGTAATGGTAAGAGGAAAGGAGTTTCTTTTCACTAGATTTATATAGCATTACATGAACCGTGTATCATCTGTAAGTTCAATTCGAAATAAGAACTCTCATTTAACCGTGGATCGGCGACTCCTTTCACCTGTAAATTCCAATGGTCTGCTGACCAATACTATTGCTGGCGAGGCATGGATAATTATGTAATTGCAACTAATCCTAGAACTTCTTGAAGCCCTTGGACCCGACTGTTTGAGACCTATGTACTGGACACTATATACCATAACAATTCCTATAAACTCAAAATGTTCATATGTTCGTTATTTGTCATCCAATTTTCATGAAACTTTCAATTTATGCTTGAAATGTATATACAATTAAAGTTGACAGACACACTATGATTTTGTACAAAATGGTATGGAAATGAATAACCAGAGTTATCTCCGCTTTGGCGATCGGTCAGTCAGTCCTTCATTCCGACAAGATACAATTAGAAGGAAATCTACAACACATAATGAAGAACAACTTGCGTTTTGTAAGTCGATCAGGAACTGTTTTAAACGATCTAAGGCGAGTGTCTTTTGATCTCCTAAGTAGCAAATACCAAGAGATGGAACTCAAGTGCTGCTCAGTTAGCATGTACTAATTATAAAAGAAAGCTAAAGAATATTGAGAAAAACAAAATCCCAAAGATGTTAATGACAAAATATTTTTGTTCATTTTGTTTGGTACAGATGACACGAATTCTTAAGCTTACCATAATCACGTAAATTAGAAGCGTTCGATTTGAGCTAAAATTTAATCGTTGCAAAACTCGATGATTACTTTCAAGCTAAAAATACAAATAGAGGTAATTTGGATTGACTTTTGACAGGTGATTGGCAAACATTTTAGTGCCTATCCAGTTAGCATGAGTGGATGGATTGCTTACATACAATCATATATTGCAGAATAGATACTAACTGTATGTGAGAGAAGAGGTCATGGTAGAGGCAGATATAATCATAGTACCAATAAATTATCTTCGATAAAGGAAAATACAATCTTAGAACCCATAAAGTCTTTAAGATAGAAAAATAATAAGATATTTTCACCGTCAAGACCTACGTCAGCCTTTTTTGAATTTATGTTGACACTTTTTTTTCTCTTGGCAATAAAACTGTTTTGGATAAATTTATACTTAATAAGCGCTATTTTAAAAAAATTACATTTTTAATCTTGTAAATTTTATAAGCATTTATTAAAGTGTTTGAGACATTTGATGATATATTTGGTAGATATACTAATAATGTTTACATTGATTTCATCTCGAGATAAATAAAGGCTATTAAGCTCTCATACGCTTTTAATCAAGCGTGTAGGGGTGGGTTTCAAACTTGTGTGTGGTGTCTATTGTATCCACTTGCAGAAAAATTAATTTGATTAACTGAAATTATAAACCGAAATAGAATAATTTTTGTTGTTATATTTTACGAAGGACTGTATTATACATATTAGAGCAGCGTGAAGAAAACAGAAAGGTTGGGCGCTTAATGGTTTGGCGTTTAACAGTAAACTTGTCGGTAATACAGCTTGTGTCAAACGACTTGATGAGAACAAATTAATGTAGCAAAGGCATATATTTCTACGTCTTTGGTTGGAAACTTATTTTAAAGAAACGGTATTTAGAACATTGTATATTAGTGTTTTAAAACAAAATATCATCAAATATCTTTCAGAGATGCAAGATCGGTCGGACTGTCAAAAGAACTTTGAAAAGAAAAGACTTGCTTGTTTAGGATTGTTACACAAAGCCAACAAGACTGCAAATTTTAGTTTCTTCAAAATATTTGTACAAACAGTGCGAATTTATTTTGCACCTATTATTATAAATTTAATATTTAAAGATCCAATAGCGTTAAACACACACACATACACACACACGCACGCACGTACACACACACACAAAGATATAAAGTTTCACAGCAGATCGTTTTTGTCTTGGCAAGAATGACACATTATTTGGAATATATTCCACATAAAGCAAGCTTTTTATATTATTTGAAATATTTATGGTTGTAGAGTGAAAAAGAGGTTTATTTTGGGTTATTGTGTGCGTGTGTTGCACGGCACAGCAATGCATGAAGGTTATTATCGTGCTGACGCAAATGGAGTAAAGTGACTTGCACAAGGGCACACAATGGTAGCCAACCTGGACTGATTCAATGGTAGAATTCGAAAGTCAGGTTCAGTAACACAATTAGACATGGCGTGGTCCTTCTCTCTCAATTGTTTCTGTTTGGTTTATGTCAAGAACTTTTTTAAAATAACGAAAATGTAAAAAGAAACAAAAAAGAAATGTTTGTGTTCCAAACAATGTGGATTCCATTCCAGTTTTTGTTATGTAGATGATGAAATGTGTCCTCTTGCTACGATAGAACACGGATGAAATAACAAAGACATCGTTTAGACAACTGTTCACAACAATTGTATACTATTTTCCTATTTGTATGTTGATTTATTTTCTCCCTTAACCAACATGTAACATGTAATGAATCTATATCGTCTGCACCAAGTGACCCACATCTACCGTCAGAGTACAGGAACTTGTAGGTTCGTATTCACTTGTTTTGAATCTATGTGTAACTATAATAGTGTATGGCAAAATAATTTTTTTTTTAGTAAACTCATGAACATAATTTTAAGAGATTTTGTTTCCTCTTCGTAGATAAAATCTTCAAGGTTCTGGCATATTTTGCATTTTAATAGCTTACGTATTTCTTTATATTGGTTCTTTAAATATGTGTATTTCACGTGCTCATCGTGACAATATATGGCTTTATTCTCGGAAGAAAATGTCAAAATCTACAAAATGTCAAAAATAGTTTAATTCGTTCATCAATAGAGATAGATAGATTTATAGAGTGTATGAAGGTCAATGATGAAACTAAAGTTGATGTTAAGAAAACTTTAGAGACAAGTTATACCCACAAAACGAAGAATCATCCTTTGAATACATAATCCACATTCCGGAAATCATAGTAATAATGATTGTTCTTAATGATGAGGAACAGTGCCTTTGTATACTCTCTCTTAATGAATTGATTTCAAAATACGTAATATATATGTATTAGGCTTTACTGGCACGTCAGCACAATATTGGCTATATGGTGCTAATTAAAGGTAAAGGTAAATCTATAATAAAAAAAAAATATAAAGAATTGCAGAAAAAATACCCAAGGAAGATAAACCCTTCCAAATAAACTTAAACATCCAGTTCTACAATATAAAAGATAAAAGGTAACAATTTAGATATAAAGAATTGCAAATATACTTTATGAATATAAACCCTTCCAAATAAACTTAAACATGAAGTACCACAACATTAAAGGATAAAGGCAAGATAATACGTACTATAACAGCTTTTACATCCTTTCAATACTGCTGTTTTACCCTATGACAGATGACAAGTCCACAATATATTTATGTTTGGCTTCTTGTTTATCTGTATATTCAGCTACTGGCCCATTCACTTATCTGCAACATGTGTTTACCAACTTATATCTACCTCTTACCGATCGATCTTTCCATCAATCATCCGAAGATTGATTTATCTATTTCCGAACTTCATATCCATCCATTAAAGCACCGATTCATGCATACATACATCTATCCACTCAACCATCTATATATCTATCAACCTCAACATCATGTATAAATATTTATCCGAACGCTTTTCGAAGAAAATGTGGAGATTATGCGATTCTGCCATATCGACCGTGCATAACATCTCTCAACTCCTCGTAAACCGTTAAGATAGAGACTTTAGACTTTGGGATATAATGATGACTGTTTGTATGTATAGTTATCGGCATTATATAGCTAGGATTGTGCTGATGTGCGGTCTTGCATGTGGGTGGAGAAGTGGAGAAATAACTGAGAATTGCATGGGGATAATGTTGCAATGCAGAAAACTTTTTGTTTCTTACGTTTATCTATACTAATTATGCAATGTTGTACTTTCCTACTCAGGTAAGTAATTCAGACAAATGCAAATGGAACCGTATTCTCAGTTTTCACATACTGACTACGGAGAATTCGTTTGCGCAACCGCGCACCCTTTTGATCCAGATCTTTCTTCGCATGATGTTCATCATTCATTTGTAATGCGAGACTGCCTTAAGATTTAACCAATGAAGTTATGTATCAAAGGTGGCGCGGAATCATGTAATGGAATAAAAATTCACTAACTGGATTGCAAAAAACATAGTAGAATAATCAACGCAGAATTTGTATTAAAAAAAATACAAAAAAAAATAAAATAAAATATTCCAAAAGAAGTAATGTGGTCTAAAAGACATGTGTAGGTACTACTATTGGACGTGGGTCAGGAAATTGACGCTTCAGCCTCAGGTGACATCTGTCAATCAACTATCGCATAACAGAGATCCCAATGGACAGCCGACCAATTCAAGCGCCCACCAGGTGTGTATTATTACGTCGACCACTGACAGGACAAGAACTTGCCCAACCAAGTAGGGCATGTGGATTGAATTTATAATATGACAGATACAATTTCAACTCGTTATAACATCGTCATTTTCATCCAATTTTCAGTAAATTTTAAATAATATACTTATAACTCCTGTTACGATCACTTGGGGAATTTTCCAAAAAGAAAAACACCGGTTTGATAGACATGAATATTCTAATTAGTGGCATATTTATGAGAGTTAATTGCATTAACTCTGACTTACATTAGGGTTCCTAAGGACATCTGTAACGGTAAAAGACCATATACAATCTATTTTTCACACTCTCTACCTAAGGTCGACAAGAATATTAATAAAACTTCAAGACGGAAAGAATTTACCACAATAAAGTACCTGGTCCTGTTAAATTACGTTACAATTATTGATATAAAAAAAATTGACACTAAGACAGTCTTTTGAACCGACGGCCCACGTGCAGGTGATTACCACCCCCCCACCCCCCCAAAAAAAAGAAGAAGCATGCACCTTGATTCAATCTTTACGAACAAGCCTTACTAGATGAGAACGAATATCGCATATTTATTTATTTTCCGTCTCATTACAGTACATAATACAGTTACAATTACAACATGACATTAAACATATGTACATGTGCAACTCAGGTAATTGGGACACATCAATTAGCATGGACATATGATTTAAACATTATCACAGTAAGATTAAGAAAGAACAAACGGTTATAGTTATAAAAATGTATACACCATGTAATCACGGCAATTTTTCAAGAGACTATGCATGTATGTATGTAGTAGTGTTTTACGGCACCTCAACACAAAAGTGGCTATGTAATGTCAACTAAAGATAATGTTCGAGAAATTTAAAAATGAATTGCACAAAAATTTAGGAAGATAGACTCTTCCAAATAAATGTAAATATAAAGTACAACAGGATAAAATATAAAACGTAAAGATATTAAAATTCTGTAAAATGTATTTAAAATAAAAGATAAAGGTAACACATGTAAAATCCTTAAAACATGAAGAAAATAAAATTCTTGTATAAACCGATTTCCCTTAGAAAGTCCAATATTTTCTCGGGTGGTACGTCCTCGTACAGTTTCTTCAAGCAGTTCACGTCAAAATACTTCTGTCTCACATGGTGGAAATCGACACAATCGACAAGAATGAAAAAGCTATCCTGAGGAGAACTAAAAAGCAGTTAGCTGAAAATCTGATCATAGAAGGGCTGGCAAAAATAAAAACGAACTGATTTTGCAGTGATAGATGATGAAAATTGTTACAAAATACGCAAGCTCAAGTAAATAATTCATCTCTAATATCAGAATGTAATGAACAATGAAATAAAGCACGAAACTCGTCCCCAACGTGATGTTTACAAAACGACATATCTATTACATTCTGATAAGCCTACATATCGGCCAGTTTCAATTCTTCATGGAGCAGAACCACATTCAATTTGGGAGAAACTGCCTATGTAACATGGGAAAAATAATTCTGCAATATTAGTCTGGTTCAAAGTTGTCATTCAAACGTTTGTATTTACGCAGCGTATTACCTACTCTACCATTCAGACATTTTTCACTCCTTATTCAACACCTGAATTATTCAAATATTTGGTGCTAACACTGTTACATATGCTATCAGACAAGTTTCTTTGAAATAATATTAGAGATATCTACAAAATTATTGAAGTCATTAAAATCATAAACAGATTGTATCTAAAACTTCAGTTCTTACAAGTATTTCCTACTTTTGAAAAATAATTTTAAAAATTACGCTTATTGAGGCGTGAATCAAGCACATTCACCAGTCTTGACTATAGTCCAGGAATATTGTCACAATTTTTGGGTCAATGTCAAAAACATTATTTTTGTGCAGTGCATTTCTACAAGGTACCTAATACATCATACTAAAAGTATAAGAAAAAATATTTGGTGGAAGGATTGAAAATTTACATTATAATGTCATGTACCTTTGTACGTATATAGATATCAGTCATTCGCAAAAATCCTTACAAGTAGTCACTGATGCATTGATTTCAAACTACTTTTAACATTAAAACTTCATTAGACTCGAGTTTAGTGCTTTCATGATAATCTTCAAACAAAAATAACAATAAAGATAATAATTTGTATATGTTTAACACACTTACGATAAAAAGAAATACATTGTCAGAGAGCCTAAGTTTCAAAACTTATCATCCAATGTTTGTAATAGTTTTTAATCAAGTTGCAATAGCACATAAACATTACTTGACATCAATATAATGCTTACTCTGTTAAGGCATGATAATAGAAAATATCATTTACTGGAAACATTTAACAAATCAATAATGTGGAACTTGTACAAATACTAACACTGATGACAGCAGTGTCAGGTGAAATTATTGTCAAATTGTCTAATGTAATATCTAAATACTGACTGTAAAGAACTACTTGAAACTTTCATCTATGAAATGATACAAATCAACATGTCAGTCCTCATAATCTTCTGTCTCTTCCATATCACAGTCCATACGAGGAGCATTGGTACAAGCAGAGCCTCGTCATTCAGGCAGGTGTACATTCAAGATTATGTTTGCGGCATGTGGATCTTGCAGGGATACAATCTGTCTTACAGTTGCATCTGATCATCTCCAACAGGCTGCTTGCTGCTGGTTGGGCATCACTAGCCATAGGAAAAAGAGCTCCTTTGACTTCTTTCCATACCCACTTAATGGGGTCTAATTTATCATTACCTTGCCAGACTTGAACTTGATAGTAGACACGGAGCGAGTGGTACTTGGATGCAGCAGATGTTGGAGGCAGTGATCCCAACTGGACAAAGGTTGAGGTCTTCTTTATCTTCTCACAGAAACGCTTATAACGAAGCCCATGTAAGATATTAGTTGATTTACCACTGTAAACAACAACCAAGGTTTCGTCTTAAGCCAAAACTACATCATCAGCAGCAGAGTTGGAGTTGTTGAAGACCTCTGGATACTCTTCAAGCTGCCTGATCTTCACGAGTACAACACCTTTTCCAATTCCATGCAGTTGGTAGGCTGTATCACAACCGAGCAGAGCATGAATGAAGAGAAGATTTTTGCAGGTTACCATGCCTAAGGAAGTCTTATTGCTTTTGATGTTCCAGCTTTTGACTTTCCTAGAGGTACGCTTGGGTCCTGGTTGAAATACTATTTCTCTGCTTTCCATGCTGGCATCATAACAAAGGAGCACAAGTATGTCAGTGTCATCAGCTATACCTATTATCTCTTTCAGTGTCTGCAGCTACTGCAGTCTGCACAATAAGAACATCTGCATCTCCAGGTGCATGTATGGTGTCACATCCAGCTTTTTCAAGACATTCTCCCAGCATGTATAGGAAACGTTGTTTGCTCTCTTTGTCAAGAACACATTCTTGTTTACAGTGAGCACTGTTCTTGCATCACAATGAATCAATACAGTTGTGCCTTTTGTTGCTGATCTTCTCATGTGTCACATCTTTCACTGATGCAACCTCTTTGTAACCGTCAAACACCACTGAACATCTCCCATACTTTCTTGTCACGTAGTGCTCATATAAATTGCATATGTCTTGAAATTTTGAGCCCTTATTCCAAGGCAAACGATGCAGTAAAGCTCCCCCATCTAAGACATACAATGGAAGACAAATGGAAGATGTTGTATTTTGACTGTCTTCTGCTTCCTTCCGCAATGCATCAGCAAGTACTGCCTTGTTTGCCTGCCTCAACACATCTGATGTCTCATACAAAGTGACAGGATAGATGCAAAGTTCATACTTAAAAAGTTCTTCCATTTCTGTGTGTTCGTTTATCCCAGCTAATGCCAAGCTCTGAAAGAAACGTTCAGGGTCTATGTAGATGGCTTCATAATCAACTTTAACCGTGATCTTGCTACCTAGAGTGATTGCCTGTTGACTCTTCTTGAAGGAATATTTGTAGATGTCCTGGCCTTTAATAAATTCTATTATCTTCTGTCCAACGGCTGCTGCAGTGTCCTCGTTGACCGATTCCTGTGCCACCACTTCTGAGACTATGCTGCGGGGAGACAGATCTTCACAACTGAATGGGTTTCTTGCCTTTAAGACCTGTACCAGTTTTTCAGTGTCTTTGCAGTCTCTCTCCTTCCTTGCATCAGATGTTTCCTTGTGCTGATCACTGGTTTGGAAGATTGATCCTGCACATTCTTGCATGGTATGGCTGATTTCTGTGCACGCTGGCATTGAATTGACCCTGACAAGCGTCTGAAGTTCTGAGATACCTCTACCTCTGGTAAGTCCTCCAGTGGTCTTAATGCTACACATCAGCACTTGCTGAGTCATGAGGTCAGAGGAAATGCCTCCCCAGAATCTCTCACTACGTCGTACAGCATGGTGTCCTTTCATAAAGGGTTCATACACACTTGGATGATTTGTTTCAAGATTTGTCATTTCTTGAAGATAGACATGAACTGTCTTTGCATTGAGATTATGCCCTGCTGCAGCAAAATAAGGAACCATCTGCCTCATGGAAGACAAGTGGAGATTCCAGTTGTCAATTTTTTCTCCTCTTAGGAAACTCTTTAGAATGCCAATCATGTCCATGTACTGCATCCATAATAGCTTGTTCTGTGATCTGTTTTTTTTTGTACTCTCCAACTTGCTTGATATAGCTAGGATTGTTTCCACATCTTCTTCACTCATATCGCTGCCTTGTATTACACTTGCATATATTTTCTTGGCTTCCAACATCAAAGCGTTGATTTCCCCTTCTCCAGATACAAACTGAGTGTCATCTTCTGTCACTATTTCCTCATTAAAGGATTCGCAAGTCTCCCCTTCAGACACGTCTATAAACTTCCAAGGTGTTGGCAACTGGAAAGTTGATTCCAAAACAAGAATATTCAAGGCAGCATCCATAAAAAGTGACCTTTTCTAGCTCTTGTAATGGCTTTTCCACTCAACATGTGTTTAACTGCATTGCTGCCATATACAATTTCAAGTATCTCTCGAAGACCAGAGCCATCCATCGGGTGTCCAATACAGCCTAGACAGCTCATTTCAGTGTGAAGTCCACCAAGTTGTAGCACGACTGACTTCAAGCGGCTGCCACGTGGTTCAATGCTTATGATAGTATGAGCTTTCCACCACAGCGGCTGGTCAAAGGTTATCACTGGTGTTACATTATTCTTTCAAGTTTGCTTTGTCAAGAAGATTAGTGTAGAATAGATACATGACATATCACTTGTGGTCCAAGCCAATCATTGGTAGGAATGTGATTGATGCTTTCCCTACATGATTCCCTTGAGGAATCATTGCATAAAGCCATACCACCTGGGGTGTGGCCATTCTAGGATGGGTGAGACACTTCCACAGTATACCTGTATGTGTTGCCTTGGAAAGCTCTAATTGGAGTTTTGTTGCACTGAGATCAGCAAAAGTGACAATATCGTGTGCCTTCGGAAAGGTATACTGGTGTAGATCTATTGTTCCAGCTGTAATAATATCGTCTCATGAAACATCACACCTTGGAACAGCTCTCGATACAAACTGACCTGGAGTCATTGCAGCTATCATTCCCATACCATGAAATGTTCCATGGCCATCCAGAGTAGTCCTTACATTATGATCCACATTGTCACCAAAATATTGAATGAACTGTTATTCTGTTGTGAGTATTGCCTCTACTTGTGTTGCTGCTGCTCTCTTTTCAAAATTCTTAACTTCACCATATGAGCTGCAAAAATCATGCTGTGCAGGGAATCTATGAGGAATCTTGACCCGAAATGGTGATGAAGTTGCACAGCTAAGCCAATTTGTAGAGGTGCAATGATAACATGCGCTCTAGCTGCTTGGACAATAGCGTGGCCAAGTGATGCTTTCTTTTCTGTCTGACGTCTTTCCAGCAACAATATTATCCAAGAAACACTTTAGGCTGCTAGGCAAGAAATCCATTAAACGTTTCAGTAGCAAAATCTGCTATGCATGGATAATGATCAGATATTTCAAGGGCTTTTATGTCATTCTTGATCAATCTGGCTGTTGTTCTAATAATTCTCAGTTGTTCTGCTTTTCATCTCCATCTTTTGGCTGATTGTTGTAGTATGGATGAAGCTGTCATTCTGAATGTTACTACATTTTCCTTTCCTTTCATATTTGTGAATATCACATTTTCGCCAAAGTGTTCTTTCAGCTTTTGTTTCATGTTCTGAACAGCATATGGTTCTAAGTCTGACCCAGCTTCCTTCAGATAATCATCCATTTTGTCTCTCAGGTCTATCACGGTTATTTGTTCTTCATCATTTTCTTCAAGGTATTGAGTCACTCTAGAAAATGCTTCTGCTTTTTGTTCATCCTGTGGGCGACCTTTATTGACCTTCTTATCTGTTTTTATTGCAAACATCTTTGGTATGCCCCTTTCTGTTCTAAAATTCATGCTGTATTGATTATGATATACGTCATCTGCAGCATGCAGATCATTTGTGAAAGCAAGTCTTCCACGTACTGTTTCACTCCATTCATCATTGCGCTGTTTGCAAATATCATCTATTGTATCTTGAAATGTATCTGTTCTGACAAGTACTACATCATAAGATCTATTTTTATCATCAAATGTTGATGGTTGGCCACAAAAGAGACAATGCTTGCCAAAATCAAACTTTCCACATTCTGATCGTAGCCTTTTTCGAGATGTGGTCGGAATTGGATCTAGGTTAGCACTTACAATATAGTTTTGGTTGACTCAGGTACGTCTACATTCAACATGGACATGCTGCCCTTCACTGACTTTGATGTCACTTGCTTTATTAATTCCTTGACAGCCCTTTTCTCTGAGCTAACAGAGTTTTTTTGTACTTAGTTGTTGCTCACATATTATACAAATGAATTCTTCCATGGATGAAAGGGATCATTACCCTGAAGGGAAGAAAAAAAAAAAGATTTCCCATGTGTAACCTATATGTAATGTACAGGTGTCATTTGGTATATGGTGTACTGGTAAACTGTGCTGTGTTGAATGGATAGCACTCGGTTCTTCCAGATGATGATGGTCTATTTTCCGCAAAACTGAAAACATTGGGGAAGTGACTGACACTACTTTCCCACAGCCTCTGCTCCGAAACATTGTTACATTTTATACAATATTACAGAGATTACCACACTCAGGGAGGGCATGCTATGCCCACAAAAACACTAGATCACTCTTATTCTTTGATTCTGAACATTAAACATATTAAATTTGATATAATAACATATATTTCACATGAACTTATGAACGTAACAATCAGGTAAGTAGTATTAACAGTAAATTCTGTCCTACCGGAAGCAAATTATTGGTGGAAAACATGCAAAATTGGAGCTCTGCCTTTACCTGCCACTCACAGCCTGTCTTTCCTTAACTGACTGACACTATGCTGAATATGCCACTAGCCGCTCCCCCCCCCCTCTTTACTATTCAGCTTAGTTTTATACTGAAAATCAATGACAGAGTTAATCAATATTGCTGGATAGAATAAAATATCCACACATTCAATTTTTTTTACAGGATAAAATAGGTTCTGATGAAGAGATTTTTTTAAAACTGTGGTAGGACATTATTTAAAAAATCTACATTCCATGCAAAAAAGTACACCAACAAAATGTGAAAATGTCTAATATTTCCACCGACTATTTTTTCCTATACTTTTAATATGTTAATTTGGGGACCTTACCAAAATGCACTGTGCACAAATAATTTTTGTTGCAATTTTTTTGACCTTGCAGAAGGTTATTCATGGACTACTAATAAATACTGATGCATTTCCAAATGTCGACCTACCCAACTTCACCCACAATCTTTGCATTTGGTGTACACTTTCCAACACCTAGCCCTACTCGCCGACTGTGCACCCATTTTTGGCATTTTATTATAATCTAAACTTCAGTAAGTGTTAAACCAGATAAACATATGTATCAAAATTACTAGCACCACACTTAAAAACTAATCTATAACGTCTCATCGCACGATATAAAAAATGAACCAACTTTTACTCGAACCATAAAATGCAACACCTGCTTTTCACTTCTGCTTTCGTTCTGACTGAAGGATCCAATTGTCTTGCCGGGATTTTTTCCTTCGTTTTCCATTGTTCTTTTTTTTTAATTTTAAAAAAGTGTTTCTTTCTATTGTTTCAGGAATGAAAATTTATTTTGATTTCAAATCGTGAACATGATCAGCGATATACATTGCTCTCATTCATTCTCTACACCGAAAAAGATGAGCAATTCATTTAGTTTTATTTAAAATTCAAAACCATTTTTCTTTATTAGGAATAAAATATTTATAACAGATTCCCTGTATAAAGAACTAATGAAATGTATCTGTTCCTTTTAGATTTGGGATTTTTCTTGATCTTTTAAAGATTTTGGTTTGAAATGAAATATTTGAAGAGGGAAAAATAAAGAGTTCTATAGAGAATGAACACTAAGCTTACACTTCGTGTTTTAACACTTTCATACATGTATTATGTATATTCATGTGAAATGTGAATTGTTTTATGACTGGATAGTTTAACATTGTTTTAGGGTTGGGGCAGGGCTACCTGTTGTCTCCTTATTCTTTAAATTGTTTATAAATGACTTACCCGTCTCCTAAAGCCATTGGCAAGAGCATAGATAATGTGATCATGAAAAATTAGTTATTCTGTTGTATACAGATTATGTTGTTTCACTTTTTGACTGTGAGGCTGATTTGCAGATTATATTTCATCTTTTACATTCTTAAGTTCCAAAAATGTAAAGATAAAGAATTGCCAACAAAAATGATTAAGATAAACCCTTATAAATAAACGTAAACATTTGGTCCTACAAAATCAAAGATAAAAAGGCAATGTGGTCAAAAGTCATTAAAGGGTATATAAAAAAAAGAGATAAAAGTAAACAATTTTAAACATTCTTTAATATATAGGGTCAACGTTTTTTATACAAACCGCATTATTTTTTTTCAAACAAGTCCAAGATTTTCTCTTGTGGTACATCATCAAAAACCTTCTTCATTGAGTTGAATTGAAATACAAAATATAAGAATAAAAGAAATAAGAAAATCTTCTGTCTTACAAGGTGAAAGATGATCACAGCAAGAATGTGTTTTACTGTTAGAGGACACTTGCAGGGTAAGCACTGTGGTTGAGGGACACAGGCAAAGTAAGCACTGTGGTTGAGGGACACTGGCAAGGTAAGCACTGTGGTTGAGGTTGATCCTTCAGAAGGTATGCATGGGTCAGGCACGTGTGTCCTATGCATGACTGGCACATTACCACCTCATCTCTGCGATTTGCCCTATATAAGGGATCTCAATCTCCAATGGCGAGTTTGATGTTCCGAAGTTTGTTTGTGGAGTTTTCATTCCAATATTTTGCAAGTATGCAGATCATGCCGATTTATATAGTATCTGAAGTCAGTATATGGAATCTTCTATTCAGAAACAGGTGACTGCAGGGCAGCTTACTTTTTTTGGTAGTTTTATCTGCCCTTTCATTGCCCTTAACATCAATATGACTTGGCAGCCAACAGAACAGAATACTTTTCCCGATTATATCAAGAAATCATGTTTCTGTAAGATCTGGGATACTAACGGTTTGTCAAATTTAAGATTTTGTAGGGTTTTCAGTATGGAAGTGGAATTCAAAAAGATAGTAAAACATTTTTCTAGAGGTTTAAAATGTAGTTCAGTGATTTAAGTATGGCTGTCATTTCTGCTGTAGAAAGGGGGCTATATCTGGTAAACGGTTCGAGATAGTGCCATGGGTCTTGTCACGAAAGCTCCAACCTTGTCTCCATCTTATAACCGTCTGTATATAGGAACGTATGGCTACAATAGGAGGCTCTTATTTCATTGAATTTACTCAGAAGAGGAGATAATTTACTGTGGACTTTTTGAACTGGCAACGGTTAAATATTATCTTGGGTGTGTTGATATTGCAATATATTGATTTGTGGTGGAGAGTTGGGGTCAAAGAATTTTGCAGTACTGGCAAAACTGAACTTTACTGCTTCTAGATGAGCACACATTTGTATGCCAAATGGTGAAATAAAATTTAGTTTTGTGCGTGCAAGGTTTTCATATTTGGACCTAGAGACTACATCTTTATGATGGATTATATGGACAAGATGATAGTTTGGCAGTATACTGAAGAGCCAAGTGATGGTTCACTTGCTTCAACATTTAGGCTTCCTGAAGGGGAAGTTCTAAATGCTTCAGATAAAGTCTAAGTTCCTGACTGTGTATCGGATCAAGCATCTGGAGGTAAGATTCGTTAGTTTGCTCTACACAATTGAGCCATAATCAAGTTTTTATCCTACTAAAATCCTGAATAAGTATAGCTAGATCATCCGGTCTGCTCCCCAATCTGTGTTTGCCACGATTTCTATTAAATCCTTGGCTTTTTGTCACTTGCACGTGAGGTATTTAATATGCAGAAGGAAAGTTAGTGTACAGTAAAAAATAAGCCCTATAAAGTTGGTACCCTCCAAAATAGAGATAAGAGAACCGTTAAGGATGAGTTCTGAATTCTATGTAATCAGCTGAAGTGCATACAAACAATTTTAGATTTCGAAAATCTGAACCCGTTTTCTCCTTGAACCTTTTTAAGCATGTCTGTAGCTGATGTTCAATGGTAGGCCTACTCTTTGATCTAAAGTAGATTAAAAAGTCGTCGACATATAAAAAGGAGCAAGTTTCTGGATTAAGGCATTTCACTATGTTGTTCATTCTTGATGTTAAGAAGGCTGACTGACAGTATGCTACCCTGAGGTACACCAATATCCTGATGGTAGCTTTCAGAAAGTGTGGTACCTACTTTAAATATTTAAACAAAAGAATTTTTTAAAAAAGTGCTTTTGTAATTACAAGAGGTGATAGCTTTGTCAGCATTCAATTCTTGTCAGCTGTGGCCAATTTCCTTGACTAGAAACAGTTTCCTCTTCACTGGTTGAATTGTTCCTGGTCCTTTTGAGAAAAGGTCTGCCACTATTGATGCTCGCTTTTGTGCTTTTTATAATGGAAGAGAATGACTTCGTTACCTGTGGTCCCCACCGGCCTCAGAACCCAACTAGGGGACCGAGATTTACTTTGATTTATTAAATTTCTCATGTCGGGTCTACACAGGGTGATGTACTCGAGCAAAGAAGAAACCTTACTCAATCGAGCCCTGCCACCACCGTCAGAGGCTACGTCCTGTGAAAGGTTCCAGGCATAACAGTGTGTTTCCTTAATCACAGTGGTGTTCTTTTCAAGTATGGAGATCACTGAAATTGAATCTGTCATTAGCATAGCCCCTGAAGCTTGATTTGACTAGCTGATTAATTTGACTGGGCCCTTCTGCTCACCCGTCTAATGGAGGCGCAACACTGTGCTTCTACTTTGCTTAACTACCAGTATCCCCCTCCTCCAACAACACAGGATGCAACCCACGGGAAACAGGTTGCTTCCATTAGTCGCCTCTTACTACATGGATTGGGCATATTCTGCATCCACGAACCCATAGGGGGCCAACTGGAAGATAAACATAGACACCAAAGTTAACTTTAGTTTAAAGTGAATAGGGTCAGGACAACTCCAAGAAAAGGAATACTGTGAACTTTTATTTATATCTGAAAATACTTTAGGACTAAGAAGTAATCATTTTTCGACATTGGTACATGTTTATAATTGGCAGGTTACGCGTTTCGTAAGACTGTGTAAATGCTATGTTAGAAGGGTTTATCTCCACTAAATTGAATAATGATAATGAGTTATTGAATTAAGGCTGCTAGTATTACAAAGTCTACATCTATTAAACATTGGTCGAGAGCATTCTCAGTTTTGCAAACAGAATAAATGCTTCGATTTAGAGCAACGAATGGTGATACCAATCTTGCGAAATGCTTTTTGTGCCAAGTGTGGTTTGTTCGTATATTTGCCCCCCCCCCCCCAATTGCATTAGTTTCTTGGTTTCATTGTAATCAAAGCAAGAGTTGGATATATGACTGACTAACCTTCTCAACTGGTACTCTGTACCAAAAGTTCAATATGTGTGTATCATACATTTGCCTATGCCCAGGTATTTTATCTAACAAAGAAATTTACTGTAGATTTTAAAATGAAAACCTTTATAAAACCAACAACGGCAGTCTACATCTACCCTGTTGTCCTCCTCTATTACCTAGCCTTTGGTAGCGTTTTCATTACCTTTATCCATACTAAAAATCTGCTTGTTAACTAGACTTCCTTTCCATCTCCAATTTCCTAACAATACCTGCAAAATCTTGCTTTATATCGAAATCCAGGAAGTAAATATTTTCAGTACCTAATTTTCTAGATTTCCATGTAGCTTTTCCAAAACAATCTATTTACAGCTGCTATTTCTACCTCAGGTGTCTCCTAAGTTAAATTTTCTAACAACTTACGAGGCAATTTTTCATATGTAGGATTTAAAAGTATTTTGTTGTTGTTGTTTTTTGTAAATTTTATCTGCACTTTTAACACATTATTGGCTATATCCTGCCGATAAAATGAAAGTTAAGTACCTTTCCCAAGGACACATTGAAGAAGCCAGCCCGGGTTGGCCTAGGCAGGTATTGAATCAGCGACCCTTGGATTATGAGGCAGACATTCTACCAACTGTGCTATCATGGCAACCTACCATTTAAAAGTAATTATTCTTCATCTTTACACTGTGCCATTGCAAATTAAACTCGTTATAGTATGCTCGTATAACAGAGTTAAGTGCTGCCCAGTGTTCATTTTTAACTGTTACCTGTTGTCCTCTAATACAGAAAAAAAAAAACATTATTTTTTTTTTTAAAAAGGCCCTGTAACAGGTTCAGGACTGATTTTTTCTGCTCCCTTTGAGTAATTTACGTTACCTATGTCTGTTAAGAGATTGTTATCCCAGGAATTTTCTAACAGGAACCAAGAAGGTTAGGTAGAAAACATTGTCCTGCATTTACGTATTTTAATTTTGTTTCTTTTTTAATTTCAATTCTCTCTACTTGGGATTTTAATCACGTATTTATTTTAATATAATTGTTGCTATTTTTAAAAGTTAATTTTCATCGTTAATATGAATTAAAAAAATGAAGTCTGATGCAACATAGGGTATATTTGTTTTGTTTTTTTTAAAACCAGGTAGATAAAACCTGGGTAGACAGGTGCAGTATGTTAGCTTCCTCTAAGCGGTTGATATATCAGCGATACATAATACTCATTCCTGTCAAACAGCCATCTTGTACTTTCGCCTATTTACTGTCCAAATTTGGTATGTAAAATATTCAATAAAGGTTCAAGATCATTAACCATGATGCCTCTTTTTAGAGGCTTTGTTCCGTAGTAAAAATTATATACCCAACTTGCTTTCCTTCCTGGATGATTACATCTAATTGAACTTTCACATAATCAAACTGTTTAATTTTTCGAATGATAATCTTCAAATATGCCTGAATAACATGGTAAAATTCAATAAAAGAATCTTGATTGTTGCTGCCATAAATACTCTACTCTGACATTTCTTTGAAATGAATCTCTAAGTCTTTTTTGTTAAGAGTCCATTTAAACTTTACTAAGTCATATGTCTTAATTGGTCTCTAGTTTGAACACGCTTTAAAGCGTGTTGTAAGATTTTCCTGATCTTTTTGGTATTATCATATAAAGTATCTACTTATTCACACTGTCTTTGCGCTTCACGATTCATTTATACAACTAAAATATTTCAAAATATATTTATTCTATATTGATGGGAACAAAATTAAAATATATTTAGCCACCATTTTGCATGTTTTCTTTAGTCACAATTTTGCTCTGTATTACATCACTGTCTCTGTTTTCTGTGTTGCAGCATGCAAGTCGAATGATTTTAACTTCTGTTTTATATCACTTTTAAGCTGATGCAGTCCACATTACAAAAAGGTTTCACTTCAGCCGAGATTAAAACTGCAGACCTTTCGATCTGTAAATCCATGTAAGCCTAGACCAAGCAGGCTTATTTACTTGCACTGTAAAGATAAATTACATAAGTTTTGTATGTATACTAGCAGATGATAGTTGGTGTTCTCTGCGCTCCCTCAATGCAAAGCAACTGCGAATAATTGTACCTTCAGTACACATACTCTGCATGATCGTACCGAATGTATGTGTGAGATAATAGGACATACTTTGCAGACGTACACATAGAGCACAACCACTTGCTTGAATTAATCAGGTTCGGTGATCTTTTAGTGCAACAGTTGATTCATTGTATCATCTTGTGCTTGTGCATTTCTTAATTTTTACATTTGGTTCATTTACCTTTAGTCAGCGCCATACAGCGACTGTTGTGCTGAGGTGCCATAAAACGCTACTAAATACATACTCAGTTTTATTTAGCAAAATTTCAATAAGCATGATGTAGATCTGCGACAGTGACATTAATTTTGTGGCCTAGTACTACTGCGCCAGTGAACACTGACTTTGTGTCTTGATTTTATGACCCAGTACTACTGCACCAGTGAATATTCTTTTTGAGACCTAGTACTGCTGTGAGAGTGAATATTGATTTTGTGACCTAGTACTGAGTTGTCAGTGAATATTGATTTTGTGACCTAGTACTGCTTTGTCAGTGAATATTGATTTTTGCAACCTACTACTACTACTAATACTGCACCAGTGAATATTGATTTTGTGATCTAGTACTGCTATGTCAGTAAATATTGATTTGTGTATTTTAGTGCTGTCTTATATGAATGTGTTTGTGTATTGCACTAGTGCACGAGAAATTTTGAATTGTATATTTGATGTTGTTGTATTCCTATACAAGTGGGTTGGTGTATAAATATTATACTCGCTAGATAGTTTGCATTTGTTATTTCAGCTTGTCTTATCCCTGTAAGACTGTGCTGGTGTAAAAATATACTCGCTAGAACTTCCATATCTATACTGATCATGTGCCAATGTACACACACGTGTATTAGCAAATTCGCAGTATGTTCACATCAGTCTTGAGATGGCGATGCAAATTAGGCATTTTTAGTTACAAAGGGGGGTATGGGGCAAATTAAAATCATAAGGAGATAGGATATTTGATGATGATGATAATGATCATGTAAATCTGAAAATGTTTAGCATATTTATCTTTTCGTTTTCCAGTTGAGTAGAGAGGGAAGGTGCGTTGTCACTGTTCATGTCCTGTGATTTGTACGAAGTGTATTTGAACAGTTCTGAATATTTTGTTAAAACTTGTTTGTTTCTTTGAACCTGTTAATAAATCTATTGCCGATTGACAGACAAAATAACTTTCTAAAGAATTATCTGCAGCTGCCCATGCAAGATGAGTCCCGCATAGTTTTATGGCTGACAAAAAAACAGACTCGGGTTGAAATCGCCAAACAGTTACTCGCCAAATATGAAAAGAGTGACCAGAGACGTTTGAATGAGATTGTTACATTTGATGATACATGGATTGTTGCATTGATGATACAGGGATTTACTTTTTTGAACGGGACTCGTTAGAAAATAATAAAGTTTTGATCAGAGAAATTGAGCAGATACCACTGATTGTTCAACGTAGTTGGACTGTCAAGAGAGTTTTATACGCATTATTTTTCGATGCAGAAGGTACGGTCGTCCAGGTACTTGTGCCTGACTCTGCTAGTGTTAGACCTCTAAAGTGTTGCCAAGAGTTGTGGAGCACAACCGATCTACCCGTCTGCGCATTGGTACCCGAGGTATCCATCGATTCTATGACAACGCACTGGCACATAATTCAGCCGTCTTGACAGAATGCCTGAAGGAGCGCAGCATCCAAACTTTGCCACATCCTCCATACAGCCTTGATTTAGCTCCAATTGATTTTTGGCTGCAGCAGACAATTTGAAAACCACCATGTGCTTGGAAGTCCAGTTTTCCAGTTATGAACAACATTACCAAAATGTGAATACAAAATGGCATAATTGGATAATCAGGCTGAGAAAGTGTGTAGAGGTGCATGGAGAGTACTTTGTGGAATAGCAATGACGTACTGTTCACTAATAAAGAACTTTGTGGTACAGCGCACTAATATTGAGAACTTTTTAAACACCCCTTGTACGCCCTCCATAATATTCCATGTAGGGCATATTGTGTTACTCATGTCGGTCCTTACATGAAGATTCCATGAATAGAAACCAACTTTAATATGGGGCTTAATATAGATGAGTGGTCAAGTGTCAGTTTGATATGGGGCTTAATATATATGAGTGGTCAAGTGTCAGTTTGATGGGGCTTAATATAGATGAGTGGTCAAGTGTCAGTTTGATATGGGGCTTAATATAGATGAGTGGTCAAGTGTCAGTTTGATATGGGGCTTAATATATATGAGTGGTCAAGTGTCAGTTTGATATGGGGCTTAATATAGATGAGTGGTCAAGTGTCAGTTTGATATGGGGCTTAATATTGAGATGTGGTCAAGTGTGAGTTTGATATGGGGCTTAATATTGAGGTGTGGTCAAGTGTGAGTTTGATATGGGGCTTGATATTGAGGTGTGGTCAAATGTGAGTTTGATATGGGGCTTAATATTGAGGAGTGGTCAAGTGTCAGTTTGATATGGGGCTTAATACATGTATTGAGGAGTGGTCAAGTGTGAGTCTTAACCTTTTCCGTCAAAATATTGTAATAGTTATGGCCCACTTTTTAAACTTAATGCTTGACCATGAATCACAAATGTTATTTCCTCTTCAGGGATGGTGCTGGCTTTAAAAAAGTTGTCGCCCAAAAAATCGCAAATCTCAATATTTTGTCGCCAATTTTCAAAAACTGTTGCCAAGCAAGGAGTAAGAATTTGTCCATGTCTATTAATGTAGTAGGCAATGAAAATTGAAAAAGATGGAGTATTTATTACTTTATTGACCGCAAACAATACAATACCACAATATTACAGAATAAATCATTGCATGACTATTTTGTATGCTTATTTATAATGTTTTGCACTATTAAAATGTTGTTTCATAAAAATAATAAAATCGAATGTCACATGAGTATGCGTCGTGATTTTACGGCTGCCCACTTGCTGAATGCAGTTTCAAAGTCGAAGTCTCCTTCCCATTTGTATGTGCCGATTCTCATTAGATTCTCCAGAGTTGAGATGCCGAGTTTATTCCTGATGTCAGTTTTGATGAGATTCATCTTACTGAACCCACGTTCACAGTCTACAGTGCTGACTGGTGACACCAGGAGTCTCTCAGCAGCTGCAGATACACAAGGATATGTTGACCTGGATCGCAATGCCAACTGAACCAAGTCCTTAACACCTCGATACACCTTATCATTCCTGAGAACCTGAACCCTAGCATAAGCCACAAAGCCAGCCAACTCCTGACTAACCTCTGACTGACTACCTAACCCACAAGTAGACAAGTAACCTGAAACAATGCCTGAAACCTCTGAAAGAATGGAACTGTTAGCCTGTGAACCATACAAATAGGGATCAAACAACTTGGTTAGAGCACTTAAAACTATTGAATCCCCCTCCTCGGTGAACCTTGCCTTCAGATTGTCTATAACAATATCTACAAACTTGGCACAAGAAGCTGCAGCCTCTGACCTTTGCTTAGTACCATCTCTAATTGTATGGCCTTTGTACTCGAAAGTACACAAACCTGATGAATCTAAACTTGGTTCTGCTGGGACCTCAGAAAGAAACCTAGAAATATTAATACCAGACTCTGACCTCAGACCTTCAAGAACCTCAACAGTGGAGTGGAGAAGGGGGTTAACCTCAGTAAAGTCAATATCAGATCTCTGATAAGCTCGACACAGAACTGCCAAATGCATCATAATATCAGCCATATAGTGTGCTGTATAAACAAATTTGAAACAAGTAATGGGCTTATACAGTGCAAGAGCCTTTGCAGACTTGTCTTCCAGGAAGACACTAACTAGCGCTGGGAAATTTGAAACAACTGCCTGCACACTACCTTCAAAACTTAACCACCTTGTGTGGAATACCTGATGCAAACGAGTGTGAGAAGCCTCCAACACTGACTGAATAGCCTCTAGCCTACACATATTACGGGGTGAATATGCAAAATACTTGTACATATTATTCAGTATATCTTGAAAATTAACCAGGTATCTAACCTCATCAGCTGCAGCACCTGTACCAAGAGCTAACCTATGTGCAATGCAATGAGTTGCCAGCAAACCTTTGGTAGCCTCCTTCAACCTGGTGACAACACCACTCTTGCAACCTACCATGACTGAAGCACCATCGGTTGACACACCAACCAGATTTTCCAGGCTGAAACCAAATGACTTTATTAAACTTAACAACTCCAAATAGATAGATTCTGCATTTGCAGTTTGAAGCTGACATATGCCCAGAAAACGTGTAACTGGTTCAACACTACCAACCAAACTAGTCAAGTACCTAACATAAACGACCAAATTCTGATGTACTGAAACATCTGTGCTCTCATCGAGCATAACACTGTACAAACGCGATTCCTGAACCTCCCTAACCATCTCGTCAACTATTACATCTGCCAGCGACTGCTGAAACTCGCTGGTGCTTCTGTGACTGTCATACGATGTGAGCATATCTACTTTAAGGTCTGACAGTTGGGTGTCATAAATATGTCATCAGTTATAATTATACATGTTCTGATTATGTTAATGAAATATATAATTAGCAAACATTGGAATTAATGCAGCAATCATGGTGTACTACAGATGTAACATCACATTAAATATATATCAAGGTTGTATATGTATTTTGCCTCATGTTTCTGTCATTAAAATCCATACAATATTGCAATTAACAAACTATATTCTCAATACCTGTGAGATGCACAACTGGTTTAGCTTTGGAACAATTGTATTGGCCAGGATGAAGTACACAGCAAAGAAAGTGTTCCTCATGGCACTGATAATGGCATTTTAGCAGCAATCTTAGCTACTTCCATAGTCTTTGCATCCCACATGACGGTCTGTACAAAGGTATGGCTGTTGTCACCTGAAATAAATGCATTATCAAATATAAAATATCTTCTTTCCCTACATTTGCAGTCTCTCTCTCTCTCTCCGGTTCTCTGGTTTATGATTTATACCTTGCTATAGTATCACACTACAAGCATATTTATTGTTTTACTACAGTCCCGTAATGCAGTCAGTGATGTGTAATAACACGCATCTCTTTGATGTATTTAACTTCAGACTAATTGGGTTGTTCCACTTAGTGTACTTTACCTATGCAAATTAGCCTAATGGGCTCTCCCTCAGCAGTGCTCAAAGGTTTTGACACTACACATCACCCTAGCTATTGTGAACCAATTCAGTAAATCTTTTAAAGTTGTCTATCTCTGACCGCCTTACCTTTTTAATTGTCTTTAGAACAGTTGTATAAACAGTAGAATGTTAATCTGCCTGTATTAGCTAGACGAGAACCGTGTATATTTCAGTGTCATAGGGTCATAGGGGTGTGATTGACGCACGTATAATCTGCACCCGGAAAATCGAAAGTATGCTCTGATATGTATACAATTTACTGAAAATAGTTGACCTTTTATAGGGCAAGAAAGCCTTATACATTTGCGTAAAATCAATTTATGTATGAGAATAAACAGTAACCTTGGAAATATTCAATCTGGATGGACCTAATTGTTTGAATGTAAATTATTGAAAATTGTCCAAGAAGTATGAAACGCACCCCCCCCCACCCTTCACACACACACACAAAATCCAGCCCCCGTTTTGCAATTATTCCTGTAATAGTAGCAATTCCAAATGTAACAAATGTAATTGTAATTCAAGGAAGATCGCTAGACATTGTTGAGAAAAAGTATGAAATTTTCAGTGAGGATATCTTAACATCCCTTTGAGGTAATTTAGAATCTAGATCTCGGCGAAAATATTATGCACATAATTATGTGAAAACAAAGTCAAGACATCTGAAGGTAAATTGTGGAAATATGCACACACATTTTGTTTTTAAAGAAACGTCATCATGATCGATGGCAAAAGTAAAATATAAATGAGTAAAATTAACAGATGTAACTCTATTACTTACCCCGCCTGAATTCATGTTTGGTGACACACTCCTTCTTCAAAATATCACAACCAGTTGTGACTGAATTGACGACTTGCGCCTTGATACACATATCACAGAACATCAGTTTTAATTTTGCATCATATCTCAGCCACGGACGCCCAAATTTCCAACTGTCAAGAAATTTTCGGGATTTTGGGGTCCGTTGATCATGATGTGGTGTTGTACTTAAAGTATTGCTACCAGCTGCATTACAAGTAGATGATGCTGGACTGTCAGGTATAACATCTGGTTCAGTGACTGGGTTGTCTGATGCACTTGTGCTAAATCCAAATGCTGTTAATTTTGTTAACTTACTCTTAGGATGAGATGATGAACACGAAAAGTCTAACTTACGTTTACTCATGATAGTATATAGGTCTGATTGAGACTGAATTTTATTTTTCATTTGCTTCGTATTTATACAGATCGATTGGTGCTTCAAAGGTAATCAGTTTTCTTTGAAGTTTCAGCAAAAAAAAGTATTTCTGGTACATTTTTCCAACAAAAAAAAAAGAAGGATTAGCCGTCGTTTGGTCGATTGTAGCTGGTCTATTAGCATGAGTATTGGAGTGTATCACCGCATACACTACTCAGGCCAGATGTCAGCATAAGTGGTCAATATGAACAATGGATTTGTTTATGTAACAATAGATAGATTCCGGTGCATTGTATACCCAAGTTTGCGGCTTCCTTTCATGGTGCCTTTGAATTCCTCCACTCCAAACCCAAGATTGTATATACAAGTTTTAACAGCCAAAAATGTTGTCGCAAAAAAATCGCCAGATGGTATATTTTTTCGCCAATCAGGAAAAAAAATCGCAATTTGTGACATTGGCGATGCACAGGGCGATCCCTGCTCTGTCTAACTATTTAAGTATTGCATGGGGGGAAACCATACATTTTATTCGGATTAGTATAAATGCAATCCAAGTTAAGTTCAGTGAATTTATGTATTGCCCTCTTTAACCCTGAAGTATGCCCTTACATCTTAAAACCAAAGTTTGCTCATTTAGAGCATACTAGCAGAGGGATATGTATTCTCTGAACACATATCTAGTTTTCATTAGTTTCCAACTCTACTAAAGAAGCTTCATAAAACGACTGGTTTTCAATCCATAATTTGGAATGCCTTCCTCTTAATAACGCATTTTGGTATGAAGAATTTTACCATCAAACATACATTAAAAGGCCACCTCTATTAAGCAAGCACATGTTCAACAACCACTTTTGGCATGTCCCTTACACCACACCATTGCAGAAATAAACTTTTGTTAAGTAACTATCTGTCTTTAGAGACTACTTTTCTCACTTTGCAGACAGCGTTGCTTAAAACAGGTGAGCCTATATTTACGTTTTATTCTACCACATAATATTCATCTATTTTCCAATCCACCCATCCATCCATCCCATTCCACGCCTTGATAAGCACCTCATAGGATACCCAGACATACATATAGCAAATACGTGGATGAAACACAACAAAAGAAAAGTTGCTAGCAAAACTGATTAGCCATGAACAAACTTATCGTATATACTAAACTTAGATAAAATGACACAATTAAAATTAAAAGTATCTTAAGAAAAAAATCTGAAATTAATTAATTACAATACACACGTAATCTATATTTTGCAATGCGTTCACATGTTCAGATTTGCATACTGTGCAAATTTACACAAATGAAAATTCGCTTTTGCACCATCCCCACAGATGATGCAAATTTACACACCATGCAAATTGTCATATGTGTGCAATAGAAGTGAGCTTCATGACCCGTATACCGGTTTACCGCTGTATTTTTTCCGGTGGTACCTACCATGGTACTTTTTCACTGTACCGGTACTTCTGTAGTTTCTGTATGTAAGGAATGTACGGAATATGCCGAGTAATCTTGTTACAAATTGAATGATATTAACAGCTGTATTAATTCTTCACGACAAAATAATTTTAAAAAATTATGATTTTATTTTACAAAACACTGGTATTTGTCACAAATTAATTTTGAATATTACAAATATAATTATATTTATGATCCTTTAATCACATGCTTGACACGTGTCACGTATGTCAACATGGTGGCCAAATGGGATGTTGTAAATGATATTTGGGCCAAATCCAACTTTTGGAAACATTTTGGATTAAACAAAAAAGAAAAAAAAATAACATTGTTTAGTTATATACTACTGTATATTAATGTGTTAAGTACATGTATTCCTTTGTGAGACTGCGAATCACCCTAAGATTTTCAGGAGAGCAGTTGTTTTCTGTTTCAATTTTACGTAATTTGTTAAGCCCACTAAATATTTTCTCTTTTGTTGAGTAAGCGTGTTTTATGTTTACAGGCCCTCTCTGATAAATATCTTGCCCGGGTGTTGGCATCCCACTCAAAGTTTCTCTGCCTATTATAACAATAGTGTAGCTAGTAAATTGTAAGTCTCAGTGTCAACACTTCCTATTTTTATCAACAAGCTCTCCAATGTCATCACAATGTCTTTCACTGGGTGTCAGCTATAGTGTTAGCTTTATCATCCCACTTTACTTACAACTTATACAACAATTAACATACACATAGCAAATTCATCTACTATAAGGTACTGACCATTTAATTTTTAGGGATGGGAAGGGGAGGGTGGGATGCGATTTTCTTTTGAGCTGAAATATTTCATTTTCTTTTATCTCAAGAAAATTACATTTAAAAAAAAAAAAAATATAATGGGCATAATATGGTGATATTTTTCTATAAATCAGAGCAAGATATTTTTTCCAGCTATTGACAGACGGAAATTTTAACAAAAAGTGTCGGGCCACTGCCCTTAGAACATTAAATTGTTGTTGCCCAATATAATTCTGGTATACCGTGGTACGTATCGCAGTATGTTCAGAAATACTGCGGTGTACCACGGTACACAATTTTTCATGGTACCCAGCTCTAGTGTGCACATCAGTTCACATGGTAAAATTAACATACATATGCAAAATTGTGTAAAAATGTAAACAAGTGCATTTGTGTGTGGGGTATATATGTTCACATATATATACAAACCTTACTTTCGAAAAAAATGAATAAACAAATATAAATCATTAAATAAAATAAAAAACCAATTCTTATGTTCCCTTTACAAACAAAACAAGTTAAATTCAAAGGAATCTAAGGATCATCTGTCAAGATTCACAGAAAATGCCAATTCGACATAACAGTGTAATATAAACAGGTCTTCACATGTGTGGAATACAAATATTCAGGATTAAATACTACTGTTGAAAACAGTAAAATATATATAAAACCAGAAATCTCATATTTTTGCAAATGACAATATGACAAATATACTAAACATTCAAATGATCAATACTATAACTAATGAGTATGTAAACAAAATAAAAATGATTTGACCAGTAATTTCAAAATTACTACTACTAGTGTAAGGTTGTCAGCATACATACCTCAGATTTGCTGCTGAGTTTACTTATTAATGTGTGCTGCATATATGCAGAATATACATGGTGGGTTACCCCGTGTTTAATTATGAGTCAGTCTACAATGTACCATTGCATTTTACATGAGAGTAATAGCCCTTCTTAACCGTTATGTCCCACAACTGATAAGAATTCAGTGTTTCACATTTCGTCTGTATGTGATAACACCAGAGTATCACCGCTCTGTTTTAAAGACTCTAATTTCATTTTGTTGATTGGCTATTGCCATAAATTTCTTTGTGATTGCAATTGCTACTGGTCTCAGAACCTTAAACTCTTCTGTCATGACGTTATCTCGCAGTAGTTCACCCTTGGGCCCTATGGCACAAACTCTGTTTTCCTCCTTCAGGCATGCGTAGATGACCCCTCTATAATCAGAAGCCATATCAAGGACAGGGACTGGGGTAACATGTTCCCATTTTCGGATTCTACTGGTATGGCCACGCATGTGTCTGTGAATATCCGCCTCTATACAGGTCAATTTGTTTCCCACTTCTGCCACCACAAATTTGCCGGATGGAGTAGAACAGATGACATTTGGCACATCAAAAAGTCGGCCTCCTGTCTCAACATCCTGATCAATTCTGGTCAGAACAGCTCCCTGGACATTCAGGACATCTAAACAGAGATTGCTCCAGGCTGTTACTGCCAAAGTATCTCCTCTAACTTGGCAGACGTCATTGTAGGGCACTTCTGTAATGTAGTAGTTGGAGATTGACAGTCTATTTGTAGTATGTATGAATGCAAGTAAATTTTTATCTGGTTGTGTTACACACAATACCCTTCCTGGTTGGATGCTGCACATTGCATGTGGCATGCCATTTAGGTCCAGACTAGCAACATGATTTCCAGATGTACTGAATTTCTTGACTTTTCCATTCTCCGTGTCAAGAAGATAGAGCATGTCTGGTTCGTCCTCAAAGGAAACGACACTGTTGATTCGGCACATGTCTTCACCCGGTAGACGAGCATCAAAACTTGAAAATAATTCAGAGAGATTCAATGTAGGAAACACGTCATTACTTGGAATGTTACATCGCCCTCTACGAAGTATATGCGCCAATGAAGATGGAAGAGATAACTCTGAGGCACCAGACCCAACTACTGTATACTCTTCAGGCCTATTGAACTCAACATATCCAATACTAGTGAAATCTGAAAGAAAATTTTGCGTGTAAGAATCTTTAATGAAAACAATTTCTGATAGATTGGACTTCGTATCTTTGTCAATGGAATCCAGTTCCTGTTTAGCTTTCTCTGCCTGAGACCTGACCTCAGACAAAGAGGCAAGGATACCAACTGTGTCACTGTCCTCGAACATGAATTCAAAACTACTTTCAAGCTCTAGAAGAGATGTCACTTGGGAGTAGAAGAGCTTTCTTTTGCTGAGATGGTTTCCGTACAGGCGTCCTATTTCGTTGCGAAGCACTTTCATTTGCCTCTGAACCTTCTGCATGAACTCCTTTAAAGATCGCTCCACACTTTCCAGCTCATGCAAAGCTTCCGCTCGACTATTGTCAATTCGGCGATCGATCACACCAAGCCTTTCTGCTCTCGTAACCTGATCACGGAGGAACTGACGCAAGGAATCCAATTCAGGTTTCATGCCCTGAAGGGCCTCTTCTACTGAGCAACATTTGCATGTTTTGTGGTGGCGTGCAGCACATTCCCAACACATGCCTTGGACATGGTCATAACAATAAGCTTCCTTAACTTTACTTTGATGTTGAGCACAAAACCTAGAAGATCCACCGACGGTCTCTTTTGCTTTACCATGTTCCTCCACTGTTTGTAGAATAGCACTGAGCAAAGAATCAATGGGCAAGCTTTCTGCCCATTGTTGGGGATCAAATACCGTAGCTCCGTGATATTCAATGCTGGTTCTACAAAGAGGACATGAAACGAATCTGGAAGTCTCACGTGAGAAAGCTACTTCGGCGATGTTTTTCAGGCAATTTTTGCAAAAGCTATGGTCACATGGTAGTCGCATGGGATCTTTGTACTCCTCAAGACAGATGCGACAGCTGAGGTAGTCCTCTCGCAACTTGTTGGCCAAGCGATCGCCACTCATTATGTCTGACTGATGGAAATTTATCTCTTTATATCAGCCTGCAAGTAAAGAAAAAATAGCTCATATTATTATCTGTAACCTTCTTCGCCTCCAAACTGATTTTTTTCAACTGCTGAAGTTTGGTTTACAAAAGATTTCATCAAAACTCATGCACTTTTCAAGAACAAGCCGACTGCCTCAAATAATATAGGTAAAATAATGGTTATGGAAAAGATGACTTTGTCCTGTACAGCCAAGAAAAAAAACTTTATATCTTATACAATGGTGACAACCATTTTATAAGATTTATTTTCTTATTGGGGTCAATAGGGTGTGAAGGTGCCTTAAATGAAATTTGCTCTGTTTAAAGCTCTCGCTTAAAAGGCAGACACTGCAAACAATAATTGTGATATGTATATGCTTCTTGAGGCTCGGGTTAATTGTAGACGTGGTGTCGTGATTTCCATTTTGTATAGCAATTTATAAATCTCACAAATTGGATGTCAGTCCATCGCAAGCAGATCTACCCCTATACTATACTATACCATACCTGTGATTCTACCGGCGGTAGGCCAAAAATACCGTTTTAAAGACCGTCTACCGCACATACCGTTTAGTAGTCGAAATCTACCGGTTTTGAAAATTTCAAGGAAATTTTTTTTTTTTTTTTTTAAACCCGTTTTTTTTAACGTGTTCTATCAACACATTAGATAAACCAGCCAGAACCAGTCTACTGGGAACCGGAAATGTTCGACGATGCGTGGTTGAATAGTCGGATTACAATTGTTAGCATGTGTGCAAAGAAGCGGCTAATTGATTACCTTATTGTTGTAATTTGGAGAGTTTAAGGCTAAATGCGGGATGTTGTTTGAGGTGTTATAAGTAATAAAAGGATCAAAGGTAATCCACGAGTCTTTGATTAAAACTCTGCCGATCTGACGTGGAAGGAAGATAAAACGGAGAGACCGACCAAAAATGATCTTGGCAGAAACACTTGAGTAAGTATTTTGATTTGATGTCTTTTAATTGTTCTTGTATTGTTCATGATGGTTTAAGATGAATATTTAAGGGCAGCTTGTATATTTTTTTTTCAATTCATGTCAAAATGCCGAAACATACGCTTTCTCCCAATGCTAAAAAATCACCAGCTAAGAAATACTACAACAAGTTTAACAACGCTTGGATACCAGAATTTAAGTGTGTGCAGGTGAGTAGCAAAGGTTCTGACTTTGCATTGTGTCTTTTTAGGCTGGTGAATCAATGATTGGACATCTACATGTAGAGATGACCAGGCTGCTTAGAATTCTTCTGGGAAAGTTTGTTTCAACCAAGGTCATCACCAGTGAACCAGATCTTACTAATGTGAAGTTCAGACTTCTAGAAAATAAGCATAAAAGCACAAAAATTATGTTCAAGTCCTAATTTTAAAGTTGGGATAAATTATTAAAATCATGTGTTTTTTAACTGTTTATTTCAAGTCTAAATCTAATTTGTTTAAAATTAATTACAGTGGTGAAACTGCCCAACAGATTTTTGGACATAAGCCTAGAAGAGAAACAAGCCCTTGAGAATGAGCCTCAGGAATACATATCAAGTCCAAGCAAGGAACTTCCTTCTCGGGGTGAAATGAGCTTGGAGCAGTATTGGAGATCAGTCAGCAGCCTCAGAAACCCAGCAACAGGAAAACTTAAGTTAGAACTTCTTTCCAGACTGAGTGTAGTTGTCCTATCATTGCCACATTCCAATGCTGACACAGAGAGGACATTCTCCATTCTTCGGAAAATCCAGAGTGATTCAAGGGGAAGTCTGGACCAGAAAACTATTGAGAGCCTGCTAAGTGTGAAGGTTAACAATCATAGTGAATGTCACCAGTTGTCACTAGAAAGTGATCTTTTAAAGGAAACTAAAAATGCCTGTGGACTTTATAAAATGTCTTTGCAGTGAACTGTGAGATGTACAACTCTTCCTTTTTCATTTAATTAACAATATACTGGCTCATATTAACTAACTATTATTGTAACATTTTCCATCAGATTCTGAATCTGAATCGTGTTCAAAATTTGTGTTTTATTATAACATTAAGAGAATACATATTATGTGACAAAATGAACTTGTTTTGTTTTCAATCCCCTTAAAACATGTAAAATTTATGCCGATAAAAATCTACCTTTTTAGAAGCCAATCTACTGATCCAAAATTTGTAAATCTACTGGTTTGAAATCCTGGTTCTGTCACAGGTATGCTATACTATACTATACAGCAAAGTTCTTTCTGCAGTTACTTCTTTGTTTTTCCAGTATTTGAGGTATATGATCGATTGTCATTTTTGTAATGCAGTCCCAAACCTTTTGCCCCCCACAACCCCTCCCGCCCATATTTGACTCTTAACATGTAAGCAGCAAAAGAAACTGAACTATAGTTCATTCCGAACAGCATCACGAATGATATCCGTGCCTGTTTCTCATTTAAATTTCACGTCAGCGTCTCGAAATATAGCTAAAATTACTGAATTCACTCCGTGCATGAATGATTTAAATATAATTCTTGTCGACATACAGCACAACACCATTCATTCGATACATGCTGAAAAACAGTGGTCTGCATATATGTAATCCGCCATGTTGGTACTGGAGTTGTGGAAGAGTCCATTTTCTATACAGCACTGAGCATTATGGGAACTGTCATGTGCCATGTATAAACAAACATCATCCGCATCGTCTATAGTTTATTTAATTTGCATTCTACTTTCACTTAAATGTCAATGTCAACAAGAAAAAAACAACCAATGAAAATATTGCCTAAAAATGAATGTAATCAACCTTTGAATATAAAGAATTGCACAGTAAACAGCTTTGGATAATAATAATAACAATAATAATAATAATCATAATGAAACTTTTCCTATTGATCTATTTCACTTGTTCCAAATGTTACCTTAAACACTATTTTAAATGATTGCTGAATAGCTTGACTTCAGTGCATTATTTGTGATTTTTTAAAAGGTAAATAATTTGTTTACTTATTTATTTATTTATTTATTGGAATCCATATATTTCAACACCTATATTTAAGGGCCCAAAATAACATTACATCAGTCATATAGGACCTTTTAGTTTTATTACACAAGTCCATTGTTGTCAATTTTTGCCTTTATTTACATAGTTATAATCCAATAATAAATTCAATTTCTTTTTTTATCATGGTAAATCATTATTTTTTTTAAATACATGAAAGATAAAAATTGTGCCTCCTATTATAATTGTGAATAATTGGTTAACTGGAGAATTAAGTGCCCCCCCCCCCCAATATTTGTATTTGATAAATATTCTGTTCATTTGTACATTGTTTTCATTTTAATGGTAACATACTTTTGCAAGTGAGGCTATAAATATTAGGAATTTGGCACTGGTATGGACAAAAATCCATTCTATAGGTAGGGGAAAAACAGTCTTGATAGGGAAAAACTAAAAACACTTTTTGGCCAAGTAAAAATGATTGGCACTGTCATAAAGATGGTTCAATGGTTTAACATTTTTTTTTTTTTTTTTTAAATTTAATCTACAAATAAGACCTGGAAATTATGAACTGCAACATTGCAATACAGACTCGTGTACAGCTAAACTACATCCCAAGAACAAAAAGGTGAGAAGAAAATGCTATTATTTCACTTGTGCAAATTTTGCAATATTCAATTCCAAATAATATTTTATTTATTTACATAAGTTATTTTGTATTCCACAGTGATTTTTCTTTATCCACACACATTATAAAGTAGTGTGAGAATATTGATTTCACCTCCATTCATCCATTTGTCTGTCTGTTCATAAGCCTTGTTATCTATTGTACATGTATTATGGCTACATTTCAATAAAATTTAATATAAATAAAAAATTTTTTTTTTATCATAGCTCAATATAGCTTGCTTCCAGGCTTACCAAGCAAGGATTAGATATTATATATATTTTATGCACCATTTTAAAAAATTATTTATTATATAATTTATGAATAATTTGGAAAAAATTAAACATAATTTGATTAACAATATGTAAGTAAATTATTTTTCAGTTTAAACATACATAGGAGGGTGAGGGTCAGAAAAAACAAATTAGCATGCAGCCTAAAAGCCATGTTTTCTAACATGACAATAATACAAGTTCCAATTTAATGATGATAGTAAACAGATTTCTTCCAGACCAGTAAAACACATATTAAATGGCATATTGTCTGTCATCCACCCATTACAAAAATTTCGTATTGCTACTCCAGGAATAGTTGGTTGTAAATGAAAAGAGTCCAGACTGGATGTCCAACTTGGTCATTTCATGATTGCCAAACATCTATTCTTGGCTAGTAGAATGCCACTCCCTTTGAATTCATATAATGCTGAAAGGAACTGCAACAGTTTTTACTCCATTATAACCGTTTGATGTACATGTACTTGATTTATGGTAGGTTTATGAATGTACAATTTTGTTTTCAAACATGTAACCTGCATATATATGTGTGCATATGTGAATATTACTATATTAAATATATAATGCACCTCAGTCAAAAGCCAACTCTATTATTATGTGCTCCATTTCATGTTTAAATGTTTGAAGCAAGTACACTATTTATTTTACAATGCTCAGATAATTCTTTTTTTTATCTCGTCTGCTTTAGTAGAGAACACAGTTATCATTATTTTAAAACCAAAACTTTGTTGATTTCCTGAACAAAAGTTCAAACTTCAAAAGAAAAACAAAATAAATATTTTTTTTATGAATATTTGTACTTTGGTTCTTCTGTACCCTTATATATATATATATATATATATATATGTGTGTGTGTGTGTGTCAAATACATCCTTTAAGAATATTTCCCTTATATGGTCACAGGTAATTAAATCCATTCCCATGGACCACAGACCACAATCTAAGATGTTTCTGAAAATGAATATGTTATCCTGGTAAATTTGACATATATTGTATATAAACATTTATACAACAAGCCTTGACTCACCCTTTTAAGCCATCAGCAATATATATTGCACTGCTTTTTTTTTTTATAAAACTAAATTGCGGTATACTGTCACACCATTATTTTGCAGATAGGTATTTCCCCATATTCACATGTCATATGGGATGCATACATTTTGATTAAAAGTAATAAGAATGAACCTAATTAAAGAAGTAACTTCATACTTTTCATTCAGACTCCTTCTGATTTCATCATTATGAAATTTAACCTACTGTATCTTGCATCACAGTATTCACCAATGGCACTTATCCAAGTTTTAAATGTTACCTTCAATACACCACCACATCTATACTGATTCTGTTGACAATAAATAATTTTGGGTTGTATCCATGTACAACCTAAACAACATTGATTACCTCCCACTTTTAATGGTTACTTCAAGACTTAAAATGTGCTGACTGTACTATGGACTAATACAAAAATACAATATTTTCATACAAGTACTGGTATGTACCAACATATCTGAGTTAGTATGAGTTGGAGAGTTCCATGTCATTCTTTTCACTAGTGAACCAAAATACTAGTCAGAGTGACCTAATTAGAAGTAAAGCATAATATTTTTATATCATGTACTATGTACAATAAATGTCATGACCATTCACTCTATGAAGAGGTTACCAGTTTCATCTTTTACTAACCTAGCAAGCACAATGCAGAGAAAATGAACATTAAACTTTTTAATTTCGTATAAAAAGTAAAACACAGAATCATATTAGAGAAATTTAATTAGATTAACAAATTTTTGCTAGCTTGAGCTAGTTAGGATAGGTAATTATCAACACCTGCTCAATTACTGACAATGCTTTGCTGACAAAGATTTCAGAATCTATTCAATAATTATGCAACAACACAGTTAAGATTTCTTGCTACTTATTACAGTTGCAACTCTATTATAGGTAACATTAACATATATCATTTATATTATGAGTTTATCAAGAACTTTATCTTGGACAATAAATGAATAAAAACTAACTGGATTTCCATTTAAAATTAGAACATAAACATGGAAGCTAACACTAAAACATAGCCTCCACTTTCAATTGCTCATCACAATTACATGTTTTCAGTGTGGCATTACCTCCTTTGCCACATTAGCATCATAATGTGATATGCCTCAATTCAATTCAGTTCCATATTTCAACAAACTTTTAAATGACCATTGATAAGTAATTTCTAACTAACAAAATCTTTGCAACTATGGCAAAGGACAATTTGCTTGCAAGGTACCATATTTCACCATCCATACTGTAAGAAACAATCCATATAGTTACAGTGTACTAAACCTAGGGGTGGATACACAGTGACTGAGTGGTTAAGGTAGTGACTCAAGATTGATTCATATCAAACAAGAAAATCAAGTCATCACAAGGACTAGAGAAAATCCAATTAGTCTTTATAAATGACAGCATAATCTAACATTAGGACAACATTTTCTTTAAAAATCATTGCTATTTGGAACAACTGACCTGTCAGATTTTAAATGCAGTGAAGTTACCCTGACTGGAATGATTTGTCCTTTGAATTCTCTCCAGACTGTTAACAATGTATACACATTCCAACATTCCTATATGTTCAGATAAAACTATGAAAAAAGGATCCTGAAAAGTTCACAAAACAACAGATGACCGTGGATCCAACACGTGATAAAGTAAGTATAAATACCAACAGGATGACCTTCAGGTTCTGAAGTATGGAGTTGCTTTTTTTTTTTTTAAAAACACTTCTTACTGCAGGCCTTTTTTTTTTTATACATGTGTTAACAAATAACAAAACTTCCACATTCATAGCCGCATGTTATCAAGAAGTATCTGGCAAGTAATTATTTCTATAAAAATTAACCAGTCAAGGAAAACTGTACAATAATAGGGTCAATGGAACCTTCATTTTATATCCATTGAAGACATCCATATCTTGCCACAACATTTGTATGAGCTGAAACATATTCTGGCAACTGTTTAAAAATTTTCTGCGGTATCATGGGGATCATAATTTTAAACTTCAGTGTCTCCAACACGAATATACAAGGGTACTATCCCAATGCTGATTTATTTGTCATATGAATTCGTTTACTGTATAGTCTCTGCAAAAATAACTTCAGAAGGCAAATAGTAACATTATAGTTGATTGCATGCATAAGGGCTTGTATCGTTGCTTACAATTTACCTATCAATCATACATGTACTATATAACAAGTAGGTTTATATAGTATCATACATGTATGTTTGATAGGTAAATTGTAAGAAACGATACAAGCCCCTGTGATTGCATGCGGGCAAAGTACAGATCAAAGGTTTTACTGATTTTGTGTCAAAGCATATTTTTCATTATAATGCTACATGTACCAGTTATCATAAGTTCTGTAATAAGTTGACTTAATGCTAAATTTGTATACTATCTAAATACTTCTACAAAGGATGCCGTGGAAATGTATGGCATCCAGAATAGGTATAATAGGTGCCTGTCAGATCACATCTACATACATGTAAGACTTTGGAGATCTGATTTTAATCAGCTTAGTAATTATTCACACCCGACCAGTCCCATTAAAGAAGCATTAAAAATACTGCCATTTAAATCTAATAAAATAATGCATGTTATGTTGTCAACAGGAGTATACTTAATAGAAATGGTGATAAGAGGAAAGTGACCATACAAAATTTTGACATGTAAACCAACAAGTTGTTCTCTGCTTTTTTTTCTGACATGACTGGTGGAGGCGACTGAAAAGGCAGACAACAACTTCTTGGTCAATCTGACATCATGATTAGATTGTGTCTCAGAATGTGAACTTTAAGTGATTTAGCAGCTTTTATGTTGTTTCTTTATAAGCTAAGTAATTCAAATTTGATTAATTTCACCAGAAATAAAGTTTTAATAATTTTCCCCAATTAGCCTTTATGCTGGAAAAGTCACCGACTTTTTATTTGAGGATGATGGTTAATGTGAAGCATCATAATTTAAACTCTCACAACACGTGATTGTACAAATATTTATTACCATTATTGCAATTTCATAACGTTATACCTTAATATCTTTAATATTAACGTTTTTTGTCTCTTCTTAAGGTGCAAATGTTCTTTACACAAGGATAATCTACATCGACTTGTAAATTTCTATCCTCAATTTTTGCATACAAGTTAACGAACTAAGGGGAATTACTCATAAAGGTTTTACAGGGACACAACTCATATCAGACTCTCCGGAATTTTCACGAAGAGCCGGAAGCTGCGCACTCCCACGTCGTAAACATAGACTTGTCTAGATATGGCGCGTCAACATTACCGACGCCATTCAATTTCTTTTTTTGTGCAAAAACAAGGCAGTAACATTGAACATTGGCAAGAATGAAATAAATTTGTAAGTTATGGAAGGAACGCAATATTCTTATCTGCGTTTGAGATGTGGCATGCTGTTAGTTTTTGAGATCTATTACTGGCTACGATTGAGAATCCCATGTGACCCATACTTTAACTGCTTGTGTAGGTTTTTTTTAAATGAAATATGTCCTTTAAAAAATATTTGAAAAAAAATTAGAAATTATTTTTAATTTCTGGTTATGTTGTGAGATGTCTGATGAGCCATAAAATTTATATTTTGATGCAAAGAAAACGACTTGTTGCGAGAAGAATTTAAGTACATGCATTGTGATGCAACTGCGAAGAAATATAAAGCGAGGCAACTACATTCTGACTAAAAATAACCGAATAGGAAAGCTGCTCACTCCTTATTAAGCAATCGACTCTTCCACAGGTCATGGCGTCGTTAAAGAATTTTGATGTAAACAGGCCACCCTGTTTCAGCATGTATTGAACGAGATGTGTTACGCAGTGTGTTGATTCGAACTTTGTTGAAATAGTTCGTGCGTGAAACGAGTTAGTTGTTTTTGGCTACATTTAAAGACGCCGACATGAAAATTAACTGACCTACAGACGCGGATTTCATTCGCGATGCAGTGTGGAACGAACTATAGCTACTATAATAGCACAAACAAACTTAACAGATCATCACATATTTCTTAAACACCAAGTGTGATTATCTTTTTTCAACAAAACATACCCATATACCTTCATCCGCAGCTAGAACTAAAGCAGAGACTGTTTACGTTGACTTGCTGGGTATTTATAACTTGAAGTTATCACCCGTTATTCACGTTCTTGCCTAAAATTGGTATTGTCCACATTGAATCAACTCCCATTTTTTTTTACCTGGGTCGCATTGGAAATTCATATTTCTCCTTGCTATTATACGTCTCCTTCCATGTGTACCGTGAAACTCTATACTGCATACAAAAAGGTCTATTCAAAATTGTATCGATTTTCTTTCTGCCGTCTATAGTGTTAAGTGTTACCCAGTGTCAATGGCAACCTGATATGAAGTCCTGGTGGGAATTTAATGGCGTATCGGATTTAGTATCATCGAACAGCCACATTTCGTGGACTTAACGTGAATTTTAACGCGTTCGTTATAATATTGAGAGAATCTATTCAAATAACCATAGAAAGTGTTCAACTATACTTACTTCCTTTAATCATCGTTTCAAAATTTTGGCATTCATGTACATTAGTTCAGAATTACCGTTTATCCGCGCGTGTGTAAGTTTACTTAGTTCCGGAAGTGCATCCATGGTTCGTGGCACTGACGAAAAAGTCATGTGACATATGACCGGGCCGTGCAAGTTAGACCAAGGTATGGATATTATTAGTTTATAGCGTCTACGTATTTGAAATAAAAAATATTAAATTTAAAAATGAATAATTTTTCCGTTAATTCCATATGCAGTTTGTGCACTTACATTACTGCATGCTTGTTATTTACCATATAAATACATGACTCAATAGAGAGAGAGACAGAGGGAGAGTGAAATTTAAAAATAGACACTGGTGAATGGATACACATTTTATTATAATAGATTCAATGTCTTTTGATGTAGAATATATGTTTATTATGAAATAATACTGAAATGAAAAAGTCCGTAGTGAATATACATTTCCAGTGTACATTTTTCTTGCATTATATAAGAACCCCACATGATTAAAACCAAATATTTACATTGGCTATCCAGTTGTATAAATTCCCAAAGTGGGTTTTCCTGTTCAAGAAATGTAAACAAAGTCATCGTGTGATCGGCGGACCTATCTTTAGCATACAATAGAAAATTCAAGGCGAAAATGTCTAACACAAATAAGGCATTAGTGAAAATATAGATTTTCATTATGATTTTTTAAAATTACATGAAATTACCAGTTTGAATCTCATTTTGTCTGATTTTACTTATAAAATACTTCCTGGCACTCTTGTAGAACGCTGATGTCGTCATTATCTCGAAACGAGCGCGTTAGGTCGCGAGAAACGAGGCCCACGATTGAAGAATTCCCACGACTTCGGGAGGTTGGATACAAAAAAAAAAAAAAAAAAAAAAGAAATGAAAGAAGGCGAGGGACATTGGATAATATCCTCACAAAAGTAATAAACTCCCAAACTCCCTCTTTAATTTGTACGCTTATACTTTATTAAACGCAGGATTATGTATACCTTCATGTGTGTGTGTGTGTGTGTGTGTTAAATGTATATAAATACAGTCCCATCTTACCGAGGGGGCCTGGTGCTAGCCTTGAATGGGAATGTATTACATTCGCAAATCTAAGGGAGTGCATATTGGTTTAAATTAGAAGATATCAGGGTAACACAAAAAGAAAAGCTAGAAAGTAGTATCAAATAAATGGCTAATAAAAAAGTGCGTCACGAAAAATACTCGTTATATAATCGATAACGAACAACCAAAAAAAAAAAAAAAAGGAGAAAAAAAAAGAAGAAAAGAAAGAAAATTAACACTTGTTCGATTTTGTTGATTAAAAAATATTAAACCGCATTAAAAAATTGAAGAAAAAAATGCTTAGAATTCAATTAGAGGGAGAGTGCAAAACCATAAAGGAGACGTTTAGTGCATATGCAACCTATATTATAAGAGCTCTTTGGCCTGTGAATATTTTATTTTTCATGATATAGTGTATTTCATTGAACGACAAAGCTGATAGAAGTTTTTTTTTTTTTTTTACACAGCACTGTATCCATGGTTGAAATGGGGAGTTTTCGTTTAATTCCAACGCGTTGAACACGTGTGACATCATAGGTGCCAAATTGCAATCTTTTAGTGTGCTCTGTGATCGCAATAACGGAGGGAGGACAGCGTGGTCCAGTGTGTAGCACTGAATCGACAAACAACCTTTTTAATCTGCAACTTTGTGATCACAATTATATTTGATCACCTTTTTAACAAAATGATCTTTAATGCTTTCGTTTGAAGTTATGTAAGTGACTTTCAACTCGTATCAGTGAAATAAAGAACGTCTGAAGACATCTTTCACTGTTTATCTGATGAACAGTATGACTCCTCGAAAAGTTTTAAAGACCGCTGTTTTCGTTATGTCACTAATATTTTAAGCAGAACAAGTAGTAGGGTAAAGGGCGGGTTTCGGCACAATTATCATTTTTTTAGTTCGTCGCTCGTCGGCCTTTTTAAGTCCTCCGAGCTCCTCACTAAAAATGATAATTGTGCCGAATCCACGCCCTTTACCCTACTACTTCAGATTGAAACCAAATTTGTAAACTACTTGTTAACGGGAAAATTAATTCCGCCTCCCCCCTATAAATCAATTTTATTTATAAAATCAAATTCAACCAAAGATTACATCTAGAACATCCTCATTTTCATCATAATCATGATTGTACCCAAATGCAAATGTATTAATTCCATCATAACAAATTCTTTTGTCGTCAAGGTTACATAAACCAGCTTTGTTGATCACATTTGTTTTAAGATTATGGTGGTCTGAGTTGATGGTTGTCATGGAAACAAAATTATATTCGCCTTGAAGCGCATGAAGATAATCATCAAATGAGATACACTTATTGACGACGGTTATAACAATACCTTTTGCTTTCTTTTTTGTTTTATTATCATCTGTTTTAATACTGTACAGTTTACTTCTTAATCCGACAAATTCTATGATGTGCATAAAGTTTGTTTCATCTTTAAATTTACCAATAACCTTTTTATTTTTATCGCACTTAAATGGACTATCTTTAGGATAATCTGATAGGTCGAATAGTGTTCTATCATTATAAATATCTTGATACAAGTCTTCTGTTTCGACATGATAGCAGAGAGAATCCGTATCTGTAAACAATAATTGCGAGCCAGGATACTTTGGTTTGACATAATCATAATGAAATTCGTATACTAATATTTTTGATACATCTAATATAGCAGATCCGACATAGATGGGTTTATTTAATTTTAGATCTGTTTTACGTTTGTGCACTGCAACTAAGTTTTCTTTGAAGATTTTCATTGACATAAATGAATCTTCAGAAAGAACTTTATCTCGCCTAATAGGATCGTTAATCAGCTCTATGTTTCTTCGCTTTCTAATATTCTCCATTGTCTTACCAAATACGGAATTAACCATTAGTTTAAAAAAGTCTTTTTCAGAGTCTGTTGTAGCTGCTGTTCTCTTACTTGTGTTAAAGTCGATGTATTCTTTGAGCCAACAGCACTGCCGAAATTTTAATGCGCGATGGACGTAAGTTATTATAATGCCATGTTCTACAGCTTGTTTTAACGCGCGGTGATGAATTATGTATCTAGTTTTATTCATAAGATTTAGTACTAGTTTATGCACGACATTTTTTCCGAGATTATATTTTAATTTTAGATCACGTTGTTCTTGAGAAAGCATGTCTTCTGTAATTAATAATGATTCTGCGCAGAAAGGGTAGTCGTTATGCAACTTATGAAGGTGGCTGGGATACATCAGATCGACTTCAACGAAATACCCAACATCTTCAGGAACGGTTTTACTTGTTTCTGTTAGGTATTGTTCGCCTGTTATCCAATTAAAATCATCAACTGGCATCGGTTGCGACATAGCCCATCCTTAAAGATTATTGTATCTAAATAGGTTATGTAGCTTGATGGCTTGCTAGGATCGTATTTCTTCATGTACTTGTTATTGGCAACAGCGTGTTTGTTGGTGATGACGCTGATTCCGCCTCTTATCGACCTTTCTATAAAATAAAACATGGTCGGATCCGTTAACAGTTTTAAATGAACTTTTGTTAGTTTTAATGCGGCATCCCATGACAAACCTGGAGATGAATAATACCAACAGGGATCAAGCTTGTAGTAGTTTAAACAGATCCATCTGAACTCTTCAAAGATATCTGCTAGCAACAACACGTCCGTCTGAAGATAAATGTCATGATAATCTCACATTGTACGGCAGTTTAACGTGTTCCAAACTTTTTGAGCATGCGCGTAATCTTTGTCAGACAGCTCCTCCATTTTAAGTTTAGAATCAAATTTTTTTTGCGGTGGAAGACATGTTTCATCGAATCTATCCCAGCTGTCCATGTATTCGTAAGGATAAATTCCTTTTTGTTTTAGTATGCTACTGTTTTCCTTAAAATGTTCCTCGAGATTAGTAAACTTACCACAACCAGCGGCTAGTACATCTAATGGTGCTGGTTTAAACTGTAAACTGTCGATGAATCTCAGAGGACCTATTGTAACAGACATATATTTTTCGTTTGTATTTGCGATGCAATTAATTTTTTTATCACGTAAAATAGGATTATCAAAAGCTTCTACAATTATATGCGCATCATAACCTCTGAGATTATGAAATACTATTGGGACAAATTCTGGATACTTAAAATGCAGATTACATTTATCATGTGCTGGGCCTCGATATTTTCCTGTAATATGACAATGATCTTTAACTTTATCCGTAGAGATTTCGCGTTGGCAAATATGACATATATTTGATAGATTAAATTCTTCTTGTTCTTGTTTTGTTAGTGGTATCATATTTTTTGGCCGCTTGTAAATCGACTTTATCAAATATGCCTGGTCCATTAAGTTTGATAGGAGCCATTTTGCTGGATTATCCCCGCGATATAATTTAATATCTTTTGATAATTTTGGATCTGTACATACTACCTTATATGCAACACCGCAAGGAACATGATCTTGTATTTCTGTGGTCGATGATATATCAGGATTATTATGAGCTGTTGTAATGGGTACAAGCAGAGACTCAAAATCTGCGTAAATGATAAAAGGCACTTTGAGCTGGTTGTTGTAGTGCTTAAAGTTTAATGTTTCTTTTCCTTTTTCTGGCAACGTCACTTTTTGAATTTCTGTACAATAGTCGAGATGTTTAATTAGAACCTCTTGTGTCTTACATCCGTGAAGGCATCTATAACAAAAGTACATTTTTGATTTATGTTTGTTGTACTGGGATGCAACCAGCCCATCAAAGTTTTTAATATAGTAGTAGTGCTCTTTGTAATACAGAAGATTTATTGTATTTTGCGATGCTGCCTTGCTTATTAATCGCGGATAATATTTTATTTTTCTGCCAGTTTCCTCAAGGCCAAATACGTTAATACTAATACTATTTTGTTTCTCAAATGTTGAGATCTGTGATTCTGCAACAGGGAACTCGATGCCAGTAAAATTTAACGAGTTCTCATAATTTTTGTATTGCGATACTCTGTTAGGATTTTTGTCTGGTGTGTATAGCGCAGATAGCACAGCCCACATGAAACATTTGCTGTCATTGTTTTTAACGTTTATAACGCATCGACTATTAGCAGTTTTTTCTGGTAATTCTACATACGATTTTCCTCGTAACGGTGTAAATTTATGCGTGTGAAATATAACAGCCTGCATTCGCTGAAGAACCCATGCAGAACCTAATGAAATGTACTCCGGGATTTTATTTTCTAGCTCGTTAAACACTGTCCTTGTTATTATTTTATTTAGATTTGTGCCGAGAAGAGCTGTTCGCGATTTTGATGAAATATAGGCTTCAATTTCTTGATTATCTTTACCTAATCCACTTGCGGATCGCTGCAGTTTTGTAAATGTTACCTTATACTGTACTAAAAATTTAATGCTAAGATGTTTAATCCGCTCGCTAATTGTTGTCGGTGATATCATTTCGAATAGTTTTACTGGAGATAATGTTACAGTATTATCCGGCAAATCTACCTGCCATGAGTTATCAAATCCGGCAAAAGATGACGCAATCTTTTTAACATGTGCTGATTTCCGCGCCGTCATTATATTTAATACTAGGCACTATTTTCTCTAATTAAGCAACAATCAATTAGACATTTAATTTCCTCATAGTATAATGACAACAAAACTATCAAAAATGATACCCGAGTATGATGAAATTAATATATCACGTGCTCATCCAGATTATGATGGATTTTATGGCACGATGGCAGGTTTAGTTTCTTGCGATGACAACATCGACTTTGAAATTATATCGACGCCAGCTGGTTATAAAATCTTCTGTGATGGGGTGGAGATGTTTGTTAAAGATTTTATCTACACTTGCTTTGTTGGAGAGATTCCAGCTGGGCAACGAGTTTATCACGTCAACGGCTCATTTCTTGATGATAATCTTGATAATCTTGGTCTGCAAATGAATATCAACGGCACCCTGTTTACACAAACTATGAAGCGAATGACAAAGGCATAATACGCCATATACTAACAAAAAATGCTGTTGGTTTTATGACCAATACAGGTTATCTGATGGCTAGAGTAAATCCAAGTAAAACCGTTTATGCGCATAGGTTTGTGTATTAGGTTTTCAACGGCATTATTCCACCAGGCCTTGTAATAGATCACATTAATAATATCAAAACCAACAACAGACTTGAAAACCTTGATTTAGTTACTTGTCAGGAAAACTCGAGGAGAGGAGCTAATGCTAACGGAATTAATTTTAAACCAGCTCGTCCGGTGATGTCAACAGATGAGGAAACCGGAGGACAAATTACCTTTGATTCAATAACATCTACGAGTAAGTATTTTGATATTCATCCACAATCCGTAAAAATGGTTGCTGATGGCACTACAAGATCAGCTTTATCAAAGAAATTGCAACGTAAAATAAAATTTGAGTATGTTTAGACCGCATTATTGAAATTCACGCAGATCGTAGTATTTTTATTAAATCTTCTTTTGAAATACAGTTGTGTACATATAACATTATAGTTTCAATATCCCAGTACACGACAACGTTTCCGTGTTCGTTATAGTATTTTAGTTCTTCTTGCGTTAATAGAACATTTTTTTTTACGCCGGTTTCGATGCCTGATTTGTTGATAAACACTCCAACAATTCCCTGAGTACTGCTATTAGCAAAACAATATTTGATTGAGCGCTCGAGATCAGACATATTTTCAATAAAACCTTTTGCGTGATATCTTATTGTCGTCATTATTATTAAATTTTATATAAAACTGGGATTTGCAAACAAATTTTAATTCACTTAAAATAATAATATTAGTATAATGTTAGCGAAATTAAAATTACTTCTAAGCATGGCAGTAGATTTCGATAGAAATTTAATTTTTAAAGATCCACTGCTACGTTTGCAACCGGTTGATGATAAGACCGTGTATTATACTTTACCATACGACCTCGAACCTGGCGAGGTAATTGATAATTATGATGCGGTAATGGTCGCTGATTCTCGCCCGTATAATAATTTTAGAAAACGAAGCTGTTATAATGCGAAGTATCATGTGGCTAAAAAGACAATCAAATTTAATTTAACTTTTGAGGAGCGTGAACAATTTCAACTCCGGCTAAAAAAATTTTAAATATTAAGATTCCAGGTCGTAAAAAAAATATCAAATTCGATTATATTTTTGTCAGGATATTTGAGCTGCTTAATATTACGGAAGAGCGGCGGCATGAATTAATAAGCTTGTGTAGACCTGTCAGATGCAAATACATTTTAAATAATTATCAGCGGATTTATCAGCAGATTTTGTCAGCGTAAATCTTTCAGAGATTTTTATTGAATTTTACAAGTAAAATCAGATCCATTTCAGAGAAATTCAACTCTAGAAATTTATCGCTATCAACCAATCAAAGACTTTGTCGACACCCAGCTGTTAAAAGCGTCACCATATCCTCTCCATTTTACTAACGATTTATTACCTCGCCGCGATATTACTCTTTCAATTACAAACACATATCTTGGTCTGTATTCTGAAGTTCTATTTCGTAGAAGCTTCCTGTGATCTCTTCTTTATTTTGATCTCGCAGTTTGTATGTGACAGGAATCGTTGTTAATACTTCATCAACAACAAATACTTCTTCAGTCCAGTTAGGCGTAAAACCTTTTTCAAACTGTTTTTTAGATAGTGAAATTCTAGCGCGGTCGCCAACATTAAATTTATGTTTGCGGTATAGGTTTTCGTTTGCGAGTATTGGATTGGCCATTGCTTCCTCAGGTGTCATTCCAATGGATTTATGTTTTGTGTTATTGTAGTCGGAAATGATTTGCGGCAGTTGATCAACATATCTGTTAGTATTATTTGCTGTCATCCACGTATACAATTTTTCTTTAACGGTTCGATTAAATCGTTCGACAATTACGCTTTTACCTTCATTTCCTGTGACGTATTTTGTTATATTATGTTGTGTTAACCAGTTTTCAAACTGTTTATTGTAAAACTCGGCGCCGTGATCTGTCCAGATTTTGTTTGGTTGGCGCTCACTGTCCGCGACAATTTTGTGAAACGCTGTTGTAATCGTACTGCCCATTTTATTTTTTACTGGTATACTAAAAGCGAAACGACTTTGTATGTCGACCACGTTTAATAAAAATTTGTTGCCGTCGTTGTCGTCTGCTAGCGAGGACATATCAGCCAGATCCACAGCCCATATGTCGTCCACTGTATTTGCTACAACACGCCTCGGGGAAACGTTTTTTTTTGGTTTGTGAAGTTCTGCGGCGAGCTTGACAACAAAGTGGTTACGTGAATTGCGAGACTTGGATTGTCCCCAATCTGTCTTTAAATTTCCTCTAGAGTTTCGAAGATTCCGTCGAGACTTGGAATCCAATCCAAGTTTATACTTTGCTCCGATAATACCTTGCACGAGTCGCCGATCAACTCGCTCTCTAATATTTTTCGGGTTCATTTCTCTGAGTTCATCTAACATTTTATCATCGCACATATGTTTATCTGTTGGATTATCGCGATAACAGATGTCATGTCTCATAGCCGTTGAATCGACTTGATTATAAGGTTCTTGTCCTGGCAGTGGTTGGTCATTGCTATCTAGCTGAGTATCTAATGGATTCCAAGGACCAGTATATTTATGCCCTGGTAGTGTCCAACCTCCTTTCGGTCTTGGCAACTTTCCTATGATGCTGTGTATGTCAATTGCGCCGCCAACAATTTTACTTTTTTTTTTACATTTTTTACAATATACGTGTACTGCAGCCCCCTCCACGCAAATACATTTTGGTGCGTCACAGTTGCAGTTCATTATCTTAGTCATTTTATTAAAATCGAATTGAATTTGTGAACAAAATTTAATTTAATCTGATAGTTCATGAACGTCATAAATATCATCAATGTCATAATCAACTACAATTTTATTATGTGCAATTTTATCATCTGGTTGAGTCCTACTACTAATAAATGTACTTTTTCTTTTCCCACATACTTCACATGTGCCTTTTGCCATTAATATGTTGTTTTTTGTTGTTACGGTTTGCTCGTCGTCACTCTCTGTTTTAGTTTTACACTTAAGGCAATATGTTAACATTATTTATTTGTTTTTAGATAAAAATGAAATTCGCTGATTGTCAATTGCGGGCAAATTCGTTTAAGCAAATTGCGTCATTTTTTAAACTTGGTCTTGGTTCAAACTTCAGAATAAAATCTATAAATGATTTGCCCTTGCGCGCGCTCATCCACTTTATAAAAGTGATGCAGTAGTAACCGCACGTATTTGTTCCAGTCGGTTGAATTTGCTTTGATGAGTAATTTATCGGCGTGGTTTTGTATCTGGGAAAACTTTTAACATATCTTTTAATGGCGTCACTCGGAGGTAGACCATACGAATCAAAGTAATTGTTTTTGTATAATGCAACCCAATGCGTTCCAGATCCATCGCCGAAATCTTGTATATTAATAATACAGTTCATTGTTTTTGCCGCACGCTTATCAAGCTGATCTTTGCTGAAGACCCCGCCAAAGTCTTTAATATTTTTTAAATGATCCATAATTTTGAAGTTGCTTAATGGCGGTAGCGACTTCAATACCTTCTTCGGCGCCGTCGTATTCCGTATCCTGCTCGTCTTGTTCCTGGAAGTGTTACTCCGTGGCCTGTTCGCGGCCGCCCTACTCGCCTTTTTTTAATTCCTCGGCCAATACCTAACAAATTTGGTAAAAGTGAACTTGCTATTCCTGCTAACAGCGGCATAATAAATCCACCTTGTCGAGATCTGATTCCACGTCTTCTAATCATTATATATTTGATTTTAGATAAAATTGAAATTATTGAATCGAATTGAATTTTACAAGTAAATCGATTACAATTCAATCAAACAAATGTTGCCCGCCCGATTCCTGATCCGTATAATGCTTTCATATGAGCTTTCGTGACCTGGGTAAACGGATCCGGCGAGCGCATAAGGGAGACAATCTTTCTCACATTCGCCATAGTAGCTGGATCAATTCCTTCAGGTATATTAAGAATTCCACCTGTTCGTTGTCGTTGTCGTCGCCGTCGTTTTCCAATGCCTGATCCGCGAGTAGCTTTGTTTGTCGCTCCAGATATTGCCCCAGATGCTGCTGCTATGCCTAATGTTCCAAGAATTGGCAATATTTTTGGTAGTAAAGTTTTTGCTATAGTAGCTAATGCGGGACCAAATTATCCACCTGTTCGACGCCTCGAAACTCTAGAGTTTCCCCGAATCACATGTGATCGTGGTCTTCTTATCATTATATATTTGATTTTGTATAAAAATTCGATTTGGATTAAATTTCTGCTGAAATTCGCTTGAATTTTACAAGTAAAATCGTTGTATAAAAATTCGTTTTGGATTAAATTTCTGCTGAAATTCATTTTAATAAAAATCAATTGAAATCGTTGTAAACAAATTCATTCACACTTTGATAGACATTCTGCCATTAACGGCATCAAGGACAACATATCTGTCAGATATGATCAGCGCATAAATATTGTAAGCTGCTGCAGGTCCAAGTACTACTGGCGGTCCAACTGCAGCAACAGGACTATATCCACCGGTTGTTGCAACACCGCCAAATACTCTACCACCGGCAGCTGCCGCAGCTGTTGCCGCAGCGGTATACTGTGCATTGTCCAGATTCTACTGAATTTCAATATCTGCTGGTGTGCCTACTAATCTTTCTGAATGTGATGTAAGATCAAAATGAAATATGGGATATAATCGCGCGAATTCTTCAAGAGATATTTGTGATCCATCAGCTGTGTCCTGGTACTTTTGCATGGCCTCCATCAGCGTAAAGTAAGCACGAGAAACATTTTTATTGACTGGACTAAAATTGCATTCCAAAGCCCGTTCTGGATACTGCCTTGAGGCCATTCTAACCAGTATTCGGGAAACAAACATGTGATTCAATATCATATTATTTTGTTGCTGATTATTAAGTCGATCCGCCAACTGAAAAACAACAAAGATGTGTCGCGGTAATCGTTCCGATGGCACTGTATCTATTCTCCATGTGCCGCTTTCACCACCTGTAGACATATTATGCTCGTATGTTCTCCATTGTTCAAAGTACAATCTTCTGGTGTACGCTGCCAGAGACTGTTCGAGTTCGAATGACATTAACGTGGCTGGAACAATCTTTGGCATCCAAAGTGACAGATAATTAATAATAAATCTGCGATCGGCCCCAGCTGCGTCTCTAAGTATTGTGTTATTTGCGTCGTTAACTGTAAGCTCGATTTTATGCCTCATACTTCGCACAACAGATGTTACATCCTTGCAAAAACCGAACACAGAACTAAGTGGAAGAAGAATTGTTACTAGTCTAACGTTGTCGCATAACGCACGCCTTTTCGCATAACCCTCGTTGTAATTTGGCTGCCTAAGATTTGCTGCAGCGGTTCTAACAGTGGCACCTATATCTCCTGCAGCAGCATTAGCTGGATTAGCGACTAGGTCGTTGGTATCGTTAGCAAAAGCTCCAGCTCCTGTTCTGAACTCAGTTGACACCGCTCCCCCAGAACTTCCATCCTTAATCCAGAACATATTTGTTGATATAGACCTAGAATAATCTTCTGAAAAACCTACTAAGTTCATAATTGTACTTGCCAAAGGAAGATGTCTTATGTGCTCAATCTCTTGGTCGTTTATAATGTATTTCGCATCTTTGAACAGAGACAACCCATTGTTGACCAGCGCTGTTATAGTATTAGCAGCAAAAGCCGCAGGTGCTGCTCCTGCCACGTTCATAAGACGTCCTCGAACCTCAATATAACCCTTATGCGGAAGTAAGTAAAGGTCTTCGTCTCTGGTCCTCAAAATAAGATTACCTTGTTTGTCGACGACGTTTGGTTGATCTTCTTGGTATTCAATGTACTCGAATTCTGTTGCTGAATTGTCCACGTCGTAAACATCATTAATATTAAGATAGGATCTGATAGACATTTTATTAATATGATTTACATAAAATTGAATCTTCGAAACTCTAGAGTTTTAAAGAAAGATTTACGAATTGGATTTTCAATTGTTTACAAATCATTTAACGAGTTTGCTAACTAGTAAAATACTGGACTATGTATCACAGGTAGCGCTTGAGTTTGAAACTCTGAAACTCTAGAGTTTTCAGCTGAATTTCTCTGAAATTTATTGAGTTCGGAACTCTTGAGTTTTTTTGACAGATCCTTTGTTGTTTTCATCATTGCCCGCTCTATCTCTGGCGTGGGAGCAATATCTTTTATTACTTCATTAATCTGTTTTTGTGTGATCGCCGGGTTTGCCGTCGAAACTCTAGAGTTTTCACCTCTTATTTTATCAGCGATCTTCTGCCCAACAGCGGTTCCAGCTGCAGATATGGCGCCCGTAGCAAAAGATTTTGCGGCATCAAACGCAATTGGTGAGGCTTTGACCGCTGCCTTGCCAAGAAAATCTCCAATCCAATCAAAAACCCCTTTCCAACTGTTTTTTTCGTCGCATAAATCGCAACTGGTGATATTATGCTTTCTATTCCTGGCTTTGTGCGGGCAATCTTTGAAAATATACCCCCAAGAAATCCTCCAACAATTTTTTTGTTCATGATCTTGCGTCGGCGCATTTTTTATACAATTACCTACACAATTTTCTAATGAAATTGGAAACTCTAGAGTCGAATTTCAAAGCGAATCTTTGTTTCAAAGATCATTGAATTTGTTTTCAATTGAATTTCTATGAAATTTAGTCACTGACTTTTACGTAAATGCAGGTAGTATGTCACTTGCTCGTTATTGAAATCTAATTGCCGCCCCGACTGGTCCGTGATCTGCATTGTTATGTCCGCGATTATATCCCTAACATTTAACGGATAATAAATAACTGCTCTGGGCGATACCATCAATAGGGAACCCGGAGGAGCATCTGGAATAAACGAGTAAATTGTTTGACCTCGGCTCCCCTTGGACGTATGAGACCCATAGATGAGAGAGCAATTTATTAAAATAGAGTTTACATCTGATATATTTATCGGGAAGTCACCGCCGACGGTTATGTCCGCATTGGTTAAGGAACCGTAGATCCGGCGTGCAAAACCAAACATCGTGCCGATAGTGTTTGATGGAGTAAAATCAACTCGAAGGTTATTTTTTAGTCGTGATGACGAGCGCATCGTATTGTAATTCGCTGCAAGATTAAAATCATCGCCGCTGAACCCGAGTTTTGTTATCTCGGCCTTGATAAGCTGATTGACGTCTTCAATGTTATGGGCGCCAGGTGGAATTGTGATCAAACTTGTTACGCCACCGGCCGGCTGCGGTATAAAACTAAAACCGTCGTCGACGTTACGTTTAATGTTATAAAATGAGTGCCACATAGTCGCTGATATTAATCCAAGTTCGTAATTCGTGTCTGACTCGAGTTCAATCGCGGGATAATATGATACTCTAAAATTTGCGCTGTCCTGTGCTGACACAGATGAGTCCAGAAGTAGTGTTACGGCGGACATTATTGTGAATATATATATATATATATATATATATATATATATATATATATATATATATATATATATATATATATATATATATATATATATATATATATATTTGATTTTTATAAAATTGAATATTTGATGATTTTATAAAAATTCAAATTCGACTCCAGAGTTTCCAGTTTTTACTTGTAAAATCGAATCCAATTTCGGTAAATTTCGTTGAAATTCGACTCCAGAGTTTCCAATTTCATCGAACCCATTTATTTATACAGTCTTTGTACGCATTATCGTTTATGTGCTTGCCAGCTCTAAGATAATCTAATAGCTCTACAATTTCATTATCAAGTTCTACGCCAGAATTGCCAGTCTGCTTTGACGAGATAAGTATGGACAGTCGATTTAATATATCGTTTTTATTTTTAAAGATTTTAATACCAGACCCCGTTGAAACTTGCAATGGAAGATTCGAGCGCGCTAATTTAGCAAGTGCGTCTGTCAGATTTAAATCCTTGCCAATAAAATAATCCCGAACAGGTTTAAATTTTTTAATAATATTTTCCTGCATCAGCGCGATACTTTGTCGCCGTTTCTCGATCTCAGCCGATTTTTTTAATCTGATCGCCACTAACTCCGCAAGTACATCCGTTCTACTAATACCTGTGTTGTCTTCACCTTTTTTGATTATGTTACGACGAAAATTTCTGGAAATTTGCTTTTGATAATTATTCTTTCGGATCTTTATACCTTGGCCAGTTTTCGGTGGCGGCCATTGCCTTGACAGTTTTTTTTTGGTTTTGCCGGTACTGCTGGTTTTGGTTTCGTCGGTACTGCTGGTTTTGCCGGCGATTTTTGAGGCGATTTTGGCGGCGATTTTGACGGCGATTTTGGCGGCGATTTTGACGGCGATTTTGACGGTGATTTCGGTGGTGATTTTGGCTTCATTGCCATTGAGTGTGACACCGGTGGCGTGGCTAATACCGCTTTCGGTTTATCTGGTGTTGCTAAATAAGCATCCCAATCCTCGATATCACCTTTACCATTACCATTACTATCTTCATCTCTTCCAAATAATTTAGCTCTTTTATCAAAAGCCGCACTTAAAAGACCAAACTCGGTGCCTTCTTTTTCTTTTGCTTCTTTTTCTTGTTTTTGTTTTTGTTTTTCTTCCTCAATTGCTTTTCTATCTACTTTTTCAGTTTAAATCCTGTTTGCATTTTACTAAACATTTCACTCATCAAAGAATCAGGTGCCTTTTTTTCTTTTTCTTCCGATGATTCTTCTTCTTCTCCCGGCTCTGCTGTTTTCAATTGAAATCCTTCTCTTATCTGTTTGAATAAATCAGCCATTGCTTACGGTTTTTTCCCCGACTGATCCACTATTAATGAATCTGGCGGCAGTGGCGGTGGTTGCCCTAGTGGCGGCGGTGGCGTTGGTCCTGGTCCTGGCGACGGTTGTTGTTGTTTTAAAGCCAGTACTTTCTTGTACGCGGTTTGTTGTTTAGTTTTAAACAAAATACGTTCTTCCAGTTGTTTATCCGCGGGATTTAGTTTAAGTTGTTTTTTGTTTTCTTTCTGTTCGCTAGCTATTGAATCTATTCCTTCTTTTAAATCACTAACACTCAGATCAAGCGCTTCAATAAACGAAAGATCATAGAACTTTTTTGTTGTTTCTTTTATTTTAACGCTCTCTTCTTCTACCTTCTTAAGATCTTTTTCAATTTTTTCTGTTGTTTCACTCACAAACTGACTGTATGCCGGATCATCTCGTAATTGTTCTGGCGTTACATCTGCAATTTTAGCTGCCTCTGATGTTGTTATATCCATTCTTCGTTTAGCTTCTGATTGTCGTTTTATTCGTTTGGCATACACTTTTTTATACTCTTTTCTTTCTGCCAGGGAGTAATCATGATAATTTCTTAAATCCTGACTAAAATCACGGTTTAATTGTCTTGCTCGCTTTTGATTCTCACTGAACATTTTTTGTAATAAGCCTGGAAAATCTTCCATTGGTATCTTTTCAGCTTTTTTTATTAAACTCAGCGATACTATCAGGTCCTAAAACAGGAAGTGCTTTAGGAAGATCAAACTTTTCTTCGATTTCCACTAGCTGCTTATCTGGCTTTGAAAAAGACTCGTCGGGCTGAATTTCTGGAAAATCTTTTTTTAGTGTTGTTTCTGGTGCTGCGAGATCAGCGCTGTAAACGGCTATGTCGTGTCTATCGTCGCCAGCCTGTAATCTCAAAGAATCCTGAAAAGGATCAAAAGTGTATTTCTGTAATCCCAAAGGATCAAATTGTGTTTGTAATTGCTTATTAAAAACTTGAGGCGCAGCTGGTAATTGCGGCGGTGATGACGGCAGTGCCCGCTGTGGTGATTGCGGCGATTGCGATTTTGCTGGCGAATATTGCGGTGATTGCGATTTTGCTGGCGAATATTGCGGCGATTGTGATTTTGCTGGCGAATATTGCGGCGATTGCGATTTTGCTGGCGATGGTGAATATTGCAATGATTGCAACAGCGGTGAATATTGCTGAATATCTTCGTCTTCAACTTCAGGCCTTGATCTCAAATAATCTGTTAAGAAACTAGACATTTCTTCTGCTTCTTCAGGTGAGTGCCTAGCGCCATCTCTTACTTGCGGCCGCGGAGAAAAATTTAAACCCTTAATATACCGCAGTATATCAGCAAGTGTACGTTCATTTGGTTTAAAACTATTAAAAATTGCCGTTAATATATCCTTCTCATGTTCATTACCAGCTTTATCTTTAAACGTGCCAATAAAAAACTTACTAATAGGTTTTAGAAACCGCAGCATCGATTCTTCTTTGTCTTGCTCGTTCCATCTCGCTGACTGAAACAATCTTTGATTTTTGTACTTATTCGCGGCGAGTTTCCCCAGCAAATTTATTCGATCGTTATTGCTGTGAACTTGCAGCAAATAATTTCGCTCCATTATTAATTTGATTTTTATAAAAAATTCAGTTACACGTTTTTTTTTAAGTTTGAATTTAATTTGCGAACAAATCAACTGTTTGAACCCATTCATTTATTGTTTACCTTTAAGTTTTCCCATGCGGGACTCAACTCTCTTAATCATATTTTTATTTGATTTATCAAATTTTCTCATACCCTCTTTTTCAAGTAAGTAGTTCTTTATTAATATTTAAAATCTGGCGATCTTGTTCTGCTTTTTCCTTAAGTTTTACAAGGATGGCATAGTCATAAGTATTTAATACTTTGCCTGTGTAGGAATCAGGATCTTCAATAGCAAATTTTATTATATCTGACGCTTGTGCTTGCGCTTGTCCTTGTTCTTGTGCTTGCGCCTGTGCTTGTTCTTGTTCTTGTGCTTTCACCCGTGCTTGCTCCCGTGCTTGTGCTTTCGCCCGTGCTTGCGCTCTTTCTTGTTCTTGTGCTTGCGCCCGTGCTTGCGCTCGTGTTAGTGCTTGTGCTTGTTCTCTTTCCGTTCCATGCTGAGGTTGTTGTTTTACACCCTGCTCCAATCTTATCTTTTCTGTTGCAGTTGTTCTTTCCGTTCCATCTTTCATCTTTTTCTTACCCGCGGTTTTACTTGCTGTGGAAGTTTTTTCTTTCCTGCTGCTGCCTTCTTTCTTTCCAGCGGCGGTTGTGGTTGCTGTTCTTCTTCTGGTTCTTCTAACTGCTGCTGTTGTTGTTTCCGTTGCTTTTCTTCTTCTGATTCTTCTAACCGTTGTTTTTGTTGTTTCCGTTTTTCTTCTTCTTCTAACCGTGGTTTTTGCAGTTCCAGATAGTCCTCTTTTAGTTTCTTTTCTAGTTGATATTGGTCCTCTTGCCGCTGTTTTTCTAGTTTCCGCTGGTCTTCTATCTGCTGCCGTCGCTGTTGTTCTTCTTGCCACTGTTCTTCTTGTCGCTGTTCTTCTTGCCGCTGCCGTCGCTGTTCTTCCCGCCGCTGTTCTTCCTGCCGCTGTTCTTCTTGCCGCTGCTGCCGCTGTTCTTCTTGCCGCTGCAGTTCTTTATCATCAGATATTTTTTGTTCTTGTTGTCGTTTGCTTTCATCCTCATGGCGTCGTAGATCATCTCTCCATTGTTGCGGTGGCGGCGATTGTTCTTTGGTTTGTTTCACCGGTTCTCCAGACTCCTAAATTTAGCCTGCTCCCGTTCGTCTATAAATGTATTATATCGAATCCTGTTAATATAAGCATCAGGGTCGTTACTTTTTTCAGCTCTTTCTAAAGCATTACGTGCTCGGAAGATAGCAGTAGATAAATCTCCGTAGTCCATAGAACGTGCCTCGACCGCATATTCTTCACGAATTCGATTTTCAATATCATCAATTTGAGACTGAATGACTGGCGCTTCCGAACTTAATTCTGATCGCTTAAGCTTGTCAGTCATAATTTTATGCAGCTCAGCTAGTTCGTTCACATCTCGACCTTCTATGTTACCTAATGCTATTTCCCTTGAGCTTATAAACTGTTGCGGTGATAAAGATGCTCGGCCATCTGACATTTTTCTCTTTGTAGTACTATCGTCGCCTGGATAACTTCCACCATCACCACCATCGCCACCATCATCATCGCCATCATCGCCAACAATACTTAAACTCCTAGCGCGAAATTGCGCGCCTTGTATCGCCTTAAGCATTTCCGCAGTTAGATTAGTTCCACGAGAAATTCTCTCCAATATTTCCTTAGTTGGTTTGAATTCGCGAGAAATTGCTGTCGTTATATCCATTTCTTTTTCCTTACCATCAGCGTCGGTAAACGTGCCAATAAAAAACTTGCGAACAGGTTTTAAAAATCGTAGCATCGATTCTTCTTTGTATTGTTCACCTTGCCTGGTCACCTGAAACAATTTCTGATTTTTGTATTTAGCCGCGGCGAGTTTCCCCAACAAATTTATTCGGTCATTAGCGCTGTGGACTCGTTGTAAATAATATCTTTCCATTATTAATTTGATTATACGTTTTTTTACGGCGGTCTGCAAATTTTTCAAAAATTCAATCCGCTGAGAAATCATAAAAATTCTGTGATATTCTTTCGGAACATTTTACCAGGTTCTAAAGCGTACTTGTCAAACAAAAAGAAATCATATGTTTCAGCAGTCGCGTACTTGTACATTTCAATAAATTCCTGTTTGTCAATATCCTCGCCATAAAAATCGTTGGCAATTCTGCTTATGTCATTATTATCAAGCCCACCAAATAAAATAAAACATCCTGTGTTTCGTCTTATTGTTTTTGGAACCGTGAAATAACTTTGCGCCAGATAAATAGAATTACAACGTTTGTTTCTCGACAGAGCAAAATAGGATTCGATGGGTTTAGTATCGCTGGTTGTCAGAGGTATATCATCAAATACAACAACTTTATTTTCCTCAGCATCAAGATCGGCAACTGGAATAACATCATCCGGCGAATGAAACGTGATAATATCCTTGCCAGATACTTGTCTTAAAACCTTATTGTTAAACGTTTGCAGCATACTGTATTTTTGTTGTTGTGGAATTAATTGTGTAAACAAACACACGATCATAGGACAACATTTTCCCCATTATCAGGTTCATTAGTAGATTAGTTTTTCCCGAGCCGGTTCTCCCAACAATCAAATAATGTGTATCTGGTAATTCATGCATATGCTTTGTCTTAATGTTCTTAGATGGATCATCAAAGTTTATTATCGACATGTATATTTCGCGGTGTACATTAAAATATAACGCACGCGGTTTGCAAATTTATCAAAATCATTGAAATCATTGAAAATATATATTCGATTTGAATTTCAACGTGTTTGAATTTCTATGTAAATCTTTTTTGAAAGATTCGGTTGTGAACAAATTCAATTATCAAAATTTATTGAAATCACTGAAAATATATATATTCGATTTTTATAAAAATCACAATAATAATGTCCTATTATAGCAAATTTGGCACGTTAATTAAAACATCAGATAGCGGTACTTCAAAGGCAGCAGTGTTGGCCGCAGACATAACAGGATTGGTAAAAAAATCAGGGGACACAATGACAGGCAACTTAAAAATGAGTAATAGTCGGATTATAGGCTTGGAAACAGATTATCCTGTACTTAATCCTGATATTACTCAAGCTGTTAGTCTAGAGCAGATGACAGCGCTAAATGCAAAAAAGGTCAGTAAAACAGGTGATACAATGACAGGGGTGTTAGACATGGGAGCAAGTAAAATAACGTCGTCAGCATTTCCTACGCAGTCCTATGATCTCGTAAACAAAACGTATGTAGACGATGTTACGTCGCTGTATATCAAACGAACTGGAAATATGATGGTCGGCACATTAACTATGTCAAACAACTCAAAAATAACAGGCTTGTCAACAGCTTATCCACCAGCAAATTCATCTGATGCAATTTCTTATGCACAAATGTCAACAAAGTTCAGCGAATACATCCCCCGACTCGGAAGTACGATGTTAGGTTCACTCAACATGGGAGGATACGTTTTAAATGGAATTAATACTTACACGTCATTGGCGGCTGACAATGCTGTTAACGTCCAGTACATGAACGATAACGCTGTTCTTAGAACCGGCGGCACGATGACAGGGACACTTGACATGAATAATAGATTAATAACAAATTTACCAGTACCGACTAATCCAGGAGATGCCGTTCCTTACTCATCATTGCTAAACCATAGCAGCACAGTTGTAAACAAAATCGGCGATACAATGTCCGGAAATCTCGTCATGTCAAACTGCGTTGTAAAGTGTGCAAAGGCGCCAACTGCAACAGATGAACTAACAAATAAAGCATATGTCGATTCCAAAGTTGTTGGAGGTGGTGGTACTCGATCTAAAAATAATGTTGGGTATATTCCACCACTATCGGGAAATAACAATAATCCTACTGGATTTATCGTATCAACATCGTCATCATATCCTGGGTATGATCCTTTTAACGCATTTGCATATCATCTGCAGTCGACAACAAATACAAACGAATGGGCGACAAATGGCATGTCAGCAAATTTCTGGATTAAAGTTCAGTGTCCGTCACCGGTTGCTATATGGAAATTTCAGCTGCGTGGGCGAGCTAGTGGTGGAGAAAGAATTTATAATTGGCGACTTGATGGATCTAATAATGATGTTGGCTATTCTACATTATATACAACCGCTCCGAATGTTATTTATATTGGAACTACTATGCAAGAATTTGCTGTATCCGTCGTAACCAAATATTTGTATTTTAAACTGGTTGTAATTAACGCCGAACCTACAAATCCTGGCCTAACGTTGTTTCAGATGTTTACCTTGGATGATATTGTTTAACAATTGAACTGTAAACATTTTTGTCTACGAAATTGGTATAAATAATGAGCGAAATTGCTGAGGTATGTCGCGAATTCTACAATAAAATATTTGAATTTGATCACACATTAGATAGGCCAGAATTTAACACACCAGAGTTTAAAAAACAAAGTAAAGAAAGACAAGATTATATTCGATCATTTGTTCGAGAACTATCAGATGTGCTTAATGATACATCGGTAACCAACGATAACGTTATAATCTTACGATCAGTCGTCGCAATGAGAAAAAATCAGGTAAAGGAACTATTAAATAATTATGATGTGTTCGTAAAATTTTGTGTTGCGGTAGAAATGAAAAAATTGGAAAATCAGCTCAAAGATTTGCTTCATACTATAATTTTAGAGATGACGCGAGATAATATTCTGTTAATACTACGAACAAAATTAATAGCAAAACGAAAACTTGCTGGCGATAAAGAAAAAGCTGGTGAACATAAGAGCAGCTTAGACTGTTTAGATAATGTTTTTGAAAAGAAAAAGATGCTCCTTTTTAGAAATACAAAAACGCATAGTAATTTTGCTAAACGACGATTTTTCAGAGAGGTTGAATTAGATTACAATGACATCGAAACCGTTCTTGCTGTAAACAACGAACCTGATGATGTTCATGCATTGGCTACAAGCTATCTAATACTAGTAGCATCAAAAACAAAAGGATATAAAAACAAGTACGATGATAATGATATAGCAACTGCATTTGATACTATAGAATTAATTGAAAGAAGATTAAAACCAGTACAAGATTCTGAAAAAAAGGTTTTTTACAATGAATTAGATTCACTTGCTGAAATACCAGATGAAATAAAATGGACGCCGGATCAATACCAAGAATCATATAATAGCATAATAACCAAAGGTGATGATAATCGCGTATTAAAAAACTTTAGGGAGGAACCATTATATGCTAATTTTCGTGAAAAGTTGAAGGAAAAATTAAAGGTTAACGAACTCCTGAGTGAAGACAATTTTCTAGACGATTTCGCTGCAGCATATACGATAATATACCAGTACTTGTCGTTAGATACTATACCAATCGGCGCTGTAAAATCAGATGTCGAATTCATCAAATCTATCGAATTTAATAGAGAAGATCTTGATTTAAACAAAATAAATAATGTTCCAGAAAAGTTCGAGTTTATAAGCAAACTATCGCTTACACTAGAACAGGAAGATATGTTAAAAGATAAAAAATCTGTTTTATTTGATAAATATAGAAGTGTCCTTAATGACGAAAAAAATAAAAAATTTAGAAACTTAATTATTAAGGCAGCAACAGATTTTAAATTTGAAGAGGTTATTAAATTTTATAATGATCTCGCCAAATTAGGTGATGCATACTTTACTCTTTGGTTGTACGCTTTTTATCCTTTCGATCTCAAAAAATTGCGTGATAGTTTTGGAAACAAAATTAATGTGGCTTTAGATTTTTATAATAATAATAAGCATTTGGGAGATAAAATAAAAATAGATGATCTAAATAAAATAAAAACGTGGAGAAGTATTAATGATATTGGAAAATACATTTTTTCTCATTACGAAATTCAACCAGAGCAATGGAAAATGACATTATATACAGGTAGAAAGATAGCATCGGATATTTTCAGTAATAGTAAGATTAAGCATCGTACTTCAATGCGTTTATATGATCAAATAAATCCGGATACGGGCATGCAAGAAATTTAAAACAGAATTGACTGATAATTATCTCAAATATTTTTCAAGCCGACCATTATCAGATCAACCCATTCATCCTTCAAATATAAAAGAAAGGTTCGCAACAGCATATGTAATACTTTACCAGTACTTGTTACCAGGTAATATTAACATCGACCTTGTTAAAGCCGCAATCGAATTTATTGATTCGCATTTAAATACTATTGGGGAAATAAATGATATCATAGCTGTTTCAAAAACATTACATTATAAATCAACAATACACTATGAAGATCGTCAAGAAGAAAGACTTCGAGATAGAAAATCAAAACTGTTCGACAAATACAGAACAGTACTCGCTGACAAACATAATGTTGACTTTCGCGCATTAATTGTTAATACAGCTGCAACACTAAAAATTATGCATTAATTATTAATAATGAAAACGATTATTGACTTTAATCATATCTCAAAAACTATACCCGATGATGAGCGAGATCAACTAATATCATACTTCAATACATATCATAAAAAAATGTACTGTGCAAAGCGGGCACACAGCTACTACAGCCGACTAATAAAATTAATATTCTACGCTCCACTGTTACTGACAACAGCTGGCATCGTTTCAGCAGGAAGTTTATTTAATCCGCTTTTTCTTATATTATCAGGCGCTGGTATATTTATCAGCGCTGGATTTAAACGTCTCGAACCAAAACTCGAGCACAAAAAATCGTCATGTAAATTAGCAGCAACGATGTACTCAAAGATATTAACACAATTACAAGCATATCTGCGAGGTAAAGAATATGACATGATAGGTTTAATCCAGGAAATGCAGACAAAGGAAGATATGTTAACAGATATTGTCCCCAACAGAAGATCAAAATACGAAAAAAAGTATCTACTAAAATACGGGAAATAAATTCTAAACATTATTTATTGGGGGGAGGCGGAATTAATTTTCCCGTTAACAAGTAGTTTACAAATTTGGTTTCAATCTGAAATAGTAGGGTAAAGGGCGTGGATTCGGCACAATTATCATTTTTAGTGAGGAGCTCGGAGGACTTAAAAAGGCCGACGAGCGGCGAACTAAAAAAAATGATAATTGTGCCGAAACCCGCCCTTTACCCTACTACTGAACATGCTGGTGCTGGCTATGAAAGTTCTCAGAGACACTTCATCAGTAAAGTGACCATAATTTGTACCAGCATAATAATCTTCATAAAGAATAATGGATGCTATATTAATCCTTTTAAAAGGAAATAAAGTGAATGAATTTGTCAAGCCATTTTTCTGGCCTTCAACAAGTTCTGGTCTACCTTCTAAAAAATGTATCATTCTTTGCAAGAAATCATCTTTAGTTGTGAAAGGCGATTCTCATTTGGAAAAAGAGGAGAATTTTGAGACAATCTTCTGTGTCATTTTCGCAATGACAACTAATGGACAGACCATTACTTTTTGTTGTGGGTGTGGGTGTGGTGAGTGTCAAGAAGCCAAGAAAAAAAAAATCCGGCATATATTGAATAAAATATTCTTGCTCTGATTCTTTGTTGAAGAAAATGGTTTTTATCTTGAGCTAGAAGAAAAACAAAAAACATCCAGGTATAAAGAAAATCCCAGCCTCCCCCTCCCCCACGAAAATAATATAGTCAGTACCTAAGACAGTCGGTCAGGATACACATTGTTGAGAGAGAGAGAGAGAGAGAGAGAGAGAGAGAGAGAGAGAGAGAGAGAGAGAGAGAGAGAGAGAGAGAGGGAGAGGGGGGGAGGGGGTTTATTTATAATTACTTTTAAAATAGACAGTTTGAGATATTGTAATTTCCTGGGCATATTTTTTCACGAAAAATTCTTCAGCAATCCTTTTTCAAAGAAGGAAGTATCAATTTAATTATCACTATTTGCGTTATAGTTTTGCTGCCAACTGATCTTTCAGCTCTACTGTTCATAGACCAGAAAACCTATGGCCTATGAACAACTTGTCCGTCGTCCGTCCGTCCGTTAGCAAAAGTTTGTCATCGTTACTCCTCCTAAACTACTTGGAGGAGTGCCATAAAATTTACAGCGGTTTCTTGAAAAACTTCTTATCGCTACTCTTACTGAATGGATGGATTTTTAATAATATACTTCTTAAGATATATAGTTAGTATTAAATGAAAATGGTGCTGATCTAACATCAAATATGGCATCCACGGCAGCCATCTTGAAAATCTTGTTACCAATCTGACGTCAAATATGGCCACCATGGCATACATCTTGAAAATCTTGTTACCGCCACTGTTAGTGCAAATATGGTCATGTCGACACGGGTTTTTCACCAAATAACTTCTTATTATATTTAGTTGGTCCTCAATGAAAATGATGCCGATCTTAAATCCAATATAGCCGCCACGACGGCTATCTCGAAAATCTTGTAATCGCTGCTCCTCTTGAATGGATGATCATATCGACACGGGGTTTCACCAAATGTCTTGTTGGTCCTAAATGAAAATGTGGCCGATCTTACATAGAACATGTTGAAAATCTTGTTATCGCTCAAGAATATGAGAGATGGTTTCAAAACTCAGCAGTTAAAAAGAAGAAACAATCTTATTTTGGACTCTTGGAAATACTTTTCAGCCAGTAGAGCGCCAGTCCCTTCGAGATATTCTTGTTCTGAATTATTTTAACTTAAACTACCGTTAATGATCTAATTAATTCAATTTGTAACTCTTTCCAGGTCTTATGGTTTCTTGTCCTGCATTACCTGTTTTCAAAATATGACCATAATTTCATGATTATTATCTATAATAAGGATACTTCCCACCTTGAATTTCTCTTATAGATAATTGTCACTAAGCAAACTTGTGATGTGGTTGTATGTATTTTAGAGAAAGATTGCCTTTCAGTAGCAATCTCTGAACAGATGATCGTCAGTTGCAGTTGCATCGAAATGCGCCATGGATTCATGACCATGAAATTGCATAAATTTAACAGAAGAAAGTATCTTCCAAAAGCGTTTGTGAATTATTTGTTTCCGAATAACACGCATTTTCTCTGTTCAACATGGAGTTTCTCTTGGCAGGTTTGGGAATAGACAGCGTATGTGTTGTTCCTAACTTACATAACAGTGATTAACTTAGTGATATGTTCGGGTTACAAAAATAAGTCCACTGCGCTGGATGATAAACACAAGATACGAATTGTCCATCTTGACTAATGAGGCGAGATTAACGTAGTTAGAGGTCGCCGAATCTGCGATTTTTAATTATCAGTTTGTTGATGTGCCACCTTTCTTCGTTTGATTTTATTCGTCAGGTGATAAAACTTATTAGCAGCAGGAGTATTGAAAAATTGGAAATGCCACATTGCCTTCCTTTTGCCATGACAACAAGGGTGTTATTATTTATCATATCTCAACGACACCTCCATAGTGAGTCGTGATTGATAGCTTTATGTATGTTTATACGGTCATGTGCATTTCAGACGACACTTGCCAGCATACAATCTGATACTATTTATGCAAAATACTTTTCCAAGTTCATCTGTCGAATTTTTGGTATATCTATCTTTCTGTCAGTATGTATGTATGTATGTATGTATGTAGATAGGTATATTGTGAAGCTCCAGACAAAAAGGAAAACTCTTGTTGGCAGTATGACCTCTGCCTGTACATGTTTACTATCGCCATTCCCAGTTTGCACGAGCACTTTAGAGGATAATTGCAGTTAATTACATTCAAATATTTACAAGCTTTTACAATTATATAATTTTAACTATAAACAATATCTAAATATTGCACATTCACAGGTTGAAAGTAACAATTTGTAACCGTAGCAATTATTGTAATTTTGGATCGTAAATATTGAATATGTTTATTATATGTCTAACAGTAAATTGAAACTTTCAGAAAAAGATTGTATGACGTAACTTGGAACACTGCAGATTGCTCATTCTGTATACCTAGGAATACAGTTGACAATAATCATCGACACCTCAACAGACAACGACATATATCCCATGTAGGTTTGTCCAATTCAGACCATTGACACGCGAGTTTTTTTCTCCGAGTCAAGACATGTACCGGTAGACATCATGGAAGTCGTCATATCGAACACGCATGTGCTATGAGCTCTTTCACTGGTCAATTTAACTTGCTGCGAGCGTTAAGTCCTTTGTCCCCAAGAGGGCAAGTGTTTAAAACCTGTTTCACTGCTCTTTCTACAAATGCCATGGGGTCGATGTAGAGCGAATTGCATCGATGACCCTTGACCTGTGAAGATGCGTTGACCCTTATCTGTCGGCACATTATCATTCAAATACTGTGGATTCGTTGACAATATATACTGTCTAAACAGTAGCATGTCATTCAAACCATATTTCTGCATTTATATTTGTATAAACGCTTAGATTGTAACCACATCACCTTACAGTCGTATATCGTTATTATTTTAATTTGAATATAAACTTACAAGGTTTCAACCAAATCTCGTAAGACAATAGCTGGGATTATTTTTCTGAGATCCTATATTTGCATCAGAGATCAAATATTGACAACAAAGTCATGAGCAAAATATCTGATCCGCTCAAAATTTAATTTTAATTTTTTTTTATAAAATTAAACAATTAATCTTCAAAAGCAACGCCCATCCCCATTGCACTGCATTGTCATGATGAGTATACAAAAAATTTTCAACCCATCATAACAAACTTTCCATACATATTGGAAAATATATTGATAGTTAAATAAAAAAAATTCTCCATTCAAATGTGAATTGTGTAGCCTCAAGAAGCTGACAGTCTAGTTCATTAACAGATGCTTCACCCAAATTTCGATCGTCATTTGATTTCAGTTTGCATTCAAAACTCATTGTGAAACATAAGTATGAGTTTGATGGGAGTTAAAATTGCTAGTTACCCACATTTTGGTATTATATTCAACCCAAAGTTTTGACTTTAAATTTTAATTGTCTGTCGTAGAGGTATTTTGATAATAGGTGACATTTACCATAGAATATAAACATGCCATGGTATGCTTAGTCATTGACAATGTGCATAAATCAGATGATTCATGTGGAAAAATATTTTAAATAAGATAATATTTCAAATCTACTTGTTGTTTTGAGTTTGTTTTTAGGCATTTTGTTTATACGCCCGTCTTGAGTCAGGCGTATTATGTATTGGTGTTGCATCTCCGTCTGTCCGTTAACACTTGCTTGTCCGACCCATAACTTTGGAACGGTTGGAGAGATTTCCATGAAATGTTGCCCAAGTATATATCATGAATAGACGGTGTGGTGCTTACTATAAAGGCCCCTGCCTTAAGGCCAAGGCCATTGCAAAGGAAAATTTAATTATGTGACTTGCAGCCATGTCAAGAGTATAACGTTTGAACCACTGAAAAGATTTAATGAAACTAACCAAGTATATATCATGACTAGATGCTGTGTCGCGTAACATATCCGCGCCTTCTCCCTTAAGGTCAAAACAAGTGAAATGTAATTCTGTGATTTGTATACTTGTCAGGGGTATAAAGTTTGAACCACTTTATATAATATAACTAAACTTTTACCAATTATCTATCATGCATGGACAGTGTGTCGCATACCATAGTCATGCCCCCTGCCTCAAGGTGAAGGTCACAGGAAGGGAAATGTAACTCTGACTTGTAACCTTGTTCGATTACAACTTTTGAACCACTGAAGATATTTTAATGAAACTTTAACAAGATTAAGGCAAGGTAATAAATTTAATTTTGTGAATTGTATACTTGTTTGGAGTATAACATTTGAATCACTGAAGATACTATAATGAAACATTTGCCAGTTATATATCATGACTAGATATTGTGTCAAATGCCATACACACCCCCTTGCCTGACGATCAAGGTCACGGGAAAGAAAAATATAAATCAATGATCTCTATCCATGTATGGGTATAACTTTTGAACCAATGAAGATATTTTAATGAAACTGTAGCCTATTGTATATCTCGACTTGAAAGTTTCTCGCATATACAGTCATACTCCCTGCCCTCAAAGTCAAGTTCACAACGAGAGCTAAGGTTAGTTAGTGGCCTGTTTCTTTATCTAGGCTGTCATTTGTTAACCCCTACAGATGATTTAATGAAACTGTACCCAGGCCAGCACCTTATCACACAATAGTCAAATCCCTAGCTCAAAGGTCAAGGTCTTTATCAGGGAAAAGACCACGAGACCGGCGTATAGTGTGCTGTTTGCGGTACTCTTGTTTTGACTGCTAACTACCCATTGCTTAACAATACACTCATCAATGTACATTGTAGGCACATTTTATTTATGACCTCTTCATACTGTGTGGAGAGAGTGAGAAGGAGAAGAAAATGAAGAAGAAAGAGGGAGAAAAAAATGAATTAAATATGGAAGGCAGATATATCTGAAGACAGATAAATGTCCTCAATGGGAAAAGAAAGTAGTTCCAGAGGTGAAACTTTTATCGCCACTGTGGTGGTATAAATTTTTCTCACACTGTTAAAGCGCAGTATCATATTATCAAATATATAAGAAGAAATTGGTTACAATAACAGATAAATGAACCAAATACAAGATGTAGGTGCAAAATATTGTTTGTGTGTGTGTGCATGTGTATGAAAAAGTGAATATGTCCATGTGCCGGTTCATATAGAATTTTTTTTAACTTCAATAGTATATCAGTAAAATTATCGTCCATTATTCCTTCAAGCACTTTCGCATCATGATGATGGATGCTCTTCCAGTAGAATATCATTCGGAACATCACCGTCCTATCTGATGCAAGTCTAATTACCTCGACTCTCGGAAAGAGACTCGGAGGTAACTGTAGTGATACTTCCCAAATTGGTAAATTTTTGGTTGATGAACATCTTAAGCATCTTATAACATGATAAGTCCTAAAAATATCACTCAATGACGTTTCAAAAATCAATGAAATACCTGCACATTTAATTTTTAATGTTATTCCTACAACTTTGTAATGAAAAAAGTTGGAGAAATCATTCGGTTTCAATTGTCTGCAACTATTGCTTGTGTTGCTGTTATGATGTAAAATTGTTTATTTACAATAATACTTTGAAAGCAAAATGTATCTACCTGAAGAGCATCCATCATGATGATGTGAAGCACTTGATGGAATAAAGGATGAACATATTACTGATATCCTGTTGAATTTCGTATATCATAGAGAATGCTGGGAAGCAAAGATATTCTTATTATTCCGCATACATGTGACAGAACTAGCATTTCAAACCAGTAGATTTACAAATTTTGATCAGCAGATTGGCCTCTAAACCAGTAGATTTTTTATCGGCATAAATTTTACGTTTCTAGGGGATGGAAAACAAAACAAGTGCTTTCTTGTGCCATAATATGTATTCTCTTCAAACTATAATAAAATAGCAAGTTTTAACATGAATCAGATTCAGATTCTGATGGAAAATGTTACCATAATAATTACTTATTATAAGTAAATATATGGTTGAATAATTAAAAAGGAAGAGTTGTTTTTCTGATAGTTCACTGCAAAGATTTTTCTTTTATAAAATCCAATAGTATTTTAGTTTTCTTCATAAGATCACTGTTTAGTGACCACTGATGACATTCATTGTCATTATTAAGCTTCACACTCAACAGGCTCTCAATAGTTCTCTGGTCCTGACTTCCCCTTGAATCATTTTGTATTTTGCGAAGAATGGAGAATGTCCTCTCTGTATCAGCATTATAATGTTGTAATGACAGGACAACCACGCTCAGCCTGCAAAGAAGTTCTAACTTCAGTTTTCCTGTTGCTGGGTTTATAAGGTTGCTGACTACTCTCCAATACTCCTCCAAGCTATGTTCACCCTAAGGAGGAAGTTCCTAACTTGGACTTAAGATGTATTCCTGAGCCTCATCCTCAAGGGCATATTTCTCTTAAACTTAAAGGTTCATATCCAAAAGTCTGTTGGCAAGTTTAACCACTGTAAATAAAAATATAAAGATTGATTTCGACTTGAAATAAAATGAAAAAAATACATGATGTATTTATGCTTTTATGAATAATTTATCCAAACTTTAAAATTAATTATCTTGTAATATATTTTGAACTGATATATTTTATCAAGGACTTGCACTAAATGTAAGTGTATGAAAACTTCAAATAGTTTATGAAATACAAAAGCTGCAAACCTTTGAAACACACAATACAAACTCTTGACCTTTGCTACTCACCTGCACAAACTTAAACTCTGATATCCAAGCATTGTTTAACGTGTAATATTTCTTAGCTAGTGGTTTCTTTGCATTGGGAGTAAGCACAGGTTAGAATTGAAAAAAAAAATGAAAGAGCTGTCCTCTTAAAACATCTGGAAATATTCAATAACACTTAAACAGGACAAAAATAAAAATACTTACTCTAGTGTGTCTGCCGAAATCATTTTTTATGGTCGGCCTCTTCATTTTATCTCCCCTCCGCCATTGGGTCAGCCGATTTTCTTCGAAGGCTCTAAAGATATCATTGTCCACCTTTCATTCCATTATTACTTATAACACGCCAAAAAACATCCCGCATTTGGTCTTAAACTCCTCAAATTCCAACAATAAGCTTGCTGTGTACACATGTCAGCTGTTCTTTAACAATTATAATCCTATTGCTCTGCCATGCATCATCGCATCTGTCATTTCCGGTCCCCAGTAGACTGGTAATGCGTTGACAGAACGCGTAAAAATACAGTGTTTGGGTGTTTTTAATATATAAAAAATTCAAATTCTTTTAATTTTCAAAAGCGGTAGATTTCAAGTACTAAACGGTATGTGAGGTAGACGGCCTTTAAAACGGTATTTTTGGCCTACTGCCGGTAGAATCACATGTATGATTCCGGCAGTTGAATACCACAAGTGTACATCTACTTGATATTCAGTATCAAAATTATAAATGTTGCGTATCTTATACTTTATCAACAAAAAGTAAAGGCATTACACGTGTAAAGAAAACAATTTTTATTATAAATAAAACATATATGTTATATGTCCAGCATAAAGTGCAAATATTTAAATCAAAATGAGAAATAATATATCTGGTTGGATTACATTTTCTTTTTTATTACTTTTGGTAGTGTACAAGCAAGTTCATTAAACTGTTGTCTGTAAATTACATGTATATGTTAATCTGTAAATTCAGTCCGTTACGTGTATTTTGATTTGATATTTGGATTATTGTCATTTGTCACCCGATACAGGCATGTACAAAATTCAAATTTAAAGTTATAAAAGTATATAAGTGTATATCATCCAAACCATGTGTGTTGTTATTTCTCAAAGTATTTGAGGCATTTTGTTATTCATTTCAAACATCACTATAACACAATGCTTTAGATAAATGATAATAATAAAAAAATGGTTTTATACAAGTCACAAAAGTACAAATGTCACTTCTAATCAGGAAGATGAAATGTAAATATCTGAAAGTTTCTTTTTAAACTGCATTTTTAATTTTGTCTCACCTGTACAAGCATAGCGAGATACAGTAGTCTCTTTTCTGCAGGTGGTGGGATCATCATTACATAACTATATTTTAACCACTGTTTACAAATATATGTCAAACTACATGAATATATAAGTAGTTCCTTTCTGGTGTTATCAACAAATAACATCTACTTTTCTGTTTTGCATGATGAAATTTTAACTAAATGTTTTTCACAAAGGCTTAATCAAATTTGTAATTATTTAAAAAAAACAAAATACACTTAAGTATCTTGCTTACAGAAGTGTTCCACATAAATTGTAAACACTTATTAACCTTTCCCATTGTTAAAAATATAACCATACAAGGAAATGGAAGCCCTCAAAATTTCTGCGCTTTTAAGTTTTTGTGCCCACCCCACCCACTCATTCCCCTAGCAGTACTCATGCTTCAAAACCTAATAATAATAATAATAATAATAATAATAATAATAATAATAATAAATACTTTATTTTCTGACGGTAACTCAGTTTTAATATACTATTCACCCCTGAGGCCCTCGAAATGAAAAGACTATTGCAAATAAAAATAAAAAAAACTCTATTGTCATTTACTTGTCCTCATCAAACACCATATTAGATTATGATCTCTCCCCCTCATTTGGTGTAGATGGAGTTCAGGTTACAAGGAAGAGTCCATATTACCTATGAAAATGTGACCTTTGACCCCTACCCCCTCCTCTCTTGGGACTGCATCCAGAATCCAAAACCTTTGTTGTAATCCACTCTTCCTTATAAACCGTCATACCAAGTATATTACTCTCTCTCAATCAGTGTAAAATGAGTACAGGTTACAAGGAAAACAGTGATGGATGGATACACAGCATGACATATCACAATATATCTGCAAAAGTGTAAATATATGTAAGTGAAATTCTATCACATAATTACATACAAATTTAGTTCTGCTGTTGCTTCAGCTATCAGTGGATTAACAAAAAAATTATGACATTTTACTTCAATAGGTGAGACAATAAAAATGTAAACAAACACTAATTACTATTCATTAAAAAATGGATATTGGAAAATTATCATCTTACATCAAATCACACTGCTTATAAATGCAATATGGGAGCAATTAGTTGAGGTTTACAAGATAAAATACAAAAGTAAATAAATGCAATACAGTGTAACTCCTGTCATATAAGAAAACAATATAGTACAAAATTAAAAATTGTCTAAACTTGTCAGCTGGAATACAAATAAAACACTCCCTCACTATAAGGCCTTTCATTATAACACAGCTCCTTTTATAAGACTAGTATAGTCCTGAAGTGGTAGTAAAATCATACATATCATGTACTTCATTATAATGTGGTCTCATTACAAGGCAGTCTCACTATAAGCAGTATATTTGTGGCTCCCATGGACAGTTTTATAATGAGTATTGTATCATGTACTTCATTATAAGGTAGTCTCACTATAAGCAGTATATTTGTGACTCCTATGGACAGTGTTATAATGAGGGAGTACTGTAATATTAACAATATGCTTGAATTCCTGATTACATAATGAATTAAACTATAAACTACTTACAATATAAAACTATTATGCTGTATTAGTAAGGACACCCAAAAACAGTAATACATGTACAAGTTTTATAAACCTTGCTATGTAAACCCAGAGTGACCACAAAAACTTTGACGAATAGTCTGCAAAATCCATAAAAATATTCAAATTAAAACTCGTAGACATTGCTGTTTAAGAATTAAATTTTGTGATATCCAACATCTTGCAGTCATATATATATATATATATATATATATACACATACATACATACATACATACATACATACATACATACATACATAGATACACACCTTCGGCTGAAACATATTTATCTCTACATCTAATCTATCACCAGCATGAAGTTCAATGAATTTAACTTGTTTCAGGATATGAAATAATTATTTGCAAAGACAGGAAGTGCAGAGGAAAATTAATAAAATCAATCAATTTTTTGCAAATGACCAAAAAAATCTGCAAACTTGAAGATTCTGCTGCAAATTTGCAAGCTTGATAAAAAAAATTCTGAACTTTGTTAAAAATCCACAGGTTTGTGTGTCCATCCTGTAAACCAAGTTATACCATGTGCATGATGCCATTTCTTGCCAACATTAACCTTCAGCAAGTGGTATGTTTCAAACAGAACATGATATATTCAATTAAACAATGTATACAAACCTTGGTTATTTGGTCTACATCAAACAATCGGGACATAAATGTTGCAGGTTCATTAACCCAGAATGTCATGCAATTTAAAAAGGCAGCCAAAGAAAAGAAAACTTGAAATATATACAACTTGCTACATCATGTAAACATACAAGGAACATAAACCAGAAAGTTTATGCAAGAGGATTGATAAACTCCATTGTGCTATTTGCAGGGGTACTAACTCTTACTGACCCTTGCCTGTACAAGATGGGTTGGTGTTGGTATAACTGTAAAGTGACCTTAAAATTGTGTTGTGAATATTTACTAAAAACATAACTAGAAAGGAAAAAGATATAATAGCAAAATACATATTAATTAAAAAATACATATTAAAAGACCTGTACCTTGAATATTGAAGGAAACTTTCAGCTGCATCATAAAAATGTCACTGTAATCAATGTAAGTCTTGGAACACTATAAATTTTGGGACACCCATAGTTATTTTCAAAAATAATATTTTCATGTTCAATAAAAATTGGGACACCTGAGAACTTTTTTTGCAATGTGCTAATCAGCATATTCTATCTATCAAAGCATTAGAGATCCTGACTGAACTGTATGTTAAGAGAAGATTCCCATCACTCAACATATGGGATTATTATAAATTATGTTGATATAAACTGTTTAAGAAATCAATTATTCTAATCCGTCATTTTCTTATTTCTATTACAATTATGTATAATTCTGTTTGACATTAACAAGTATTCAGCATTACCCTAATGTTGTAACAATAAAAAATAACTTTTCCCCGTTTTTTTGCACCTGACTAGTTTACTATTGTCACTTTATGCATTATTACATAATAATTGTTGCCAGTCACAACTACTCAATAATTACAATGTTTTCTGCTTTGAAAATTTAAATACCTAATTCATTAAAAAAAATGTGGTAACAATACAACAATGAAAGTAGCTCATGGGGACCTTTGTTTACATCATGGCACCACCAGATTTACATGAAAATGCTTAAGTCATGCTGCAAGAAGGACACCTCTTTTCCAATCATATGCACCACTGCACTGAACTTAATTAATGCCTATAAAAACTGATAAAGAAGTCACAGAACTAATGCTTTGAAAATATCTGAAATATTAGTAATAGCAAAGTGCTAGTTTGTTTTGATGTAAGTGACCTTATGTACTGATATATATGCTTGGCTTTCGTAATGGTAATTTTATCCCTCTAAATCCTGTTCCGATTTTAAAACAATCAGTTGGTTGGAATAATGTTATATAACAAAGGGAGTTTTGCCTCCTGACAAAATCCACTCCCCATTTGAGCTATTTTTAGAATGTAAAACATTTAACTGGTTTGGACTGCTGTCATAAAACAAATGATATATTGCTGCCTGACAAATCCAACAATTACAATCAAAATGATGCACTGAAACAACTAGTGTGCCAAAATTAACAGTTGATTGAATTGTGTCTTTTAACAGCAATGTGTCAAGTCTTAAAAAAAATGGATTGATAACAATTTAGTCTGATCTTTATTCAGCATTTTAGCTTGTATTAATTCTTAAATGAATATATGACGGGCAGGTAAATAATATATGAAGGTTATGTGCTTGACATATTTAATAATACTGATTGAGCATTGATGACTTCATATAAATTACACCATGTTGTAGGATCACTTATCGATGAAAAATAAAAATAACAGGCACCTCCTGACCACATGAAACAATGGAGGTCAATAAAATAGCCATGGAAATATGACAGATGCAATCTGGATGAATGACATATGGTCAAAAATGAATAAGTTTAAAACAATCTGTTCATAATACATGTATATTTAAGAATAAACAAGGATATACATGATGATAAGCATGATATACATTTCAATCACAGTACTGTATAACAGTTTATTGACTTTATAACTAAAGAAAAGCTGGTCACTGCTGGTGTAATGTGCAGCGATCTTGAGGATTACATCTAAATTTTGTCTGCCAATGTTGGGACACTGAAAAAATTATATTTTTATGTGCATAGAAATCTTTGAACATAAGAAATAATAGTTATTTTGTCATGTTCCAAGACTTACATATATTATGGTAAGTATTAGATAATTTTTATTTGATCAATCAATCTCAAAATGCAGTATAACCTGCAATAACACGTGTCACATGAAAAACATGATTTTTTACTCACAAACCTCCCAACATGGTCATGTTTCGAAAAACACAATTTTCAGTCATCTATGCAAACAAAAGAGAGAGAGAGAGAGAGAGAGAGAGAGAGAGAGAGAGAGAGAGAGAAAGAAAGAGAGAGAGAGACGTTTCCTGACACCATATTATATGCACATAGCCTGTATAAACAGTAAACTGTCTTGCTTAATGCTTTTGGAAAACTATTACCTCAGAGCAGTTTTGAAACAGCTGATTGTCATTGAGGTGATTAAAACGTAAGTAGGTCCAAGATAAACAACCACCCTTGCACAGATTACTTAACTGACAGACAATAGCTAGGGTGAGGTTGTGTTAAGAACCCTTTGTGGGAGAACCCATTAGGCTAATTTGCATACGTAAAGAACATTAAGTAGAACAAACCTATTCATTTGAAGTTAAGTAAGAATTGCATGCTGAAGAAACAAAAGTTACTACTCTTCAATGCCTTGAATGATAATGTTTAAGCCATCATTATTAAAGATTACTGGGTAGTTTGTGATCAGCGGCAATGTTTCTTTGAAGTTGGATTTTATGGTAGTTGGAATAGTGTGGAAGTGTGATTTATTTTTGAAGGGAAAATGTTGAAACACAGCTGTGATGATGGGAAGAATGAGTCATCAGTGAAGCAAGCAAAGTAAAAAAAATTTTAAGTTAGAGCTCCTGGTTGACAGAGTCTGACTTTATGAAATGCAGCACCAAGGGGGAGCATTTTATTCTTTGCACATACTGCAAATACCATATCAAGATTAGTCATTTTGGAGTGTATGACATCCGTCAACATAGTAACTCCACCCAGCATCTGGACAATGCATGAATGCAGAGCTCAGTCCCAAAACTAACTAACATAGTTAAACATTCCAACTTGTGTGGCCACCGCATGTTTGAACTCCCTCACAGCAATGCATATGCAAAAATATCATTTTCTATGCTGAGAAAAATTTAACAAGACCTTTGTGCAAGTTTGTACAACATATTTTCTTATATTCAAATTGAATTTCCATTCATTTTCTATAGGCTTATAAAAGTAGATAACTTATTATCAATTCTACTCCCTTGATTTTTTGAGTTCTGTGCACCCCCTCCCCCCCACAAAAAAAACAACACACACACACACAAACACACATTTTGAGTCTCACTCCCCCCCTCCCCCAACACTGTCTGGGAGGTTTACAGGTATGTATTATCTGTAATGGTTCATGCACTTTTCTATTTTGGGGTGCACAATTATAGATTACAAATTATTAATCATAATTTTAGCTGATTCATAAGTATATATAATTGCCCAATCTAACTAACAATCAAAGCTCTCTGCATTAAAAATGTAAAGAAAAAAACTGACCTTGTAGAAAATATTATTCTAGAGTGTTTTGAAAGATACAAACAATGCAATAGGTAACAACTAATGCTGACAAAATACTCTCTGCACACAAACACACATCAAAATCCTCCTTCTATTTAGTCCCACAAAATGTTATATCTTTTTCAAAGAACATATGAAAATAAGTTACACAAAATTGTATTTAACTTCAGGGCTGGAATCAAGATTTTCATAAACTTTAGGAAAACTCAGAATATTTCTTTCTTATTCTGCAAAAAATTCTGGGCAAATAACAGAAAAGTTTACTTGCTCAGCAAAACTGTATACTTTTCCCAAGCTGCTGGACAGCATATTTTTTCACCACTGATAATTTTAAAAGTCATTTAAAAATGCAGACAAATTGTCAGGGCTACCATATGTTGAATTCAGTATAATCGTGGCTACCACAATGCTGGGTCAGGGCTACTATATGTTGATTTCAGGTAGCATTGGGGCTACCACAATGCTGCATCAGGGTTACCATATTCTTAAGTTAGGTAGCATAGGGGCCACCACAATGCTGGGTCAGAGGGGCCACTACAATGCTGGGTCAGGGCTACCATATTCTGAATTCAGTTAGCCATGGGCTACCACAATACTGTGTCATGGCTACCGTATTCTGAATTCAGGTAGCATAGGGGCTACCACTATGCTGGGTCTGGGGTACCATATGTTTAATTCAGGTAGCCCAGTGTGATACTACATGATAACATAACTTGTTCTATATTATTCAAAACATTACCGTAAAAAAAACCCCAAAGAAGTGAATAATTATTTCATGACTCATAACAAGGAAAAAGACATGTCTTAAAGCTAATAAATTTATATAGAAGTACCTTCCAGATACTGCTAAAATTTAAGCTGGATTACCTGGTTGCTTAGCTACCATTTGATTTTGAAATGTGTTAAACTCTGCTGAGAATGTAACACCTTCAATGATTCAGACAAAAAGTATATATGCTGCTTAACTTTTTACATTTTAAAAAATCGTCTAAACTGCAAATACAAATTTCAGTGACTAAATCCATTTAGATAAACAATCAAATTTGTAGGTTTATGTAATTGTAAAATATCACAAATAAAATTGAGTAGACAGAGATTAGCAAAAATACATGGACTGTTACACAGACTGGGACCAACTGCAATAATACAGAAGGATCTCAAAGGTGGAGACAAGCTCAAAAAACATTAAAGATGTTGAATTCTAAAACAAACTGAAGATTCTACCATTATACAAGAGGCAAATCTTTTATAATCAATATCAGACTGGTAAAGTATACAAATAATAAAAGTAAAAACATTTATTTGTATACAAAGAAGTCAATCTCTTTATAAAGTTATGTGAAGTTTACAAATGACTACAATTCCTTTTCCAACAGTTTCTTTCCCTTGCCAGATAGCTTAAAATTGACCTCTCATCTGGAGTCAGAACATGTCAATCAACTATTAAAAATACAACATAAGATTCCAATGGCCTGCAGACCAATCCTATCACCATGGTACCAGTAAATGTTTACCTGCTTTTTATGGGTTGAAAATTCAATTGCCTAATTCAAAATGATGAGTGAAAATTTCTGTTGGTTGAGTGAATTTTCCAATTACTAGCCAATAGGACAAGTGTTGATTCAGGGCTGACCAGTGTTATCTTTAATGAAAAGGATATTCTCTTGAGAATACTGTCAACTTTCTTAACTGAAAGTCCATACTTTCTACCAGAAGTTTGTTTTCCATTTGTTTTGATCATGTTCATGTAAGTACTTTGCTCTCACTCTTCAATAAGAAAAACCTATTAACTGAGCGAACACCGACTGGTCTCAATTTGTAATTAGTTACAACTGGTGTTAGAAGGGTCACAAACAACCTTGCACATGACTGAATTTAGGTTGTCAACATTGTCAACTTGCATATTTCTATAATAACTGGTTGAGTAAGAGTGCACTCTGGGAGAGTAAAAGTTTTTAGTACTTGCATGACTGGACAAGTGGAACCCCTGTTGCTTGCATTCTTTGAATTATGGTTCAGTCATCATAAAAGAGTTTGTCCAGCTGAGTATTTTGGCCATATCATTTGTACAATTTCAAATCTTTATAACTCCAAATTTTTTCATCCTATTTTCTTGAACTTTTCAAAACTGAAATGTGTTTTGTCAAATGACCTCATTTTTTGCAGGAAGAAAAATGGTGATTTTAAATAAAAAGCTATGTTAATTATTTAGTGGGTGGAGTATTCTCATTAAATCCAAGAGGTCAATTTCAACAAAGTTGTTTGTATAGGAATGGGAGGCATCACAACTTGAAAGAAACTTATTGCAGCAGTAGTCACATCCATTTCATTTTTTATTACTCGTCAGCAACTGTAAACAGGGTTTCATACCTAGGTGGTGCTGATGGCGTCATCTGCAAAGAAAACAATGAAAATCAATATAATGTAAAAGGCTGAACAAAGCAACACTCAGTGAGCAATAATTTTGGGACAAGACAAGACACCAACTATTTCTAATCATTAAACTTTCACAATCAAACATACATAGTTCTAATATTTCATCTATTAGCCCCATCCAATCTTTATTAATGAGTCAGAACTTTGAAATTTTCCAGTTTTAATGCTTTAACTGAAAGAAAGAAAATTCAAAGCTAAAAGCATATCAGACAATTATTTTCTAGTTATCACAGCCTTAAGTCACTACTAAACTTAATTATTTTATTATAGACAAGTTTGTCTCACAAGCTGACCTACATTTTGTCCCACACACTGACCTACAACATTTTGTCCCACAAGCTGACCTACATTTTATCTGACAAACTGATCTACATCTTGTCTCAAAAGTTGACCTACATTTTTTCCAACACACTGATCTACATTTTGTTTCACAAGCTGATCTACATTTTGTCCCACACACTGGTCTACATTTTGTCTAATAAGCTGACCTACATTTTGTCCCACACACTGGTCTACATTTTGTCTCACAAGCTGACCTACATTTTGTCCCACACATTGATCTACATTTTGTCCCACACACTGGTCTACATTTTGTCTCACAAGTTGACCTACATTTTGTCCCACACTAATCTACATTTTGTTTCACAAGCTGATTTACATTTTGTCCCACACACTGGTCTACATTTTGTCTCACAAGCTGACCTACATTTTGTTCCACACACTGATCTACATTTTGTCTCACAAGCTGACCTACATTTTGTCCCACACACTGATATACATTTTGTCTCGCAAGCTGACCTACATTTTGTCCTAGACACTGACCAACATTTTCTTACATAATGTAATTTTCTTTTATGCCAGACAGCAACTAACAGCTGTATTATTAATGACTACACATAGGGAAATATGATATGCTAAATCAGATCGACGACAACATTATGTGACAGCAGATCAGGGTGTATGTTGTTTGCAGTTGGACTTTTAAGCAAATATATATGGTAATTGACATTTTATACAACATGTAATATCCCTTGTTTATAAAGTAAAATACTTGTGTAGAAGCAATAGAGGATACTGTTGATGATATTTGACTCTTAGATATTCCAGCATAGTATTTAGTGTGTTGTGAATAAAATATCATGCCTTATAGTGCAAAACCATGTACCATAGATATATGCATATAAGTCAGCTCCAACTATAAACAAAATAGATCCTGATAATCTGCCAGAAGATCAGGGTCTATGTAATTTGTTCCACTTATTAGTTCTAAAAAACCCCACACAGACCCAGATCTGACAGCACATTATGTGATGGCAGATCTGGGACTAAACAGCTGCATCCAAAAATATAATCGAGTATACACTGTACTTATTTCCTTGAATCCTTGAATAGAATTTCTTTTTCCAACTTTTTCCCTCAGGAAAAAATAAGTTTCATTACTGTCATTAAGAATTTCTGTTATTCACATGAAAATTACCATATTTATCCAATTATAAGCCTATGATTGATGACAAGACCATTCCCAACTTTTATACAATTCTGGCAAACATTTACCAAAGATACCTTTATCTGATTATTATCCCACCCCCTTTTTTTGGGGGAAAATTTTATTACGCTAGCCCACTGGGAGAAATACTATTCTTGTCTCACATTTTTCTAGGCAGAAATTGATTTGCAATTCCTGCTGCAACCCACCCACAACCAAAATAACCCCCAAACAAATCATGAGGCCTAAGTGGCTTACATAATTTAGCAGTTGACCATTTCACTAAGCAAGCTTTTGTAGTATTGTAAGAACATAACCCTGTGTAAACTCTTTCCCAATCTTTATATCATATTACAATTTACCTATTTTACCACAGTCTGAAAAAAATATTTCCAAAGATAAAGGCATAATTAATATGCATTGCTCTATCTCACAATCAAACTCATTTAAGATCTTGATGATATAAATCTATTTACTAAGTTTTATCAAAAGTGGATAAGAAATATAGCCTTTATAGAAGTAATAAGCTCAGTCTATCAGATGTAAGGTGACCTCATTAATATGGGAAGAATTTACTTGTGATAGAACCAGTCTAAAACCATAATGATATAAGCTTCTTTATCATGTTTGAGCAAAATCGAATCTAAATTCTGTCTCCAAAGTGGAAAAAAGCTCAGCCAATCAAATACAAGATTGCCTCATAAATATGTGTAGATCTTTAATTTTCAAAATCAAACTCATCTGATACCATGATGATATAGTGTATAAGACTTTAACAACCAAAACCTGATCATAAATTGTGTTGCTAAAGTGTTGACTAGTACAGCCAATCAGATGCAAGATAAGCGTATTAATATTTGTGGATATCACTCAGTCTTAAACATGTCTGAGATCATGATAATATAAGTCATATACCAAGTTTGATCAAAACTGAACCAGAAATCTGGCCTCAAAAGTGATAACAAGCTCAGCCAATCTGATGCAGGATCAGCTCGTTACTATACAGTATATACTGGATTATATAGAGGATATTTTCTTTTTTTATGTGTAAATACCAGATATATTTCATCATGTGGTACAAAAAACATGATATTTTATTGAGTGGCAAAGCCATGAGTTAAAATATGTCATTTTTGCACCAAACTGAAGTGAAGCTTAGAAGATTAAACTAACTTTTCAGTACACCCCCCGCACCCCCCTTTGCATAAATTCACATAACTTTCATTGGCTGATCATATAAATATCTATGACTTAAGAGAGCGGTAGGATTGGGATGAGCTAATCTCTTGTGGTAAATTACATTTTTTACATTTTGTACATTATTTTACTCTATCTGACCACAAAGAAAATCTGATTCAGCAATGCATCACAGCTGGTTTATCATTGCTGTCAAGATAGTAAGGGGAAATAACTTTTAGAGATGTGAACAGCGCTGAGTCAGATTTCTTCAGCAAAAAATAATTTCTATGTCTGAAAGGTAATGCAGTTTCCATTTTTTTGTTCTAGCTCACAAAGTGCTCATTTTTCTTGCTGCAGGTATAACTTCTGTAGGCACACACAATCAAGCATCGCATGGTATGATGGGAAATCTTGTATTTTCACATGTGAAAATATAGGGATGTCACGGAATTGTATGGTTTATATCAATGTGTATATGTGATCAAAAATGTATTCGGGTTTCGTTTCCGACTAGAGCGTTACTCGGGGGTTGTTTATTTTTTTCGGCTCTAGTTATTTTGAAATACTGAGCGCGATTCACCCCATGCTGCACGTGCAAATTGCCTGCAGTGAAAACTCACGTACCTAGCTGCTGCACATATCTGTCACAGCTAGAGTACATATAGAGCGAATTCTCTATAAACAAATTACACTACGATGAGTCTTGTCAGAAAGCTTACCTCTTTACGGGAGCAAAACTTCAGCTGTAGAGGTATGTGAAATTTAAGATTGTATTCTTTATCACTATTCGTTTTATATGACATAATTGTTTCATATATTAGATGTTTTAGAATTTATTCTAAATTCTACAGAGAGTCAATACCTAGGTCATACAACGCCATGATATTAGAAATCCTATAGGCTGGTTCAAGTTAGCTATTTGTTGTAACTGAACAGACGGGTATTATTTAATTATACGCGGCATGCATTGAATGATTAATGTAATGTGTAACGAGGCGTAATTCATGTGCGCGCATGCGCAACATATATCAATACAAAAGTACTAACCGTGTCATATGTACTACACGGTTTAGTTGTTATACTTTTAGCTGTTCCATATGTATGGTTTGGTGGTGTGTGAAGTCACAGAACTCTGTGTGGTTTCGTGTGACGTGTGCGCTGTGTCTGGTGACGTTGTTTCGGAAGAGTGTACTGGTTTTCTCGATGCGAGGGACCAAGGCTTCTCGATCAACGGGTCTGTGTTAATGTGAAGGCTCTCGAGGGACCCTTCAACAGACTGGGAGGGGTGGACCATGCGTGGTGGCTCCTTGACCATGGACTAGAGCGGGTGGAACCGTAGATGCATCTTGGTAGTCAAACGGACGCCACGATAGTTATATTTATTGCGTGTTCCATTTGATTGTTATCTCAATATTGCTATCTGTGCAAAATTACATTCATTCCCATTTCAATATCGCTATATGTGTGATAGATTCATAATTTCATACATCCCCATTTCAATATCGTTATATGAACGACATATTCATAATTTCATACATCCCCATTTCAATATCGTTATATGAACGACGGATTCATAAATTCATATTCCAACATCGCTTGTTAAATTGATAAATTGACGAGTTAACAGATTGATGGATAAATGAGTATTCTATTGATAAGTGCATAAATCACATGCTTTGGTCACCCTTGGTACTTAATAAGACCTTGTTTATACTGGGGTGTAAATCATATACTCTTATTTGTCGATCGGTGATAGGATGCTATTCACGTTTGTTTAAAATTCCATTTGTTAAATCCATCTTTGATTTTTCTCGTTGAGTTACTTGTTGTTGATAGTTCCATGTTAGGAACTTTATAATTTTCCTTATCTTTTTGTTATAATGGTGTCAGATTTGTTCATCTTTAAATTGCGTTTATAAATAAACATCTTATTAACGCAGTTGCTTTCGGTGTCTTCACTAATCCAGTCCCAACCCGGCTTCATCCTGTGACAAATGGTGTCAGAAGTGGGATCATTGGATTAGTGGGAACACGGACGTTAGTTTGCATAGGTCTTGACTCCGGTAAGATTTTTTTTTAGTTATTTATTTCAGATTGTGACCTTCCTGACAAGAACTAATTCAGGCGGGTGAGTGAATACCTCATTCATATTTTGTTTTATTTACCATTTGTTTATCATATATACATATTGCATATATTTGGAGAAGGGATATACGGTTGGTTCGTGTAGTCCTAAAAATTGTATGTGTTATATGATAGTGCACTTAGGATTGGTGATCTTATCAACAGTATTTATCATGTCATCACTCAAAGATCTAGTGGAGTTGGGCAAACAGTTTGGGTATGAGGGGGAGGCCCTTAGAAAATTCGTTCAGGAGGAGCAGTCTCGGGAAAGGGATCAAAGATTAAAGGAGAGAGATATAGAAAGGGAAAAGTTAGAATTAGACAAGCAAGCCGAGGAAAGAAAGATAGCATTTAAAAGGGAGAAGATGGAATTTGAGAAGGAGAAGATAGAGTTAGAGAAGCAGGTAGAGAAGGAGAAGATGGAATTCGAGAAGGAGAAGATAGAGTTAGAGAAACAGGCAGAGAGGGAAAGGATACGTTGGGAAAGGGAAGCAGAAAGGGAAAGAATAGAGCAGGTAAGAGACCTTGAGGAAAGAAAATTAGATAGGGAGAAACAAGCAAAGTTAGAAGCCATTCAGTTAGAAGACAGGAATATGGAGAAAGAACATAGAAGGAAATTTGAATTATTAGAGGCTAAGAAAGATGGTCAACAAGAATCAAAGTTAAGAGGCCCTAAATTACCCCCTTTTGAAGATGATAAAGATAACTTAGATAGTTATTTACATAGGTTTGAGCGATATGCTACCATCCAAAAGTGGAAAAAGGATGATTGGTCGCTCCATCTCAGCGCGTTACTTAAAGGTAAAGCGCTAGATGTATATTCGCGTCTACCCGTGAACGAGGCATTGAACTATGACGCGTTAAGAGAGGCACTCCTTAAGAGATACGAGTTGACAGAACAAGGGTTCCGCAAAAAAATTTAAATATAGTAAACCCGAGAAAGGCGAGACATTCACCCAGTTCGCCAGTAGGACGGGGAATTATTTCCAGCGTTGGGTTGAATGTGGTAAGATCCAAAAAACGTTTGAGGGTCTTACCGATTTTCTACTTAGGGACCAGCTGTTAAACACTTGTGGTAGGGAATTGTACTTGTTCCTGAGGGAAAAGTCCTTCAATAATATCTCAGATATGGCTACTCAGGCAGACTATTTCGCCGAAGCTCGGGGAGGTACCCAGAATGTGATCTCAAGGGATAACAAGGGAGGTAATCAAGGAAAAGATCAGAGACCCAGAGAACCCGAGAAACTTGGTACACATAAAGGTGGAAACTTTCAATCTGGGAAGGGTATGAATCGTAGGGATAGACAATGTTTTACCTGTAAGGAATGGGGTCACATCACGCCCGATTGTCCGAAAAGGAAGGGGCTTGTCCAGAGGGTCGCGGTTGCTATCGAAAGCAGAGCATGGTCAGGGGGCGGTAAGCGCGATGATTTTCCGCGTGATAATTCAGGGACTAATAACGTGAATACGGTGTACGAATCCGCAGCGCGTGCGCAGATCGGTCGTGATGTTATTCAGTCGATCGGCACTTGTCTTTTTCCCGAGGCGAGAGTGCCGACTGCTACTGGTACCGCCAACGGTCAAGAAGTCACGGTCTTACGCGACACCGGGTGCACGGGCGTCGTAGTAAAGCGGAGTCTCGTTAGGGATGACCAAATGCTTGGTTGGAAATCCCCGTGCATGTTATTAGATCAAACGATTGATCGCGTTCCCGTCGCGAGAATAGAAATCGAGACGCCTTTTCTGACCGGAACCGTAGAAGCTCTGTGTATGGAAAATCCCATATACGACTTAACTATCGGAAATGTCGAGGGATCCAGACTCCCAAATCTCTCTGATTTCCGGTTTCCCATTGTACAAGCGGTCGAAACTAGGGCACAGGCGCAGGCGGATAAAAAGCCGCTACCTAAGTTAAAAGTTCCGGAAGCCGTGACTGATATCTCGCGCGATGAATTTACGCGTGAGCAGAGGCAGGACGCGTCCTTGAGCGCGACCGTGGAGAGGATCATGTCCGGTACCGCGAAATATTGTATGGGCGGTGGGAGCTCTAAATTCTTACGTACCAAGGGTTTAATGTATAGAGAATTTACCACGTCGGACGGTAGAAAGTATTTCCAACTAGTTGTCCCTCAGAAATTCAGGCCACATGTACTGAGAGTGGCACACGAGTCCAGTATGGCGGGTCACTTGGGCATGAAAAAAACAACCGACAGAGTATTAGCGGAGTTTTATTGGCCTGGCGTAAATAATAACGTAGCACGATTCTGTCGATCGTGCGACGTTTGCCAGAAGACGGTGTCGAAGGGAAGGAATACCAGAGTACCATTAGGTAAAATGCCTCTAATAGATACCCCATTTAAAAGGGTAGCTGTTGATATTGTGGGACCGATATTTCCAATTACAGATCGGAAAAAACCGATATATCCTTACTCTAGTAGATTATGCAACTAGATACCCAGAAGCCATAGCTTTACCATCAATTGAAACTGAACGTGTAGCCGAGGCGCTTGTAGACATGTTCAGCAGGGTAGGGGTACCTGAAGAAATTCTCACAGATTGTGGGGCCCAGTTTACCTCAGAACTCATGGCAGAAATTAGTAGGTTGTTGTCAATTAAGCAGTTGCGCACCACGCCGTATCACCCCATGTGTAATGGATTGGTAGAGAGATTTAACGGGACGTTGAAACAAATGCTACGTCGGATGTGCGCGAGAAACCGCGAGATTGGGACCGGTATTTGAACGCAATTTTGTTCGCGTATCGCGAGGTACCGCACGAGAGCTTGGGATTCTCGCCGTTTGAATTGCTATACGGTAGGACAATTTGTGGTCCTATGCGGATTCTGCGCGAACTATGGTCGGGTGATATCGCGGACGAAGAAGTTAAAACCACCTACCAATACGTCGTCGACTTACGCGAGAGATTAGAAAGCACGTGTCGGATGGCACACGACGAGCTCGTGAAGTCGGGTCGCAAGTACGCGAAGTATTACAATCGCGGAACCCGAAGTAGGAAATTCAACGTGGGTGATCGGGTGTTGGTGCTACTCCCTACTAGTAGAAACAAATTATTGGTCCAATGGAAAGGGCCATATGAGGTCAAACAGGTCAAGGGTGAAATGGACTACCGAATCAACATGAAAGGTAGGTTGAGAATATTTCATGCCAATATGTTAAAACGATACGTGGAGAGACCTGATCAAACTGTTGGAAAGGGCGTTTTGAACGTCGTATGTATTGCGGTCATAGAAGACGAGTCGAGTGACCCCAACACAGAAATTCCCCTCGAGTACCCCATGGTTGTAGGAAATGAGGGAATAGATATGGTCAGCGTGTGCCCGGAATTACCTGAAGGTCAGCGTCAGCAAGTCAGGGAAATTTTAAGTAAGTACCCAGACGTATTTACAGATCGACCAGGTAATACTGGATTAATAACGCACGAAATAAACTTGAATACCTCGGAGCCAATCAGAATAAAGGGATATCCAATACCCTTTAACGCACGGGAGACAATCGATGAGGAAGTAGGTAAAATGTTAGACCTGGGAGTGATTGAACCCTCAAACTCCCCCTATTCTTCCCCCGTAGTATTGGTTAGAAAGAAAGACGGAACTAATCGATTTTGTATAGACTTTCGACAACTAAATAAAGTCACCGTGTTTGATGCTGAACCGATGCCAGACATGGAGGGCTTGTTTTCAAAATTGGCAGGACACCAGTACATTTCTAAATTAGATCTAACAAAAGGTTATTGGCAGGTGCCCATCGCTGAAAATGCTCGCGTATTAACGGCATTCGCGACCCCTAAAGGTCTTTTCCAGTTTAAGGTTATGCCTTTTGGTTTGGTTAACGCTGGTGCGTCGTGCGTGCGTCTTATGCGAAAATTGTTGAAAGGCACGAACAACGTAGATAGTTTTGTCGACGATATTCTAGTATATACACATACCTGGGAAGAGCATGTTAGGGCATTAGTCGATCTGTTTGACAGACTCCGCAAGGCAAATCTCACAGCGAGACCCTCCAAGTGTAGCATAGCATATTCTAACTTGGAATGCTTGGGCCATCTAGTAAGTGGGTCAGGGCAGTTAAAACCCCACCCTGATAAAATTGACGCGATTAAAGACGCTCCTAGGCCAGAAACCAAGAAACAGATACGATCGTTTCTTGGATTGATAGGTTTTTATAGGAAGTTCGTTCCAAATTTCGCCGCTATAGCTAGTCCATTGACGGATTTGACTAGGAAAGGGCAGCCAAATAAAGTTTCTTGGGGTTTATGCCAAGAGAAAGCTTTTAACGCCCTTAAGGCAAGATTGATCAGTGCACCGATCCTAAAGTTGCCAGAATTAAATAAATCGTTCATATTGAGAACTGATGCATCCGACACGGGCTTAGGAGCAGTTTTGCTACAGGAGCAAGATGGGGTAAAGTTACCCATAGCTTATGCTAGTAGGAAATTGCTGCCTAGGGAGCAAAACTACTCCGTGATCGAAAAGGAGTGCTTGGCACTGGTGTGGGGTGTAGGTAAATTCCACACGTACCTTTTCAGAAGGGAATTTGTCCTTGAAACGGACCATCAGCCTCTCATATATTTGAACAAGGCAAAAGTTGCCAACGCAAGATTGATGCGTTGGGCATTGACTCTGCAGCCATATCGTTTCCGGATCGAAGCAATCAGAGGGTCGGAAATGTAGGGGCCGATTATTTAAGCAGAGTGTGATTTGCAGTTTTTTTTTTCCTACCATGATATTCTGGTAATGTAAATAATACGTTTCAGTTTGTATTTTTGCAAAATTCCGTGATTTTCTAAAAGTGCTTCCACTTTTTTTTTAAGGGGGGAGGTATTGTCACGGAATTGTATGGTTTATATCAATGTGTATATGTGATCAAAAATGTATTCGGGTTTCGTTTCCGACTAGAGCGTTACTCGGGGGTTGTTTATTTTTTTCGGCTCTAGTTATTTTGAAATACTGAGCGCGATTCACCCCATGCTGCACGTGCAAATTGCCTGCAGTGAAAACTCACGTACCTAGCTGCTGCACATATCTGTCACAGCTAGAGTACATATAGAGCGAATTCTCTATAAACAAATTACACTACGATGAGTCTTGTCAGAAAGCTTACCTCTTTACGGGAGCAAAACTTCAGCTGTAGAGGTATGTGAAATTTAAGATTGTATTCTTTATCACTATTTGTTTTATATGACATAATTGTTTCATATATTAGATGTTTTAGAATTTATTCTAAATTCTACAGAGAGTCAATACCTAGGTCATACAACGCCATGATATTAGAAATCCTATAGGCTGGTTCAAGTTAGCTATTTGTTGTAACTGAACAGACGGGTATTATTTAATTATACGCGGCATGCATTGAATGATTAATGTAATGTGTAACGAGGCGTAATTCATGTGCGCGCATGCGCAACATATATCAATACAAAAGTACTAACCGTGTCATATGTACTACACGGTTTAGTTGTTATACTTTTAGCTGTTCCATATGTATGGTTTGGTGGTGTGTGAAGTCACAGAACTCTGTGTGGTTTCGTGTGACGTGTGCGCTGTGTCTGGTGACGTTGTTTCGGAAGAGTGTACTGGTTTTCTCGATGCGAGGGACCAAGGCTTCTCGATCAACGGGTCTGTGTTAATGTGAAGGCTCTCGAGGGACCCTTCAACAGACTGGGAGGGGTGGACCATGCGTGGTGGCTCCTTGACCATGGACTAGAGCGGGTGGAACCGTAGATGCATCCTGGTAGTCAAACGGACGCCACGATAGTTATATTTATTGCGTGTTCCATTTGATTGTTATCTCAATATTGCTATCTGTGCAAAATTACATTCATTCCCATTTCAATATCGCTATATGTGTGATAGATTCATAATTTCATACATCCCCATTTCAATATCGTTATATGAACGACATATTCATAATTTCATACATCCCCATTTCAATATCGTTATATGAACGACGGATTCATAAATTCATATTCCAACATCGCTTGTTAAATTGATAAATTGACGAGTTAACAGATTGATGGATAAATGAGTATTCTATTGATAAGTGCATAAATCACATGCTTTGGTCACCCTTGGTACTTAATAAGACCTTGTTTATATTGGGGTGTAAATCATATACTCTTATTTGTCGATCGGTGATAGGATGCTATTCACGTTTGTTTAAAATTCCATTTGTTAAATCCATCTTTGATTTTTCTCGTTGAGTTACTTGTTGTTGATAGTTCCATGTTAGGAACTTTATAATTTTCCTTATCTTTTTGTTATAATGGTGTCAGATTTGTTCATCTTTAAATTGCGTTTATAAATAAACATCTTATTAACGCAGTTGCTTTCGGTGTCTTCACTAATCCAGTCCCAACCCGGCTTCATCCTGTGACAAATGGTGTCAGAAGTGGGATCATTGGATTAGTGGGAACACGGACGTTAGTTTGCATAGGTCTTGACTCCGGTAAGATTTTTTTTTAGTTATTTATTTCAGATTGTGACCTTCCTGACAAGAACTAATTCAGGCGGGTGAGTGAATACCTCATTCATATTTTGTTTTATTTACCATTTGTTTATCATATATACATATTGCATATATTTGGAGAAGGGATATACGGTTGGTTCGTGTAGTCCTAAAAATTGTATGTGTTATATGATAGTGCACTTAGGATTGGTGATCTTATCAACAGTATTTATCATGTCATCACTCAAAGATCTAGTGGAGTTGGGCAAACAGTTTGGGTATGAGGGGGAGGCCCTTAGAAAATTCGTTCAGGAGGAGCAGTCTCGGGAAAGGGATCAAAGATTAAAGGAGAGAGATATAGAAAGGGAAAAGTTAGAATTAGACAAGCAAGCCGAGGAAAGAAAGATAGCATTTAAAAGGGAGAAGATGGAATTTGAGAAGGAGAAGATAGAGTTAGAGAAGCAGGTAGAGAAGGAGAAGATGGAATTCGAGAAGGAGAAGATAGAGTTAGAGAAACAGGCAGAGAGGGAAAGGATACGTTGGGAAAGGGAAGCAGAAAGGGAAAGAATAGAGCAGGTAAGAGACCTTGAGGAAAGAAAATTAGATAGGGAGAAACAAGCAAAGTTAGAAGCCATTCAGTTAGAAGACAGGAATATGGAGAAAGAACATAGAAGGAAATTTGAATTATTAGAGGCTAAGAAAGATGGTCAACAAGAATCAAAGTTAAGAGGCCCTAAATTACCCCCTTTTGAAGATGATAAAGATAACTTAGATAGTTATTTACATAGGTTTGAGCGATATGCTACCATCCAAAAGTGGAAAAAGGATGATTGGTCGCTCCATCTCAGCGCGTTACTTAAAGGTAAAGCGCTAGATGTATATTCGCGTCTACCCGTGAACGAGGCATTGAACTATGACGCGTTAAGAGAGGCACTCCTTAAGAGATACGAGTTGACAGAACAAGGGTTCCGCAAAAAATTTAAATATAGTAAACCCGAGAAAGGCGAGACATTCACCCAGTTCGCCAGTAGGACGGGGAATTATTTCCAGCGTTGGGTTGAATGTGGTAAGATCCAAAAAACGTTTGAGGGTCTTACCGATTTTCTACTTAGGGACCAGCTGTTAAACACTTGTGGTAGGGAATTGTACTTGTTCCTGAGGGAAAAGTCCTTCAATAATATCTCAGATATGGCTACTCAGGCAGACTATTTCGCCGAAGCTCGGGGAGGTACCCAGAATGTGATCTCAAGGGATAACAAGGGAGGTAATCAAGGAAAAGATCAGAGACCCAGAGAACCCGAGAAACTTGGTACACATAAAGGTGGAAACTTTCAATCTGGGAAGGGTATGAATCGTAGGGATAGACAATGTTTTACCTGTAAGGAATGGGGTCACATCACGCCCGATTGTCCGAAAAGGAAGGGGCTTGTCCAGAGGGTCGCGGTTGCTATCGAAAGCAGAGCATGGTCAGGGGGCGGTAAGCGCGATGATTTTCCGCGTGATAATTCAGGGACTAATAACGTGAATACGGTGTACGAATCCGCAGCGCGTGCGCAGATCGGTCGTGATGTTATTCAGTCGATCGGCACTTGTCTTTTTCCCGAGGCGAGAGTGCCGACTGCTACTGGTACCGCCAACGGTCAAGAAGTCACGGTCTTACGCGACACCGGGTGCACGGGCGTCGTAGTAAAGCGGAGTCTCGTTAGGGATGACCAAATGCTTGGTTGGAAATCCCCGTGCATGTTATTAGATCAAACGATTGATCGCGTTCCCGTCGCGAGAATAGAAATCGAGACGCCTTTTCTGACCGGAAACCGTAGAAGCTCTGTGTATGGAAAATCCCATATACGACTTAACTATCGGAAATGTCGAGGGATCCAGACTCCCAAATCTCTCTGATTTCCGGTTTCCCATTGTACAAGCGGTCGAAACTAGGGCACAGGCGCAGGCGGATAAAAAGCCGCTACCTAAGTTAAAAGTTCCGGAAGCCGTGACTGATATCTCGCGCGATGAATTTACGCGTGAGCAGAGGCAGGACGCGTCCTTGAGCGCGACCGTGGAGAGGATCATGTCCGGTACCGCGAAATATTGTATGGGCGGTGGGAGCTCTAAATTCTTACGTACCAAGGGTTTAATGTATAGAGAATTTACCACGTCGGACGGTAGAAAGTATTTCCAACTAGTTGTCCCTCAGAAATTCAGGCCACATGTACTGAGAGTGGCACACGAGTCCAGTATGGCGGGTCACTTGGGCATGAAAAAAACAACCGACAGAGTATTAGCGGAGTTTTATTGGCCTGGCGTAAATAATAACGTAGCACGATTCTGTCGATCGTGCGACGTTTGCCAGAAGACGGTGTCGAAGGGAAGGAATACCAGAGTACCATTAGGTAAAATGCCTCTAATAGATACCCCATTTAAAAGGGTAGCTGTTGATATTGTGGGACCGATATTTCCAATTACAGATCGGAAAAACCGATATATCCTTACTCTAGTAGATTATGCAACTAGATACCCAGAAGCCATAGCTTTACCATCAATTGAAACTGAACGTGTAGCCGAGGCGCTTGTAGACATGTTCAGCAGGGTAGGGGTACCTGAAGAAATTCTCACAGATTGTGGGGCCCAGTTTACCTCAGAACTCATGGCAGAAATTAGTAGGTTGTTGTCAATTAAGCAGTTGCGCACCACGCCGTATCACCCCATGTGTAATGGATTGGTAGAGAGATTTAACGGGACGTTGAAACAAATGCTACGTCGGATGTGCGCGAGAAACCGCGAGATTGGGACCGGTATTTGAACGCAATTTTGTTCGCGTATCGCGAGGTACCGCACGAGAGCTTGGGATTCTCGCCGTTTGAATTGCTATACGGTAGGACAATTTGTGGTCCTATGCGGATTCTGCGCGAACTATGGTCGGGTGATATCGCGGACGAAGAAGTTAAAACCACCTACCAATACGTCGTCGACTTACGCGAGAGATTAGAAAGCACGTGTCGGATGGCACACGACGAGCTCGTGAAGTCGGGTCGCAAGTACGCGAAGTATTACAATCGCGGAACCCGAAGTAGGAAATTCAACGTGGGTGATCGGGTGTTGGTGCTACTCCCTACTAGTAGAAACAAATTATTGGTCCAATGGAAAGGGCCATATGAGGTCAAACAGGTCAAGGGTGAAATGGACTACCGAATCAACATGAAAGGTAGGTTGAGAATATTTCATGCCAATATGTTAAAACGATACGTGGAGAGACCTGATCAAACTGTTGGAAAGGGCGTTTTGAACGTCGTATGTATTGCGGTCATAGAAGACGAGTCGAGTGACCCCAACACAGAAATTCCCCTCGAGTACCCCATGGTTGTAGGAAATGAGGGAATAGATATGGTCAGCGTGTGCCCGGAATTACCTGAAGGTCAGCGTCAGCAAGTCAGGGAAATTTTAAGTAAGTACCCAGACGTATTTACAGATCGACCAGGTAATACTGGATTAATAACGCACGAAATAAACTTGAATACCTCGGAGCCAATCAGAATAAAGGGATATCCAATACCCTTTAACGCACGGGAGACAATCGATGAGGAAGTAGGTAAAATGTTAGACCTGGGAGTGATTGAACCCTCAAACTCCCCCTATTCTTCCCCCGTAGTATTGGTTAGAAAGAAAGACGGAACTAATCGATTTTGTATAGACTTTCGACAACTAAATAAAGTCACCGTGTTTGATGCTGAACCGATGCCAGACATGGAGGGCTTGTTTTCAAAATTGGCAGGACACCAGTACATTTCTAAATTAGATCTAACAAAAGGTTATTGGCAGGTGCCCATCGCTGAAAATGCTCGCGTATTAACGGCATTCGCGACCCCTAAAGGTCTTTTCCAGTTTAAGGTTATGCCTTTTGGTTTGGTTAACGCTGGTGCGTCGTGCGTGCGTCTTATGCGAAAATTGTTGAAAGGCACGAACAACGTAGATAGTTTTGTCGACGATATTCTAGTATATACACATACCTGGGAAGAGCATGTTAGGGCATTAGTCGATCTGTTTGACAGACTCCGCAAGGCAAATCTCACAGCGAGACCCTCCAAGTGTAGCATAGCATATTCTAACTTGGAATGCTTGGGCCATCTAGTAAGTGGGTCAGGGCAGTTAAAACCCCACCCTGATAAAATTGACGCGATTAAAGACGCTCCTAGGCCAGAAACCAAGAAACAGATACGATCGTTTCTTGGATTGATAGGTTTTTATAGGAAGTTCGTTCCAAATTTCGCCGCTATAGCTAGTCCATTGACGGATTTGACTAGGAAAGGGCAGCCAAATAAAGTTTCTTGGGGTTTATGCCAAGAGAAAGCTTTTAACGCCCTTAAGGCAAGATTGATCAGTGCACCGATCCTAAAGTTGCCAGAATTAAATAAATCGTTCATATTGAGAACTGATGCATCCGACACGGGCTTAGGAGCAGTTTTGCTACAGGAGCAAGATGGGGTAAAGTTACCCATAGCTTATGCTAGTAGGAAATTGCTGCCTAGGGAGCAAAACTACTCCGTGATCGAAAAGGAGTGCTTGGCACTGGTGTGGGGTGTAGGTAAATTCCACACGTACCTTTTCAGAAGGGAATTTGTCCTTGAAACGGACCATCAGCCTCTCATATATTTGAACAAGGCAAAAGTTGCCAACGCAAGATTGATGCGTTGGGCATTGACTCTGCAGCCATATCGTTTCCGGATCGAAGCAATCAGAGGGTCGGAAAATGTAGGGGCCGATTATTTAAGCAGAGTGTGATTTGCAGTTTTTTTTTTCCTACCATGATATTCTGGTAATGTAAATAATACGTTTCAGTTTGTATTTTTGCAAAATTCCGTGATTTTCTAAAAGTGCTTCCACTTTTTTTTTAAGGGGGGAGGTATTGTCACGGAATTGTATGGTTTATATCAATGTGTATATGTGATCAAAAATGTATTCGGGTTTCGTTTCCGACTAGAGCGTTACTCGGGGGTTGTTTATTTTTTTCGGCTCTAGTTATTTTGAAATACTGAGCGCGATTCACCCCATGCTGCACGTGCAAATTGCCTGCAGTGAAAACTCACGTACCTAGCTGCTGCACATATCTGTCACAGCTAGAGTACATATAGAGCGAATTCTCTATAAACAAATTACACTACGATGAGTCTTGTCAGAAAGCTTACCTCTTTACGGGAGCAAAACTTCAGCTGTAGAGGTATGTGAAATTTAAGATTGTATTCTTTATCACTATTTGTTTTATATGACATAATTGTTTCATATATTAGATGTTTTAGAATTTATTCTAAATTCTACAGAGAGTCAATACCTAGGTCATACAACGCCATGATATTAGAAATCCTATAGGCTGGTTCAAGTTAGCTATTTGTTGTAACTGAACAGACGGGTATTATTTAATTATACGCGGCATGCATTGAATGATTAATGTAATGTGTAACGAGGCGTAATTCATGTGCGCGCATGCGCAACATATATCAATACAAAAGTACTAACCGTGTCATATGTACTACACGGTTTAGTTGTTATACTTTTAGCTGTTCCATATGTATGGTTTGGTGGTGTGTGAAGTCACAGAACTCTGTGTGGTTTCGTGTGACGTGTGCGCTGTGTCTGGTGACGTTGTTTCGGAAGAGTGTACTGGTTTTCTCGATGCGAGGGACCAAGGCTTCTCGATCAACGGGTCTGTGTTAATGTGAAGGCTCTCGAGGGACCCTTCAACAGACTGGGAGGGGTGGACCATGCGTGGTGGCTCCTTGACCATGGACTAGAGCGGGTGGAACCGTAGATGCATCCTGGTAGTCAAACGGACGCCACGATAGTTATATTTATTGCGTGTTCCATTTGATTGTTATCTCAATATTGCTATCTGTGCAAAATTACATTCATTCCCATTTCAATATCGCTATATGTGTGATAGATTCATAATTTCATACATCCCCATTTCAATATCGTTATATGAACGACATATTCATAATTTCATACATCCCCATTTCAATATCGTTATATGAACGACGGATTCATAAATTCATATTCCAACATCGCTTGTTAAATTGATAAATTGACGAGTTAACAGATTGATGGATAAATGAGTATTCTATTGATAAGTGCATAAATCACATGCTTTGGTCACCCTTGGTACTTAATAAGACCTTGTTTATATTGGGGTGTAAATCATATACTCTTATTTGTCGATCGGTGATAGGATGCTATTCACGTTTGTTTAAAATTCCATTTGTTAAATCCATCTTTGATTTTTCTCGTTGAGTTACTTGTTGTTGATAGTTCCATGTTAGGAACTTTATAATTTTCCTTATCTTTTTGTTATAATGGTGTCAGATTTGTTCATCTTTAAATTGCGTTTATAAATAAACATCTTATTAACGCAGTTGCTTTCAGTGTCTTCACTAATCCAGTCCCAACCCGGCTTCATCCTGTGACAAGGGATATATTTTTCGCATGTGAAAATATAGGAATGAAGAAAATGTTTTTATTTCACCAATAATTTTCCATATCTCACACTTAAGTATATAATAAAAGTCGATATTTTTTCATAAAAAAAAGAAGTCATTACATGCGAGGTCAACTTATAAGTTGGAAATCTGATCATTCAGAGTTTAAATTAGAGCTCATCTTGATTCTGAAAATAATGTGGCTTTGTCTTTGTTGCATAATGCATTCTGTGGCTTTGTCTTTATTACATAATGCATTCTGCTTGCTAATTATGTATAAATATATAATAAGAAAACTGATGTAAATTGTGTTTTAATTACATTTTAATGCCTATATGTATTATGAATTTAAGAAAATAATTGTGTAGTTATGAATGATTATAAGTTTTATATACATTTTAGTGCATATATGTATATTTAATTTAAGAAAATATTGTGTAGTTATGAATGATTATAAGTTTTATTTACATTTCAATGCCTATATGCATTGATAAATCTAAGAAAATAATTGTGTAGTTATGAATAATTATAAGTTTTATTTACATTTTAATGCCTATATGTATATTGAATTTAAGAAAATAATTGCATAGTTACCTATCATTATAACTTTTATTTCATTTATTAAAGATTGTATATGCAATCCTGTGACATAATCCAATATTACATTTTTTATCTTAGTCACAAAATTACACCTAATTGTTGGGCATCTCATGTGAAGATCTAGAGTCACAAGTACTTGTGGTACTTACTCATGTAAGAAAACTAAATGCAGGGTATGGAATCTCCTTGATGATAGATCAAGATTTGTTAAAGCCTTGGAAGCTGGCGCAGTGCAACAAAAAAAAAAATACTGATACTTTGGCATGCACTTTCTATAATATGGATCAAGTCACTTTGTGCTGATTGGAAAATAGTGTTGTAGTTTATATGCTACAAAAAGAAACACTTACATTTAGCTTATAGATTTCTCTTTGTATTGATAATTACACCTATTGGATCTTAGCTGTCTGAGTGTCATGTGCAAAACAATCCTCAGCCTAAAGATGTAATGTGCCTGTAGATTATAAGTTTGGGCATCAGACAACATGTGTCATGGATGGCAGCACCACCCTGTGCATGTTTGGTTTTTTACTAAATGATTTGCAGTTTGATCTTAACTTGTAATTCTAGTCCCAGCCAGACTTTGTTAAACTGTTTACTTTTGTTGATGCACTTTGTGCCTTTTATGTTCATTCCCATCATACCACTTTAACCATAAAAATGTTGTTTAATATTGGATTTATTTACATTATTTTCTTTTCTTTGTTCAAATGATTTCTTTTCAGAGCATGTAATTTTATTATACTTCCAATCATGTTTTAAGTTATACAGCTTTGATCATCATCATGTTATTTCATTTTGAATATCAGTTAACCACTCAGACTGGATTGTGTAAATCATTCTCTTTTACTGTATTTAGTTTTCTTTGATATTAAATAAAGTGTTGCAACACATTTCATTATGATGGTGTTTAATTTTTGAATTAGAATTCTGTATTCTATTTGTTTATTCAAATCTTTTCATTTAGTACTAAACCGTTTCGAATCTGAATTCTTCATACCATTTATTGGTTTAATCATTCGATTTCACACTTTGTCATTTCATTCATGTAATTTTGGCGGTGATGACTGCCCATATTATTAATTCACACTGGTTTATTCTATTAACCTTTTGTATGCCACTAAACAATAAGGAAAAGAGTCCGTAATTTGTAACGAAATATAAATTTTCTTGTTATGAAATATCTATTTACTTGCTAACATATATATAAAAGACTTTGTATTTGTTTCATTTCTTAAAGATGGCTTAGTGGATCTTTCAGACAGCAGTTTTTCATCTCAACTTATAAGCAGGACATACTAAAATATTAAGTGGAGTGGGTCGAATTATAACAAACTGGTCTAAAAGCAAGTGTGTACTGTATGTGAATCTCACTAGTTATCGAATTTGTGCGAGATCTTGATGAAATATGCCATGTTCCAGGTTTGATCACAATCAGACTACTGAAATATGGCCTCCAGAGTGGTCAGCCATTCAGATACAAGATCACCTCATTAATATGTGTGGATTTCACTTATTGTCAAACCTGTCTGAGATCATGATAATACAAGCCCATATTCATAGTTTGATCTAAATCAGATCAGAAATATGGCCTACAGAGTGGTAACAAGCTCAGCCAATCAGATGCTTTGTCACTTTATTAATATGCATGGGTCTCACTCATTATCAAGCTGGTCCGAGATCATGATGTTATAACCCCATATTCCAAGTCTGATCAAAATCTGATCAGAAATATGGCCTCCAACGTGTTAACAAACTCAACCAATCAGATGCAAGAAAACCTCATTAATTGTGCGGATCTCACTCATTATTATGTTGATGATATATGCTTATATTTCAAATTTGATCTAAATCAGACCAGAAATAAGGCCTCCAGAGTGATAACAAGCAAGTGTTGATAGACAGATGATGGATGGATGATAGATGCAAGGTCATGTCATAAGCTGACTTGGACTTTTGTCCAGCTGAGTTAAACAAAATCGAAAGAAAATTAAAGCTCTTGATCATACACAAACAAGTGAAACATGATTTAGTTAGTGTTGCTAGTGAATGTCACACAGCTGATGACAAATATGATGATTATCATAGTGATTGTGGCAGAGGTACAAAAAGCTGACTTATAAATTGGTTACGAAAAGCAGTTTTACTCACTGCAATTGTGTTTGTTTTGTTTGTCTTTGTTGTAGAAATATCCAGCAGTATATAATTCACTCTGCAGTCTTACTATGTGTCAAGTGTGAATTGTAATACTTTTCTGCTGAGAATTTAAAAATTTGTTTTAATTAATTAAACTTAAGGCAGGAAATAGGAACTAAGTGGTCCTGAACCTATAACATTAGCCCAGGGAAGTCAAGATGAACACTCTGGTATTTAACTGAGAATAACACACACCCATCTATGAACAAGGATCAGAGGATCAGGGTCTATGAAGTTCATTTGAAATCGTCAGCAGAAATTGTTAACAGTGTCAACTCTGATCTGCTCACACATTATGCTGTTAAAGTTGGGCACACACACAAACACACACACACTTGCTGTGAGCTTAACATGGTGCAAAGGAAGCCAAGTATTATGTGTACCTACCAACAAATGGCATAGACACAGAACTACCATTACATAATGAACTGGCAGATCATGGTCAATGCTGTTTTGTTCTACTTTTGATTTCAAGCAAATAGTATTGACCACACCTAATGATTTGTCAAGGGTAGATGTGGGTCTACATTGTTCACAATAGAATGGGCATTACACACAGCTAAATACAGTAAACAGATTGAAATATTAATATCTTGAAAAGTCAAGATGCAATACCCGGACAGAAGAGTATCTAGGAAGTTGACTTGTCTCATCCTCAGGCTCACTCTTATTCTTATTTAGTGACATCTCAGGCTCATTTTGTGGGAAGTTTGATCTTTGTTTGGAAGTCACAAAGAGTCCTGTAAAATCTGGGCCACTTTCTGAGACACCTGGACTTGTTCTTGGAGAATAGGCATGGTTTCCAAAACTGTTCAGCTCAGCACTGGTTCCAAGCAGTGTTCCCATCTGATGTGGGGCATTCAGCATAATACCAATCTGAAAAAGAAGAAGAAACTAGTCAAGGTCAAGTTGTACAGCATTCACGTGAGTTTAGTCCAGCTTGCATTAGCAGATAGTGAGACTGTATCAACTCTTTTTTGGTGGCTACTACAGTGACAGTGGTAGAATAAACATTTTTAGTCTGTGTTAATATAGAGGAGGTTACCAGTATATCAAAATGTTCACAGTCTAAGGACAAGACATAGCATTCTTTCTGTTTAAACAGACTTCTACAATTTGCATTTCCAATTATATTTAGGAAGTCTTACATTGAGGCAAAACTGCTGATCTGCTATGACCTTGACCTTTGATCTAGGCACTCTAATATGGCAAACAACACAGAATCTCTAAATGCTTACACCTGTGTAGTGCATCTCCAAAATAGCTTCTTTGGAGAAAAAGAAGGGACTTGATGCTCTCTTAGCTGAAACGAATTTGCAGGAATTCAAGATAAAACCATTTCTCTTTTTTAACTGCTGAGTGTTGAAACTATCTCTGATATTTCTGAGCAATAACAATATTTTCAAATTAGGCGCTGTGGCAGCCATATTGGATATAAGATCAGCACCATTTTCATTTAGGACCAACTAGACAATATCAGAAGTCTTTTGGTGAAACCCCATATGAATATGACCATTCATTCAGGAGAAGTAGCAACAAGATTTCAACATGGCTGCCATGGTGGCCATATTGGAAGTCAGATCAGCACCATTTTCATTTAGGATCAACTAAACATCATAAGAAGTCTTTTGGTGAAAACCCAATGTTGATTTGTTGATATGACCATCCATCTTGGAGGAGCAGCAATAAGATTTTCAAAATGGCCATCATGGTGGCCATACTGGATACCAGATCAGCACCATTTTAATTTAGAACCAACTAGATATCATAAGAAGTTTTCCGATGGAAATCTCATGTTGATATGACTTTCCATTGAGGAGTAGTGATAACAAGATTTTCAAGATGGCTGCTGTGGTGGTCATATTGTATGTCAGATTGGCACCATTTTCATTTAGGACCAACTAGACATCATACAAATTCATTTAGTGAAAGCCCCATGTTGATATGACCATCCATTCTAAAAGAGTAGCAACAACAAGATCTTAAAGATGGCTGCTGTGGTGGCCATACTGGATATCTGAGCAGCACCAATTTCATTTACAACCAACTAGACCATGGGATGAATGTGTGTGTAAAGTTTCATTGCAATCCTCCATGTAGCTTAGGAGGAGTAGCGATAACAAACTTGTGCCTATGGATGGATGGATGATGGCAACACATCTAATACCAGTAAAGCTAAAATGTTACAAAATGGATATGACCATGGCTACAACAAATAATTTGTTTTGCCAAGACATTGAACTTGGAGTGTGGCACCTGGATGTGGTATGTGAATACTTTTCTAAAGATGCTTTTTAGGTGAATTACAATGGATTAAAAAATCTTTTGACGTCAAAAAACTTACAAAGCTGGACATGAAAAAATTGTTTTATTATTGATTTCGGACAATTGACTCTCAAAAATACTAAAGTATGGAATGCAGATAAAATTTCAAAGGTGTTGAGCTCAATCTCTATCTGTACAGTGAAGCACCATTAATCCTGAGTCCAGTCATCAAAATATCTCTGAATATGAATAAAAGTTTTGCATACATGTTATATCTCCAGAATTTTATGCATTGTAACAAATGATGTTACATAATACAATATTTCAAATACATAATGATAATTTGTTCACTCCTGGACTTAAAAAATATTGGGCTTGTTAGCATAATCATTTCCACTCATGTCCTGTCATAGAGGAAGCAGTGGTGGTTGAGTGCTGGACTTGTAATCCAAGGGTTGTGGGTTCGATGCCCAGGATGACTGCCTCTGTATGTCCATGAAAAATTCACATAGCTCCCATTTCCTTGGCATGATATAGCCAATAATGCGTTGAATATACCATTTAAAATCAATCAACAAACATACTTATCATACAATTTTGGTTTCCTTACATGGAAATATGTAAACAATTTATATTTATACTTGCTCAAGGTGGTTGAAAATATTTTGCAGAGAATCATTTAGCATTTTAGTTCAGTCTCCAACATTTTGCTTCTAACCTTATGACCTTTATGTTTTTTTTTACAAAATTTCTTCCATTTTCTCTGACTCTGGTCATTTACTTGGATTCCTTGTTAAATCAATTGGAAGGGAAAAGTAAAGAAGTATCTGTGTTAATGGAGTTACACTTAATGCAGGAATCTGATATATCTGAAAGAGTTTGTCTTAAAATTATTATTCACTTTTTCCCACTATAGTCTATTGGTTAGCAATAGTTTTGACTGCAGCCATAATGATGTAAAACTTTCATTTATCTCAATTTAACATGAAACAAGATATAGTGTCAGGATGATCAAGTGTTCAAAGAATTTGAGAAGTGACAGATGCAGACATTTTTTTTAGATGACATAGTAATAGGGTTCCAGATTATATACTGTAGGTAATATTATGTAGAGACCAGGCTGGGATATGGTTTAATGGCACATCAGCAAAATCCTGACTATACAGTGCAGAGTAAGTTTGGGTATCCCCAAAAAGGCGCACAAAACAAATATAAAGCCAAAAAAAAGTATAAAATCCTTTTAATACAAAGTCAATTTTGTTCTCATATAAACCACACTATTTTAATAAGTCCAAGACTTTCCCAGCTGGAACATCATCACAGGATGCATCCAGGGCAAAAAGGTTGCCACCTTTTAGAGGGCTTCATGATATATTAGTTCTATTATGTAACTAATTGGTTTCCCTCATTAAATAAAGTCCTTTTTATTATTCTTATTATTATTATTAGTCACCTCTTACAACAAGCAGGAGTACACATCTGGCTCTACAACCCCGAGACTCCATGGAGGCGGGGGGGGGGGGGGGGGCACTTTGTATAGTAGGGTGAACACTAAAGTTTTGAGGCAATCTAAAACATCTAAAAACTGCAGGACAAGCCATTGTCCTATAATATTTAAAGAGATTTACAGACATTTAAAAAATCGATTTCATTACATTGGATTTTTGAAATATCTAATGCACCTAGTTTTAAAAAAAATTAAATCCACATGAAAATTTTTAATATCAATGATGCAGGCATAAGGGTGAAAACAAAATAGAGGTAAACACAATTTTGTCCTAACATCTAAAATTTCTGCAAAAAACTCATTTCTAATGCAAATCTGCAATAGAAATAAACATTTTACACTTAAGGTAACAGTTTGGTTAACAAACCTGTGTTGTCCGAACATGGTATGGAAAGTTCTTGTTGGCAGCAGATGGTCTTGTTAATATCTGCAAGAGAAATGCCATATATACTCGCTTACAAGTCAGATCCAACTGCAAGCAACATAGACTCTGAGCTGCCATTGCATAATGCACCAGATGATCAAGCTCTATTTTATTTTTTCTATTGATTACTCCTAACACACTGCATAGACCCAGCATGTGTGTGATAAATAACTTAAACTGAATACAGATAAAGCTTAAGTTATTTGATCTTCATTATTGGCATGGCAGCAGTGATCATGTTTTATGACAATGGCACTATGTCATATGCATTAGAACTGCATATAACTGCATATAACAGCAGAGACATTACTAGTGAAACTGCAAGTCCGCCACTGCACAACCTCACCAAATGCAGTTGGTAAAACACTTTTAATAACTTGATAATCCATGAAAGTGTCTCAAGGCCCAATCTTAGTAAGTGCTTGATTATAGTGGTTGATCTAGAGGTCAAGCACTTGCATGATCAGACTAATGAATGGTACAGGTTTCATTATGTTCACAGCAAATTGACTGTGTGCGACGTTTGCACGCATGTTCATTGTTAAGGGGTGGGGGATTCAATAATTTTTTTTTGGGGGGGGGTGCACAACTGGTATATGATATATAATATTTAACATTACATTATTGTAATATGGGATCCATGATCTGGGCCTACAATGCCCAATCATACGTAGAAGATGCACAGACCCTAATGGCAGATCTGGGCCTACAATGTCCAATCATATGTAGAACATGCAGCACAGACCCTAATGACTGATCCAAATCTACAATATCTATCTGAAATCCTAAGTACAACAGATAGCACAGACATTAATGGCAGATCTAGGTCTGTCCGATTAAAATCACCAGTAAACATACATCACAGACCATAATGGCAGATCTGGGTTTATTATGTCCAAATGAATTCATAAGTACAACAAAAGTACATTATACACCTGCCCCATGTTTAATAATCCTCTATGTAGGCACCAGTAGGGCAATGTTGGTCTCAATGACCTTTGGTAAAGATATGTAGTCTTGAACTAAACTTACTGTCCAGAAACCATTATTTCCTTATTAGATTTACCATGACTGTGACCTTTGACCTTTAGACCCCTTAATCTTTAGGTTTCATTACCCTAAGTGCAAGCCATCCACAAAGTCTGTTTAAGGAACTTACTGTAAACAAAAGTTATTGTGCAAAACCCATTTTTTTGTATAGTCACAATGGCCTTGACCATGACCTTTTGACCACAAAATCAATAAACCTCTTCCACATCTTAAGTGCAAGCCCTCCACAAACTTTGTTCAAGGTACAAAGCCTAGAACCAAATCTATTATGCAAAATATCCTTTTGACCCCACATTCAAAAGGTTATTTCCTTACACTAAGTGCAAGTCATTCATAAAGTTTGGTAAAGTCATATGGAGTAATCTAAAATGTCTTCCCATAAATTTCAAAGAAAATCTGAAAAATTGATTAAAAAAGTATTGAATTAGGTCAGGCACTTGTTATTTTACACACAGAAAATGAAATTCAAAGACATAGTTCCTTCTAAAAAAATCAACAATAACCTTAACACAAACTTTAACCTGTGTCTATATACAGCAAACTTTAAACACAAACTTTAACCATAAACATTTCTCCATCAATTGCAAAGACAATGTCAGTAAAATTGGATTTAAAAAAATGAATAAAGCCAGGCACGTGCTATTTAACACAGAAAAGTGAAATTTAAATGTATTTATCCTTCCTACAAGCCATGTAAACAAAACTTTAAACACGAATTTTAACCTTCAGTTTAGTATAATATTAAATACACACTTTTTCCATAATTTGCATAATTCAGAATTTTAAAAAAAATCAGTAAAACTGGGATAAAAAGTATTAAATAAAGTAAAGCACATGCTATTCTGACACAATGAAGTGAAATTGAAATGCATAGTTACTTCCTATAAGCCATAATAAAAATCCTAAACACAAATTTGAACCTGTTGTCTATACCCTCTGATGCTGATACCAACAATAACACCACCACTGCTGGGGTCAAAACATGTTGTCTATACCCTCTGATGCTGATACCAACAATAACACCACCACTGCTGGGGTCAAACCATAAGCTCTCCTGTACTTCATACAGGCAAGCTACAAAATCCAGTTAATATTTAAAACTTTGTTCTATCATGATCAGGGCAGGAAAAACAATGTATTTCCTGACACCAACAATTACACTCTCGAAATGACCCATGCTTTTTTCTGTTAGGAGAAACACCAGTATCTACTAAACAGAATGTACTAAGCTTTATTGATCAAAGCTAATGACTTCTAGTAATTACATGAAGCGTAATAATTTACATATGCATATTCTTATGTTAAACATGAAGAATGGGAAACATATTTATAGCAAAACAGTATCATAACAAAAATGTAGCACACTACAAGTAAGTTGTCAAATTAGACAAAGATATCAAATTAGAAAGGTTTCAAAAAATGAGCATAAAATATTACCTAATCTAGCTATCTTGATTGCTAATTATATGTGGACCAGCCTAACAAAATTGTCAGAAAGTTGGAGCTTATTATCAGATAAAGTTACCTATGGTAAATATTTGTCAAAATTTTATCAAAGGGGAGGGGCTTATCTTCAGAAAAATACAGTAAAAGAAATGAACTTCTATTGCTTGATAAGAAATATATGAACTTAAAGTTGAATTTCAGGTGGAATATGAAGCAAGGGAAAGCTGAACATTCGCTTAATAACTGGAGTCATTTCATTTCAACAATTAGCTTCACACTGACTTGGACCATTAAAAAAGCTTCTGAGAAACTTGGGCTTATTATTATTTTAAAGTACATACTTTTCCTTTTTCTAAAAAAAATATATATCACCAGACACCAAATTTTTGTTATGTTATTACGTGTAATATGCTTGAACAATGACTCAAAAATGCCCAATATCACTCAAATGGGTAACTGATATATGTTAGCATGTGAATACAAACTCATACATATACTTAAATTGTTGAGTGGAAAGAAAAGATTGGAGCACTAAGTTGCGACATTGTCTACTGATGTTGGTGTTGCTTATCTTTATTTTTTAACCATATGTATAAGAGATCAAAACATGGCAGATTCTTTTTCTTCACATATGAAGATGTTATTTTTAAAATGCTTGCATTATCTTGTCAACTGAAATAAAATAGACCAAATAACGGTAAGGCAAGTAATGTCAATTTTCATTTATTAATGTACATGTAAAGTGTGATTACTTTGCTGTATGACTTATGGGATAGCCTAATATTGTGTGTGTTGTTTTGTGTTTTTTTGTACACTAAATTCAATACTTTTTTTATGTTTTCAAACAGAAAAATATGATTATTTTTTGCCATCCAAAAACATCCAAAAAATATGATACACTTTCTTGCATGAAAAGACCATCAATTATGCAACTAACATTGGCCCCTGGGTCTTTTCCTGCCCTCTTGGTACTAGCCCCTGGTTCATAACTTGGAAACTGTTCATAGCTCACCCTTAAACTATATACACACTAACTTAGCACTACAAGGGGAATTAATTTATGTAATCAGTATGGAATCCTGTGTTCATCATTACACACCCAGGGTCATTACTTTGAAACCACTGAGATCCCCACCCAGGTTAGCCATGGTGGCCCAGTGGTTAAGGAATCTGGCTCATGACCAGATGGGTGTGGGTTAAATTCCCACCATTGGATCAACCTGGACTGGCTAGCATATTCCGCAGGATTTTTCTGAAGGCCATGGGTTTCTTTAGTAATTAAATTTGGAAGTGTTTCAGGAAAAAAAGCATAGCTGGTCAATTTTTTATTCAAAGCTAGAAGTACAAAATATACATTTTAAATAATGTGTGACTCATGGCACTGAATATATGAAAATATAAAAGCAACAAATATTTCAGGCAATACCATTTTAAGGTTTTTAGTGGCTTTGGTTAGGTTTTGTTTGGCAATGAGTAAAATAATTATTATTGGTGTATACCAGAGGTATACAACACCATTTTCAGTTGCTTGGGCTAAGTCTGCTTTAAGGTGTTTTGTCTAGTGGCTTTGGTTAGTTTCTGTGTTTTGCCAAGTGGCTTTGGTTAGTTTCTGTGTTTTGTCTAGTTCCTTTGGTTAGTTTCTGTGTTTTGTCTAGTGGCTTTGGTTAGTTTCTGTGTTTTGTCTAGTGGCTTTGGTTAGTTTCTGTGTTTTGCCTAGTGGCTTTGATTAGTTTCTGTGTTTTGCCTAGTGACTTTGGTTAGTTTCTGTGTTTTGCTTAGTGGCTTTGGTTAGTTTCTGTGTTTTGCCCAGTGACCTTGGTTAGTTTTTTTTGTTTTGCACAGTGACTTCAGTTAGTTTCTGTGTTTTGTCTTCTGGCTTTGGTTAGTTTTTGTGTTTTGCCCAGTGGCTATAGTTAGTTTCTGTGTTTTGTCTAGTGGCTTTGGTTAGTTTCTGTGTTTTACCTAGTGGCTTTAGTTAGTTTCTGTGTTTTGCCAAGTGGCTTTAGTCAGTTCTGTAGTTTTACCTAGTGGCTATAGTCAGTTCTGTAGTTCTGATGGATATAGTTAGATTTGGTTGGGCAAAGAGAGTAAAGTGTCTTGCCTAAAAACAATACAGCAGCCAACCTAGCAAGGTCTGAGAAAGCGTCCTGCTTATGAACACCATGAATTTATTTGTGGACACTTCCAGATCCTATGAGAAAGCCAGCAGGTTTATAGGGTGACACATGAGAGTAAAGGTTATCAGTGTGGATCAGAAACATATAGACAACACCTGGTTTTATTGATCAAAACCTGATTTAAGTTGAACTTCTGATTTTTTTCAAAAAACATTAAATTTGTCAAAGGAAAGGATAAAGCACTGATTTCATTGAGGATCAGACCCACCAGGTTCCAGCAGCATTAAAAGACTCATAATGTTTCCTCTTATTGAGGTTTTACATTATCTTGATTATGATACCTCTGACAAAAGTAATATTTCTGACAGAGGTAGAACTCATGGAAAGGATGCACAATCACTTCTAAGGTTTAAAATTACATGCATGTGTCAAACTAATATATGTCACATGCATGTGTCAAACTAATGTATGTCACATGCATGTGTCAAACTAATGTATGTCACATGCATGTATCAAACTAATGTATGTCACATGCATGTGTCAAACAAATGTATATCACATTCATGTGTCAAACTAATGTATGTCACATGCATGTGTCAAACAAATGTATATCACATTCATGTGTCAAAATGAATGTATATCACATGCATGTGTCAAACAAATCTATATCACATGCATGTGTCAAACGAATGTATATCACATGCATGTGTCAAACAAATCTATATCACATGCATGTGTCAAACAAATGTATATCACATGCATGTGTCAAACAAATCTATATCACATGCATGTGTCAAACTAATGTATGTCACATGCATGTGTCAAACAAATCTATATCACATGCATGTGTCAAACAAATGTATATCACATGCATGTGTCAAACAAATGTATATCACATGCATGTGTCAAATGAATGTAAATCACATGCATGTGTCAAACAAATATATATCACATGCATGTGTCAAACAAATCTATATCACATGCATGTGTCAAACGAATGTATATCACATGCATGTGTCAAACAAATCTATATCACATGCATGTGTGAAACAAATGTATATCACGTGCATGTGTCAAACAAATCTATATCTTATGCATGTGTCAAACAAATGTATATCACATGCATGTGTCAAACAAAACAAGCAGCTAAAATTCATAATTTTCTTTTGTTTAAATACTAAAAACTCACCAGAAAGAACAAATGTCCACAGAGGGCCACAAAACTTTCGACCCCTACAACAGTTTTTTCTCTTGTCCACTGTGCCATGGCCAGCATGGCTATAAGAATTACAACAGGACCTGCCCAAAACCTGAAGAAAAGAATGGTTAACATAGGAATCATTTATAAAAACACTTTTCTGTTAACATCTACAACAAAACTATATTAATCAGATAAATAGTCATAAATCTACATTAAATTGGAGACTATTACATGAGTGATCATAAATCTACATTAAATTGGAGACTATTACATGAGTGATCATAAATCTTTATTAAATTGGAGACTATTACATGAGTGATCATAAATCTACATTAAATTGGAGACTATTACATGGGTGATCATAAATCTACATTAAATTGGAGACTATTACATGGGTAATCATAAATCGTTATTAAATTGGAGACTATTACATGGGTGATCATAAATCTTTATTAAATTGGAGACTATTGCATGGGTGATCATAAATCTACATTAAATTGGAGACTATTACATGGGTGATCATTAAATGTACATTAAATTGGAGACTATTACATGAGAGTGATCATAAATCTTTATTAAATTAGAGACTATTACATGGGTGATCATAAATCTACATTAAATTGGAGACTATTACATGGGTAATCATAAATCTTTATTAAATTGGAGACTATTACATGGGTGATCATAAATCTTTATTAAATTGGAGACTATTACATGGGTGATCATAAATCTACATTAAATTGGAGACTATTACATGGGTGATCATAAATCTACATAAAATTGGAGACTATTACATGAGTGATCATTTCATATATTTTATAATATGAGTCAAATATATTCTATCTTTTGAAAGCATTTGCATGCAAAAGATTAAAATATGTCATTGATTATTATATATTTTACATGAACTTAGCACAGATGTCAGATTCAATTTATAATAAGATGAACTAGATTTATGTTTGTAAAATGCATAGAATCCTGCAGCTGACTAAAAAGTTCCCAAAATTAAAGCATTTAGACAAATGTGAAAGCTGATATAATAGCATGAAAGTATAAATATGTCATTTATGTATGTATACAAACATGCATATACCCAGTTACATTTATCTACCTTATGTGGCTTTTTCCTGATCATACTAACAAGGTTTATGTAAAAAAAAGTCCAAATCCCCCAAAAATTTTAAAGTGTGACAAATGTTTTACAAATTGCTGTAATGGTCTACCAACCTAATCACTGGTCATCTACAGTGGCAGTATGGGGGGTGGGGGGTGGAGGGGGTTGAAGGTTGGCAACTTACATAAATACTGTTCTGTGTGGCAAAGTAGGGGGCACCACTAAAGAACATTGCCCCTGGGCACCTTGGTAGGAGGGTGCCATTAAAGAACATTGCCCCTGTGCGCCTTGGTAGGGGGATGCCATTAAAGAACATTACCCCTGGGTGCCTCAAACCCTTGTGCCACCACTGGTCATCTATATATGAATACAAATATGTCTACCTAATTTCATTTGTGTATTAAAAATTCATGGATTTTTCCTAATTGTGCTAAGAGGGTCTTTGTCAAAAAGTCCACAGAGTTACATAAAAGTACGTGTACTAAGAATGCTGATGACTTGCAGGGCTCAGGTAAATACTACATTAAAATGGATCAAAGGGATGAACACAATTTGGGGGATATTGATAATCAATTCTATTTTTATGTTAATAAGCAAATACCAATATTCCTCTAAATATGTGTAATGGTAATTATAAATGTTTTGAGTCTTTTCTTCTATTCATCTTTCAGAAGAGAATCAATGAAAAAATTCATATAATATTTTGAAGAAATATTTCTTTACTTTTAATAAGCATTTGCTATAAAAATGATTCTGTATTGTTTGAAGTACTACACAGAAGCTGTCAATATATATCAAGGGAGGAAAACACTCTGACTAATCATTTTCTCTCAAGACTAGAATTTGAGTTATGTTCTTGTGCATATCTTGACTGACCTTGACAGGTCAAAAGGTGAGTAAATATACAAGGCGCCTTATTATTAAAACACAAACTATTCTTAGTAACAGAGAATGCCACTAAGCTTTCTATTTCCATATTATATAATCTAATTCATTTTATTTTATTTCATGTTTTAAAGATGATACCCAAATTAAAAATAATTTATTTCATATTATGAGCTTTCAAGATATTTTCTGTGATTTTCATTTTCTGGGTCAGTGTTCAAAATTGGTCTTAACCATAATCGCCCATTTCCTTCACTGGTACTCTGCTTTCCTGGTTTGCAAAGAGGATATCATTTAAATGGCAGCTACAGTACATTCCATTGGACAAGTTGTGCTATAAAACCTGTTTATCACAAGTTTAGAACCTGTTGAATGCATTAATAAGGTCTTATAACTTCCCAAAATCAGAACATTCCTTTGAGTGCAAGAACTGCAGAAGTTTCTACGAATACATCCCATCTTCTTCATATGTTATGGATGCAATTTTGGGAATTCCTGTTTTTCATGTAACACACTGGGTACCATGACTTTGCAGGTATGGGATTCATTAGACTGGACTAGACTTAAATGATTTCATTGTAAGTACTAAAACAATATATGAAGAGAAGTGAAAAGAAAGACCATATTGTTTACCTATCAAAGATATAAAGGATATTTGCTTGTATCAAGTGAATAACAGATATATTTCATCAAGTGGATGAAGGAACTCAGTATTTTCATGAATGGCAAAGCCATGGGCAAAAATACTATAGTTTTTCACCCATGTGATGATATATTTCCATTATTCACTCGGAACAAGCAAATTTTCTTTTTATTTTATGCTCAAACATAATGGCTTACAATATGTAAAACAGATTCAAGTAACAGATTTTGTATGGTATCCCACATGATAATGCCAGTTGTTTACCGTTCATGTTCTGCTGTGTTTTGTGTATATTTGCACAGAAAATATCAGTAGTAACATAATCTCCTTCCTAATTCAAAGTAAAATACACATGAACGAAACAAACTGATGACAAAAAGCATAAGCAGACTGGGATTTGAACCTGGTTATCCTGCATGATAGGTGGCCATACTTACCACTAGATCAAGCAAATGTCAAAATGGCGGATCAAATTTCTTTGTCATAATGTTATCAATGACTATTGACCACAATGAAAAAATATTTTTGATAATTCAAAATTATTTCTATTTGAAAATCTAGTAATTCATGACCTAGTGTAAAATAAATATGTTTTTTGTGTTATGCTCCACCTATTCTGCCAGAAAGTATCAATGACTGTCATAACATGAGGGTTATATTTTGGAAAGCTGCAGGCAAACATCAGTTTAAGAATACTGAATATTCATTTATCTTCAAAGTGACAATATTTTGGTCGGTAATTATAATATTATGTACAATATACACTGTTTTATGTATAATATTATGTATAATATACACTGTATATTATATATGAAAAAAAAAGATGTTTTTAGAGTTTCATACAGACCTTGAAAAGTACACAGTAAAAAGTTACCCAGAAAGACAACTAAACAACATTAATGCATTTTGGCAGCATTGAAGGGAACCAAAAGTGCATTTAGCCAGGTTAGAAGGGCACTTGCAAGGCATACTGATATATAAAGTAAGAAAGATAGCAAAAGAAGAGGCCAATGTGTATCTGAGATCGCTCATCTGGCTGACATCTAACAGCCAAATGCAAGAGAAGTTGGCCAAGAAACCTAGGTCTGTAGGATGCTTTCAGCATAAGTTTGTTCCAATACTGTTGACTGCATATGTTACAAAAACAACTGTTTCAAGGTGTCTCTAGTTTTAGTATCTTCATCCATATTGGATGGCACATCAAGCATCATATGTTTAATATTAAAAGGCATCTATGCCAGGATGCTTTACATCAAAGTTTGTTGAATTCTGTTGTGGTTTTTGTGATAAAGTAGAGAAAATATTTTTTCTTTTGAAAGTAATGGCAACCAACATTAATGGTGGATCAACATACTTTCTATAAATATGAAAAGTCTTCAAGCTAGGATGCCTTTTGTCAAATTTGGTCAAATTCTTTCAAAAGTCTTTTTTAAAGAAGTTATTAAAAAAATTCTATTTTCAGAAGCAGCAGTCATAATTGCTATGAGGTTTTCAAAATTTGTATACATGTAAAAGTCCTTCATGCCAAGATGCTTTCTGTCAAATTTGGTCAAATTCTGTTGAGTGGTTTTTGATAAGAAGTCATTTTAAAGAATTTTCTAGTTTTAGTAATGGCAAGACATATTATAAAGTTGAATCAGCATCATTTGTACAAATTTGAAAGCCCTTAATGCCAGAATGTTTTCTGTCTGAGCAGTTTCTAAGAAATCATCTACAGTTTATTCTCTTTTTAGTAATGATGGCTATATTTGATGGTGGATCAGCATCATTTGTAAAACTTTGAAAGCCATCTATGCTAAGATGCTTTTTGTCAAATTTGGTCAAATTTTGTTGTGTGTTTTTTTTTTTACACAAAGTTGTTTCAAAGTTTTTCTATTTTCAGTAATGGTGCCCATATTTGATGGTGGACCAATACCATTTAAAACAAATTTAAAACCATCTTTGCCATTATGCTTTTTGTCAAATTGCTTTAATTATGTTCAGTGGTTTTTTAGAAGAAATTGTTCAAATAATTTAGTAACTAAGGCAATATTTGATGGCAGAACAGCATCATTTATATAAAATTGGAAGCCATCTATGCCAAGATGATTTCTGTCAAATCTGATCAAATTCTGTTGTGTGATTTTGAGAACAAAATCTCTAAAAGGTTGTTCTATTTTTAACAATGACAACCATATTTGATGGCAGATTGGCATCATTTATAAAATATGAAAGCCACCTAAATCAGGATGCTTCCTGTCAAATTTCAAATTGTGTTGAGCACTTTTTGAGAAGAAGACTTTTAAAGGTTTTTCTATTTTAGTAGCAACAGTCACATTTGAGATCAGCATCATTTGATCAAATTTGAAACACCTCCATGCCAGGATACTTTCTGTAAAATTTAGTCAAATTCTGTTGAACAGTTTTTAAGAATAAATTGATGAAAGGTTTATCTATTTTCAGTAACAGTGGCCATATTGGATGATAGACCTGCATCAAATGATCAAATCTGAAAGGCCTTGATGCCAGAATGCTCCCTGCAAAATCATATGCAGTTTCGTCAAGTGACTTGTGATCAGAAGTTGTAAATAACATTTGTGACCAGACAACAGATGATGCACAACGGATGAAGGGCCATACCGTAAGCCCACATGGCTTTATGGCCAGGTAAACTAAAACCAATGTTTGGCTTCTGCAACTCTAGCGAGAAGAAGGACATGAAACACATGGATTGGAAATGGATTAATCAGCTGAAGGATAAAACAACAATAGATATACAGTAGCACTTATGCCCATTGGTTGTCTACTTCTACAATATTAATAATACAGTACACTGTCCATTGGAGCCATGGTGTATACCTCCTTATAGTGAGACCACCTTATAATGAAGTACATTATACATATACTTTCACTACTACATAATGCAATGGGATCCATGATCATACCCATCTTATAACAGAAACAGTGTTATAATGAAGGGCATTATAGTGAGGGAGTGCTGTATAAATGATCTTTTATTCTTTTATACGTCATTTGTTAAGCAGGTTTGTTCATCGGCATAGTCTGTTTACTTAACATCTATGTCAACTGGGCATTAACATCTATGTCAACTGGGCATTAACATCTATGACAACTGGGCATTAACATCTATGTCAACTGGGCATTAACATCTATGTCAACTGGACATTAACATCTATGTCAACTGGACATATTTAAACAGCTTTCTCACTTTTGAATAAAGGCAAATAACTTTAAATCCACTTATATAATTTCAGGATCTATGCATCAACCCCCAATCTTTCTAAGCCTTCATTGTGGTTATGAAAAGCAACAAATATGAATTGATGATCAATGTGAAATTAAACTTGTAGTAGCAGTGATAGTGTGTGTGTCTGTTGGGGGGGGGGATAGATCTTGCTTCTGGATGGGTTTGAAAATATCCTATTTTAATTTCCATACTTTGTAAATCTCATAGTATTCACGGTAAACTCGAGAACTAGAGAACCTAATGATTTCAGATACACAGACACATTGTGATGGTGCACCATTTTCTTGGTTCTCTTACAGCAACATTAGTGGTTTATCTTGACTCACTTGGGAAATTACCATGGCTTTATTTAAACAAGTTGGTTTATAATGACTTGTATGACAGCAGCTTAAGTTTCATTCGGGAGAAAGGCTCAAACTTAGAGGAAGTGAGCCATATAAGACCCCACAAGATATTCCATCTGGGAACAATGTGAGTGACTTGGGCCATTTCAGATCAAAGATGGCCAACATGTCAGAGAGATCCTTGTCATGGCCTGTATCTGTTCTCCCAAGCTGGCTAAAGGTGTCAGAAATCATTGAGCAGTAGTTTTTAATAGTGATTGGTGCTAATTTCTTCTCCTTGAAGAGCCAGAGAAAGAAATTAACCTGTTGCCAAAATAGGCCCACAAGGAACAATGCCATAGTCCCTGCAACAAGCATGTAAAGACACGCCACTTTCCTTATATGTCCCCGCAACAAGCATGTAAAGACACGCCATTTTCCTTATATAACTTCAAAGTGGAAGGCTTTCTAGCACATGAAATTCTCTCCACAACTTAAACAAGTAACTCCTTTCTGGGCGAGTCTTTCCTGATAAGAGCCAGACATGAAGTAGAAGTCTGTGAAAACAAAGATGGAAGACTACGATTTGGGCTGTTTAAGCATGTTGGGAGCCATCTGGATCTTCCTGGGTGTCACAAAATAGTGTTCACAAAACTACCTTTGTATTGAATAAGAACATAAAATATACATTGGGTTTTGTTGCCGCATACAGCGTAACTTATGGTGTATGGTTTTAGTTTTGGCAATTACTCAATAGCAAATTTTGTTCACTTACTGCAGCACATGCAGCCAGCAGTGGGGGCCCATTTACCCCATGTTCTCCAGCTGTAGATTTGACCATGTCCTAATACATATAGTGCTATTTTTCTGTATATCATTACAATGCATAGAAATCAAGAAGCTGTCAACTTTATGGAAGCAATCTTCAGCTGTAGAGGTATGTGAAAGAGTAAAATATTATTCTTTCTTGCCATCCTCTGTATGTGAAATTTATTATGAATACACTGAATGTTTTGGAATTTATTCTAAATTACAAGAAAGTTAGACCTATGCCACATGATGCCATGCTATCATATAGAATATAGTCTGTTTTAGGTTAGACATATTTGTAGCTGAATAGACAAGTTGACAAGGTGAGTATGGCCATGGACCCCATTTCCTTATTCTGTAGTAGAATTATATGTACTATATACTTCATTATAAGGTAGTCTCACTAGAAAATTGTATACTCTATGGCTCCCACTGACAGCATTACAATGAGGGAATACTGTGTCCTGTACTTCATTATAAGGTGGTCTCACTATAAGGTGGTATACTCTACGCTCCCATGCAGAGAATTATAATGATGGAGTACTGTACTAACTTAAACATAAAAGGTGTACATTTGCTAATGCCAACACCGCCACTGATTCTGACAAATATAACACCAACACCACCACTGATGCTGAGAAATATAATGCCAACACCATCACTGATGATGACAAATATAATACCAACACTGCCACTGATGCTGACAAATATAATGCTGACATTGCCACTGATGCTGACAAATATACAGCCAACACTGCCACTGATGCTGACAAATATACAGCCAACACTGCCACTGATGCTGACAAATATAACACCAACATTGCCAGTGATGCTGACAAATATAACGCCAACACCGCCACTGATGCTGACATATATAATGCCAACACCACCACTGATGCTGACAAATACAACACCAGAGGAACAGCACAAGCTCTCCTGCATTTAGTGCAGGTGAGATAAAAACAAATGTTCCATGAATAAATGTGATATCACAGTAGTTTCCCTGCAATAATAACACAGAAAAGGGAATTTTGACTAGTACATTGAACAGTACACTCTTCGTCCTGTATGCTGTGAATTCATTTTCCTTTTCTTTGGGAACCAATTTTCATTGGCTTTGCAACAAACCATGAATTTAAAAACACAATGCACAATGACCCCTTCCCCAAGCCATGTATTTAAGTGCCAACTAAAATATAATTTTAAAAAAAACCATGAAAACTGACAACAACAAAAAATACATTCCCATTCCCAGTATATAAAAATAGAGTCAATTAATTTAACCCTTCATTACATAAAATATATATATGATTAGCTTTGTAGCAAGCAAAAGCCTATTTTGCAAAAATACATTTTTCATACAGGTTTTCTTAGGAAGTCACATAAATTAGCAACACATCTTGTTCAAGGAGCTTTCTTGGACCATGATTAAGCCTAAAAATTACACCCTGCATGTGAAATAGATGGTTGTTTTGTTTTTTTCATTGACAAGAAAAATACAAGCCTATTTACTATATATCTACATACAATGCAATGCACAAATTTCTTACCAAAAGGTGTAGAATATGAAGAATGGAATGTAAAACATTTTCTTCTCTGAATAATGCTTCAATGTGAAGAACACAGAATAGCAAAGCCAGACCCAGCCAATAAGACGCATGCAGATCAACCCATAACCTGGTGGACTTTCATAAATATACAACACTAGACCAGGGTCAAAAAACTGGAAAAAAGCAAAAATATATAATAATTTGTAAATAATGGAATACATATCTTGGGATAAGATTTGATATAAATGTTACTCTATAATTTATGGTGAGCCAACATTTACAGTCAAGTTTAAGTTTCTCTTGATTTAGTTTAATGTTTCAGAAAATATTGCTTTCCCTTCTCTGAAGAAAAAAAACAATGGTGTGAGGCTAATTTTGGCATTTTGGGCAAATGGAATTTTTTTTACTAAAATAAAATGTCCAAATATAACACTAATTCCAAATGCCAAAATTCTGCCTGACATTCTCAAATCTTCCAAAATAAAAAGCACAAAAAACTAAAACCCAATTACAGATGATTAAATGTCAAAATGTTTCTGTGCCAAATAAACCCAATGACAGATGAATAAATCTGCCAAAATGTTTCTGTGCCAAATAAACCTTACAACAGATCTGTGTCAAATAAACCTAATGACAGATGATTAATCCATCAAACTGTTTATGCCAAATAAATTTGCCAGATGATTAAACCTGTCAAAATGTTTCTGTGCCAAATAAACTTAATGACAGATGATTAAATCTCTGTTTCTGTGCCAACTGAACCTAATGACAGATGACTAAATCTGTAAAAATGTTTCTGTGCTAAATAAACCTGATTATAGATGATTAAATCTGTCAAAATGTTTCTGTGCGAAATAAACTCAATATTGTACAGTATACAAGACTTTTAAGAAATGCTAATTCCAAACAGATGAATTTATGTCTGACTTACATTGGGCTCCCAGATGATAAGAACTGCATATGTAATGATATACAAGGAAAAAAAGACACTCAGTTTGATGGTGCCACTGGTACTCAAACGCCCCCTGGTGATGGTGTAACCTTTTCCTATCAAAATCAACATCAGGAGAAACGTTAGAAGACCAAGCGCTTCAAAGACACGACCTGAAAAACAATGATATGCCAGTTATTTTTTTATCTGAAAATGCTTAACACTGTCTTTTTAGTCATTTGAATTCAAGAAAAAATGGTACATGTACATTAAAGCATATCTGTACTAGAGAATTAAGTGTTATGGAGCTACCATATATACTCGCGTATAATCCAGGTCCATATGCAAACAACATAGACCCTGATCTGCCGTCGCATAATGCGCCGGCAGATCAGAGTTTATTTGTTTGTTCTACTGATTAGAGTCTGCAAACTGCACAGAGCCAGATCTGATGGCACATTATGTGATGGCAGATCTGGGTCTATGCAGTTTGCAGTTGGTATTGGCTTATACGCAAGTATATATGGTAGACCTGGTCTGGTATTCACAAAACTCCTTAACTTTAGAATACAATCAAACTAAAAACATTTTGTTTTTAACTTTAAGATTTTTTTATGGTACTGGTATTTCCTTACAATAATCCTCTCTAATTATAGTAACATTCTTGAACTAAATTAAATTCCAACTTTAAAACCTCTGGCTTGTAAATCAATTTGTTCATTAGATATAAACAACTGTGTTTGAGTGTGTAGTCAGGTTTAGGAGTTTCATGAAATGTAATCTTTTTATGTCAAATAGATTATGTCTCATAAGTAGTATTTGAGATATAATATCCCTCAAAATGGGCAGTATCTAAATCATGAGTAACATTTCTGAGATATATTGTCCCTCAAAAAGGGCAGCATCTAAATCACAAGTTGTGTTTCTGAGATATAATGTCCCTCAAGAAGGTCAGTATCTAAATCATGAGTAGTATTTCTGAGATATAATGTCCCTCAAAATAGGCAGTATCATGAGTAGTATTTCTGAGATATAATGTCCCTCAAGAAGGTCAGTATCTAAATCATGAGTAGTATTTCTGAGATATAATGTCCCTCAAAATAGGCAGTATCATGAGTAGTATTTCTGAGACATAATGTCCCTCAAGAAGGGCGGTATCTAAATCATGAGTAGTATTTCTGAGATATAATGTCCCTCAAAAAGGGCAGTATCTAAATCATGAGTAGTGTTTCTGAGATATAATGTCCCTCAAAATAGGCAGTATCTAAATCATGAGTAGTGTTTCTGAGATATAATGTCCCTCAAAATAGGCAGTATCTAAATCATGAGTAGTGTTTCTGAGATATAATGTCCCTTAAAATAGGCAGTATCTAAATCATGAGTAGTGTTTCTGAGATATAATGTCCCTGAAAAAGGGCAGTATCTAAATCATGAGTAGTGTTTCTGAGATATAATGTCCCTCAAAATGGGCAGTATCTAAATCATGAGTAGTGTTTCTGAGATATAATGTCCCTCAAAATAGGCAGTATCTAAATCATGAGTAGTGTTTCTGAGATATAATGTCCCTCAAAATAGGCAGTATCTAAATCATGAGTAGTGTTTCTGAGATATAATGTCCCTTAAAATAGGCAGTATCTAAATCATGAGTAGTGTTTCTGAGATATAATGTCCCTGAAAAAGGGCAGTATCTAAATCATGAGTAGTGTTTCTGAGATATAATGTCCCTCAAAATGGGCAGTATCATGAGTAGTATTTCTGAGATATAATGTCCCTCAAAATGGGCAGTATCTAAATCATGAGTAGTGTTTTGTGACATACAATGTCCCTGAAAAAGGGCAGTATCTAAATCAAAACTTGCAGGAAAAAAGTAAATAGCCTCCAAGTCATTTATTTGAAATTTTAAAAATAAACCCAGGTAAAATATTTCATTTGTGGATGTCATACAGCTTTTGAACCATTGATCCCTCAGCTGTGTATAACACCTGTCAGTCATGCAAAAATGCCAATGACCATGGACCAATCAAATTACTAGCTAGGTGTGAATCATAATTTTAATGTCTGTTTACTGGAAGTGTTTTGAAGGTTTGATAAAAGCAAGTACATGTACTGAACACCAAACCATTTTTAATATACAATATATACAACTTCAAATCTTTATAAATCTGAAATCCCCCCTCCCCATTTTCATAAAATTTTCACCTTATACTTTTAACTTTTCCAAAATGAAAAATAAATTATTATTCTAAAGGAACAAGCAAATTCCAGGAACTGATGTCATGACTTTTCATTAGCCTCATCAATATAAAGTTGCTGATGGGTCATGCATGGGAGTTAACTAGGGATTATTCCATAATATTACATAACCAAACTTGTGTGATACCTGGTTAACCGAAGAATGGGGAAAGTTTTAAAGAGATAAGACTTGTACATGTCATTATTAGGTCTTTAAAGTCAAATGAGACTTTTCACAATCCTTTTCAAATCCTTGGACTTTTTGGTTCATTAAATCCTATTTTAAATTTTAAATTCAAGGATATTTCTCTGCAATTTAAGGTATTTAAATCCCAGTGAACATCGGCAGATGGAGATCAAAGAAGCAAGTGAAATGGAAAGATAAGGCAAGTAAACTATTAATGAGCAATTTGTTACCTGTTGTCTTGAAGTTTTTTAGTTTATCATAGTTTCCATCATTTCCATAGGTACCATAGCCAACTGTCATAAAGAACAGGTACACAGTCCAGCATGCCACAGATACCATGAATAGTTTATATGTACTGTGCCAGAGTTGTCGATTACGCAGAATGACTGAAAGAAAATAAAGTTAGTTTTCTTTAAAAATTATGGCTTAAATGAAATTAAAGAAGCTAACATTCTGTTCTGTTGAAATTCCAATTTAAATTTTACAAAAATGTGTTGGTTCAAAATGTTAGCTTTCTAGCTGACTCCCACTTTAAAAATGCACAGGAAATTCTTTTGAAGGTTGTTGAAATATTGGGCAGCATGAAATCAGATGAAACTGAAGCTTGTATTTGGAATTATAGTGATATGAATATTCAGTTTGAGTAAATTGATTTTATAATCCAATAAAGGCTATATGTATAATGATTTTGGCTAAATTTGTGCCAAGCTGCCAGACAACTGCTCACCATTTCCTGTTTGGCCATATGCAAAAAATGAATATTGATCACTAGAGTTGGGTACACCCAAAATTTTGTACTGCAGTATACTGCGGTATTTCTGAACATACCATGATATGTACAGTACCATGGTATACCACAATTATATTAGGGACCAACAATTTAATGTTCTGGAGCAGGGGTCTGAAACTTTTTTTGTAATTTCTGTCTGTCAATAGCTGGAAAAAATATCTTGCTCTGATTGATATCAAAATAACAACATATTATACCCATTATATTACTTATAAAAAAAAAAATATCTCAGTCAAAAGAAAATCACAGCTCTCTCCCCCCAAAATTAAATGTTCAGTACCTTATAGTGGATGAATTTGCTATATGTATGTTAATTGTTGTATAAGTTGTCATCTAAAAACTGTAAATAAAGTGGGATGATTAAGCTTACACTAGAGCTGACACCCTGTAAAAGACAGTGTGCTGACATTTGAGAGCTTGTTGATAAAAATAGGAAGTGTTGACACTGAACCCTACAATTTACTACCGTAGTTACACTATTGATATAATAGGCAGGGAAACTTTGAGTGGGACGTCAACACCCAGGCAAAATAGTTATCAGAGAGGGCCAGTAAACATAAAACACACTTACTCAACAAACAAGAAAATATTTAGTGGACTTGAGAAATGACATAAAATTCTAACAGAAAACAACTGCTCTCCTGAAAATCTTAGGATGATTTGCGGTCTTGCAAAGGAATACATCTACTTAACACATTAACATACGCTAGTAAATAACTAAAAAAATTAATTTAAAAAAAAAAATCCAAAATGTGTCTAAAAGTTGGATTTGGCCTGAATGTCTTTCACAACATCCCATTTGGCCACCACATTGGCCATGTGACACGTGTCAAACATGTGATTAAAGGATCATAAATATAATTAAATTTGTAATATTCAAAATTAATTTGTGACAAATACAACCGTTTTGAATTATTTTGTCATGAAAAATTAAACTATGCTTAATTTTAATAAATTTGTAACAATATTACTCAGCAATTTCCGTACATCCCTTACTGATGGAAACTACCAAAGTACAGGTACAGTGAAAAAGTACCGTGATATGTACCACTTGAAAAAAATACCGTGGTAAACCAGTATACCAGTGATAAAACACACCTCTACTGATCACCATTTTGCTCTAATTCATGCATGGTAAAAAAAAAGTTAGAATGGATATAATTAAAATAATTAATATATTTTTGTACAAAATTTTCTTTACTTTGTAAAATTTAAATATAAGAATTAATCAGTTTATTTTAAGTTCACTGAAGTATGTACCAATAAAAAAAAAAAAAAACACTGAGCAAACATCAGTATAATCTGCTATGTGGATCATACAGTTTGCACAGGCTTTTGGGTTAATACTTTAACGAACTCAAAAAAAAGGTCAATCCCTAAATGAATGGTCCCATTTGGAGAGAAAAAAGTTATATTAAACTTTTTTACTTTCTTGAAACAGCAAAAGTTTGTTGTAATGCTGTGTACTCTCCATGAAAACCACCTGATAATGCATTCCCTTGTATAATAATTTCATAAATGTGAACAACAAAATAATTAAAACAAAATGTTCATGTCCATGATGCCACCACTGTAGAAAAACTGATACCTATGTCTTGCCATCTTCTAAATGCAGGCCCAACATAAACCTCATTATAACAAATAATTTGTTTGGACCCAAAGTCATTCACTCTGTCAAGGAATCACTGTTTATGGTTGTGCACTAATTTATTTTACTTAAATGATTACTGTGACTCACAAAATTTTTGTGATTATGAAATGTTTGCAAATCAAACAATTAATAAGATAATTTTAATGGTGAAAATTTCATTCACTTAAGTGACACTACAGGCAAATCTATCAGTTAATAAGAAAATTTTAATGGTGACTATTTTGTTCACTAAATGACACTTCAGGTAAATCTAGCCATTATCAAGACAATTTTAATGGTGAAAATTTCATTCATTTCAATGATGGGTAACAATATGCATACTGCAATTTTTTAAATTCGCACAAATTCCTCGATTTTACTTAAATTGGTGCAAGAAAAGACAACAAAAATAACTTAAAGTTGTAAAACTCACCTGCACATATAACACTCAGGACCAGCAGAATTACATATGTCAGCAAAAATGAGATGAGAATTGGTGTTATGTCTGAAAATTGAGTATATAATTATTTTATTGACATAAAATTCAAATAATCATAGTCGGAATAATTAGCAAGTAATTTGTTTGAAGTTCTATCTGTAGTAAATTCTTGAGCATCATTCTGTGATAGCTACATGTAAATGGATACAGAGATCATAGAGCAATGGTTATAACAAATGAAATATCAAGAGAAACTAGAATTTGGTCAATGGCATGACATTGCATATCCCCATGCTTTGAGTTATTCCACTAGGGGCATGGTCTGACCCAGGGGCCAGTTTTGCAACACTGTAAATATTTACTTGTCTCTTCATGTCCTGCTAGTGTATAAGGTTATAAAGTGGGGATCTTGATACTTTTCAAGTTATGAGCCAAGACAAATCCCATACTCCAGGGGCATGATTCTGGGCCTTTGCTGGATGCACAGGTGCATTTATCTTCTATTGCCCATTCGATGTATACATAGTTATAAGATGGGGATCTTAACAGTTTCCCTTATGACCCCTTATGACCTAGGGGCAAGACCCATATGCCAGGAAAATAACCCAGTGTTTGTTCTGGACATATGTCTGATTTTCTCTCCTCATGCCACTAAACCTATATATGGTTACAGGGTGGGGATCTCAACAATTTCCAAGTTATTACAAAAATAATGGACCAAAGTTATGACCCATGGGGAAAACTCCTACACCAGGGGCTTGACCCAGGGTCCTATTGAATACATGTCTAATTTCATCTCATGTCCTTAAAACCTATATATAGATATAGGATGGGGATCTCAACAGCTTCTTAGTAATGACCCAAGGTATCACTCCCACATCCCTGAGGCAAGACCCAAGAGTGTAACTCCAAAAACCCATTACATATGTTAACTTTCAGATCTTCATCTACAACATTTAAGAAATTGTTTGACATTTTAAACAAATTCTCATCCTCCTCCTAGCCCCACCCTGAAATCATATCAAACTTTTAAAAACGTTGTGTACATCTACAGATCACCCCCAATCATATCCCAAAGTTTCAAGTCTATATCTTAAACAATGTAGGAGAATGTCAGCCTTCTCATTCTCTTCTGAAGGAGCCTGCCAAAAATCAAAAGTACAAGGTTAAGTCAGTGCAATAATGTAACAAAAAATGTTACAGAAAAATGTTACAGTGTTGTAAAAGTAGATGGCTCAGCTGGAAAAATAGACAGTAATTTAGCTGGCAGCTGGTTCATAATGAGAAGGCTATAATACACTGCAGTTCAAGCCCAAAGTTTCAAGTCTGTATCTTCAAACGTGTGGGAGGAGACACACTTTGTAACACTCACGGTTATTGGACACATGGATGTGATGATAGACAGATGGAAGTACAAACATGCAGGATAACATACCATATATACTCATGTATAAGTTGGATCCAACTGCAAATTGCATAGATCCAGATCTGCCATCACATAATGCACCGGCAGATATGAATCTATGTCGTTTGCTATGATTAAAAAGCAGTTGGACCTGGCTTATAGGTGAATATATATTGTACTCCTTGACTTTTTTCCTAAAAAGTATGGGGATAATAATATGTGTGTGAGTGAACATTTTAATTTGTTACTTTTAATGAAAATGAGTTGTTTTTTTGGGGGGTTTAACGCCATTATTCAACACATGTCGGATAGTATATCTGGAGGAGGAAGAACCTGGGAAAACCCCAGAAAGAACCACCGACCCACGGGAAGCTACTGGCAAACTTTCTCACATACCCACACTGGCCAAGCCTGAGACTCGAACCCACATGGACAGAGGTGAGATGGCAGTGATTAGTAAAGGTGAGTGCCTTAGACCATTCGGCCACCCAGGGCCTCTAAGAAAGGAAATGAAAGAAATTATCCATATTTGCCTTTGTATAACATGAACCTTAGACTGAGACTAAAAGTTGGTTTCATGAATGACATCGTGAATGGTATCCAGTGCTGAATCTAAATGTGTACTAATTAAAGTTTTCTGTTTACCATATCTTTATATCGAGCCTGGTACAGAAAAAGTGTGCCTATTACAAGGCCTATATGACTATCTACTTTCTGTTTACCATATATTTATATAGGACCCTTATATGGGGTGTATATACAGAACAAAGTGTGCCTTATTCATGGTTTATATGACTCTATCTTGTTCACATGATATCAAAACAATACTCTATTAAGTTTCACCAAAATGCAATAGTCGAACTAGGTACTGTAATAGTATTTACATTAAATAATGATACTGGTTATGTAACACTATTTACAATGTTGATTAATTTTTTTTTTAAATGTGTGCTTTTCCTTTTTCTATTGGCCTTCTTGATGGTACTCAGTCAGTCATGTGAATCTGATTAAAACTCAGAGATCTTTGTCATAATGGAGATCAGACAGACACTGATACAAGGTCATGTTCTGCTGACCTTTCTTACCGATCAAATTACAGCTAACACATTTATGAAAGTGAAAAATTTCATTCAGAACATATTATTTCTACGATAACTCTCTCACACATATAATTCAATGCTTATTATGATAGGTTACTACAAATAAGTGGACCTCCAATTCCAAAGGTAAGCAGAACATGAACCTTTATTAGTGTATCAGTGCCAGGGATAGCACTTTCTGCTCTGTTTGGTGTGTATTTGCAATACTATATATCGTATATATATATATATATAAAGCTTCCTGAAACCTTTGTAAATGCCAGACATGTCCTATGGTAACAATATTTTGATTGACTGCAAAATACAAAATAATCCTGTCGGACATTCATAGGTATGAATATAAATCTCATTTTTTTCTTATATTTAACTTCACAACTGTAATGTCAAATAATTTCTGACCCCTTATCTGACAAAACAAGCATGAGATAGCAAATTTAGAGTACTATCAGAACTCATCAGTACTCTCTACGTATAAAGTCTCCCTCTGGACCATTTATCATGTCGGAGGTCCCACGTGGACAAGTGGTCTAAGGTGCTCACCTTTACAGATCACTCAACATCTCACCTTTGTCCAGGTGGGTTCAAGTCTCAGCTCGACCAACGTGGGTTGGTGGTTCTTCCTGGGTTGTTCCTCCACCAAATATACTGGCCACTATGTGTAGCCTATCAAGAACTGAAAAATGGTGCTAAATCTCACAAAACCAAAAAGTTTCATGTTTACTTTGTACTTCAAAAACATAATGTTAGAGGTCTAATATTGATCATAATGTACACAGGAAAAAAGGAGTTTTTTCTATGTGAGTACTTTGAATACTTACAGAACTCATCAGCAGAGTACTCTTTATGAAGATAGTCTCCGTCTGGCCCATTTGTCATGCTCACTTCGTATTTCAGGGACATACCACCCGTCTAAAATATGTACCAGTATAATGGTCAAGTTATGCAAAGCTTTTGAATAATTCTGCAATAACATGTGTTACACACTTCAAGTTGTACTGTGTGTTTTAAAATAAGACACACCTTATCAGAAAATTTCCATAGTATGCATACATGCCATAACACGACGTGTCACGTGAAAAAAACGATTTTGAACTCCCGAACCCCTGGACACGGTCGTGTTTCGAAAAACAAGATTTTCAGCAATCTTAGCAATAAAAAAAAAAATCCATCAAAAAAATAAATAAAAAAAATGTAAATTTCTTGTTTACAATGATATATGCACGTATTCTGTGGTATGTATAAACAGTAAATAATTCTGCTCAGAGCTCATGTAAATCTATCCTCAGGGCAGTTTATACACACCAGTTTTAAAGACAATTAAAAGGTATGGTAGTCCGAGAGGAACAGACACCTTTCAGAGATTTACTGAGTTGACTCTCAATAGCTAGAGCAATGTGTCGTGTCAAATCCTTAGAGCATTGCTGAGGGAGAGCCCATTAGGCTAATTTGCATAGGTAAAGTACACTAAGTGGAAGAACCCAATTTGTCTGAAGTTAAGTACATCAAACAGATGCGTGTTGAAAAACAAATATCATTACACACCACTGACTGCATTAAATGAGAATGTTGAAGCCATCTTTATTAAAGTTTGTGATCAGCGGCAACATTTCTTTGAAGTCGGATTTTTACTCTATATATAAAATTCAAAACATGATTATTTCGGTAGGTTGAACAACAGCACCATTCAATCTCTAATGCAGTGTTGCACCTAGGATCCAAAGGTCAGGGGACACTGTGTCCCTCACCTTCCAGATTTGGGGGACACACAACATATAAAAGGGACAAAGGAAAATTGAAGTACATAATGCACTAGAAGTGCTAAAAAAATGAGATAATCTTATTTACTTGACAGTTTTGCCACCTTAACTTTCACATATTTTCCTTAGATATTTACATGATTGCTATAACATTTTATCGTGTGATCAAATAACATGAAATAAACTGCACCATGGAATTTTAATATTTTAAAAGTATTAAATAATGAATCAAATGACAAAATGTGTATTTGCATAAATTAGTACCCTGTTTCATTAATTCAGCCTGAGAATAAATTAAATTTTCACTGCAGTAGGTGTGACTTTGACCTTGAAAATATGTTACAATAGCGGTGGTCAAGCAACTTGGCTGACTACCACAAATCTTGAATGTTTTCATTGGCAGATTTATTGTTTTTTAAATGGATATTCATTGCCATCTTACAGGTTTTATCACCTTTAGCGACTTTGTCCATTGTTTGCATCAGCATAGACATGGATGCACATTCGCGAAGGAAAAGCATAGGCATATTTGTGAACACAAATATCACTTGCATTACCATCAAGCCAACTACTAAACTATTGAAAGCAGCAAAGACTGCATGTAATTAAACTACATTCCACTGTCCAATGGATTTTAAAGACAGTAACTTGGTCTAATTTTTTATTTAATGTCTGTGAGGGTGTGACCAATTTTGTGGTGATGTTATTTGACAATGCTAAGTCTACCTTCTTTTTTTTTTGTTTGTAAGTATATTACATACTTCAGAGAAAACATTGTATTTTCTTTTAGTCAGATTTTAATTTTCAGTCATTTGCTATAGACTAATTTGAAAAGATAGCTTATTCTCATTTGGATGACATCGCTTTTGGGGGGTCACGTGCACTGACCCCCCTTGGGACCTAAAAACACACTTTTTGAGTCTCAAAAAGACCCCAACCTTGTCTGGGAATATGGCAAGTATGAGTATACATGATATTAATATACGGAATATGAGACATATTGATAATGTCAAGACCAACTAGTATTAATAAGAGGCCCCATTAGGTCTGATAGTCATTATAAGTCACTACACCAACAAATTAAGAACTACACCGTTTCACTATATATCATATGTAAATTTAACAGTGTAGACCCTGAGGTAACTGTGCACTATGCCATTGCAGATCCGGGTCTATGCTGTTCATTACATAACACACATAAAACTAACAGTGTAGACCCTGATGTAACTGTGCACTATGCAATATCAGATCTGGCTCTATGCTGTTCATTACATAACACACATAAAACTAATAGTGTAGACCCTGATGTAACTGTCCTCTATGCAATATCAGATCTGGCTCTATGCTGTTCATTTCATAACACACATGAAACTGGTAGTGTAGACCCTGATGTAACTGTCCTCTATGCAATATCAGATCTGGCTCTATGCTGTTCATTACATAACACACATAAAACTAACAGTGTAGACCCTGATGTAACTGTGCACTATGCAATATCAGATCTGGCTCTATGCTGTTTATGGTTTGGTGCATATTATACATAAGCAAATAAGGTAATTTCAATTGAACAAATCACCAAGTCCTGACTGCTAGTCACCAGAAGTCACTCAGTTACTATATACCATATATAATCACATATAAGTTGGTCCAACTGCAAACAACATTGACCCTGATCTGTTATCACACAATGTGCCAGCAGATTAGGGTCTATGTTGCTTGTTTCACTGATTAGGCCTAAAAAACAGCATAGACCCAGATCTGTTAACACATTATGTGGTGCAGATCTGAGTCTATGTTGCTTGTTTCACTGATTAGGCCTAACAAACAGCATAGACTTAGATCTGAAGGTGCATTCTGCAATAGCAGATCTGGGTCTACATTGTTTGCAGTTGGATTAGGCTTATATGCAAGTATATACAGTATTTTAAATTCCCAATGATATCTAGCCAGTCTTATTGCAGGCTATGTGTGAATCATTATGTAATCTCGCTCAGTGTGTCTGGTATTGTCTACTTTGGAGAGGCATGATTAGACAATTATACTGTTTCACTATATAACATTATACAATTTAATTTTTTGCTACAGATTCATTTTCTTTTACTGTTGACATCATCTACATAAAGGTCCTTTATAATCAACATTTTCAAAACAATTTCTACAAATTACTAATGATGGACATATCTGCAAGAGTTATCATCTGTGTGAATCTGATAAGCCTTGAAGCCACAAGAAACAGTTGAAAATAGCAAAACTGTGGACCCAAAAAAATAAAATAACACATAAAAAATGTACAGCAAATGACACAGGACAAATGATTCTAGAACAGGATGTAAACTCCTATGGAAATTGACCAAGTGAGCAAAAAAATCAGGATTAAAAAATCTTTATAATTAGACTAAATATTTTTCTAATTTAATTCATAATAATTGTTCTATTCCAGCTAATTGCATACAGTATAAGTAACTGGCTTTACAAATTCTAGTATTCAGTAGATGACTGTCCTTTGTTCAGGAAGTTTACTACTATGTAAAGGTCAACTTAAATGCTGATATTGAAGTTTACTACTATGTAAAGGTCAACTTAAATGTTGATATTGAAGTTTACTACTATGTAAAGGTCAACTAAAATGCTGATATTGAAGTTTACTACTATGTAAAGGTCAACTTAAATGCTGATATTGAAGTTTACTACTATGTAAAGGTCAACTTAAATGTTGATATTGAAGATTAGCTGCTGAAGACAACAAGATTAATCTATAAAACCTTTGACAAGGACTTTTCAAACCTTCATAAAATGTTAGAAAATCATAATGTTTCATAAAAAATTAAATATTAACTGTTCAATCTTTTTGATCACATTAATATATACAACTTTATATATATTTTAAACTATGCACAAAAGTATACATTTAAAAATAAAAAGGCACAATACAGCATAATTTAAATCAAATGTGATTAATAAGTACATTTGTAATTTGATGGTCATATTTCATGCTTCTTTCTATGACAAGTTTCATGCTTATAAAAAGATTCCAACTGAAAGTACCCTATGGTCCAACACTATCAATAATTTATACAACTTATGCCAGGATCCTTATGGTCGAATACTCTTAATTTATATACTATTTATGCTACACTTTGTTTCCATAGTAACATAAAAAATATTGACTGCAAAAAATTCTAAATATCAAAAGGCATCTCTAGGCAACTTGCTTGACATGTATACCAAATCTGAAATACCTTGAACAATTTGAGAGTTATGCACCAGAAGTGAAAATGTTTATGGACAGACAGACAGGTGGACATATTGATAGCTATATCCTCCCATTTAACATATCAGGGGGATAACAAGTAGGAGACTTGCTCCATATAAAAAACACCTGTCCATAAAGAACAAGTACATGAATCCCAAGGAAACTTCTTGATAACAAGGATTACATATACTTCATTGTGCAATACTATCCCATACCAATGTCCAGTCTTGTTGCATAAAGTACACGCTTCATTATAACATGAATTCAAATATAACATGATCAAGGTGTGGATCCCAAAATATTACAATAATTGTCACCAGTTTTTTGAAGTACTACAAACTTTTAGTGCCAAAATAAACAAGAGCTTGATTGAATAATTTGGCGAGATGTGTTGTATTCATGAAGAAAAAAATATCTTATCACTATGTCTTTCTTTAATTTTCTGCTAATTCTCATGATGACTGTGTCAATGGTCAATCACTGTACTTTGATCTTAGTTTATTTTTTAAAGCTGTCAGCTCTTTAAAAAGCTGATAATTGTTAATCTAATTATTATTGAACTATCAACAATAATTAGGCCATTATTTCTTTGTCTTTATATTCAATGTATACGTACATGTGCATACATACTGAACCAAAACATTCTTTATCTTTCCTAAAGTTAATTTTGGATTATTTTTTGCACTGAATTTAGACACATCATGATCTATGCTGAAATGATTACCGGTATTGAAAACAACACGTTGATATGATAATCCATTCCAAAGGATTAGCAATGACAAGATTTTCATGATGGCTGCTGTGGCAGCACCATTTCACTTAGGACCAACTAGACATCATAAGAAGTCTTCTGGTGAAAACCCCATGTCTATATGACTTTCCATTCAAGAGGATTAGCAAAAACAAGATTTTCAAGATGGCTGCCATGGTGTGCATATTTAATGTCAGATTGGCACCATTTTCATTTAGAACCAACTAGACATCATAAGAAGTCTTTTATTTAAAACCCCATGTTGACAATGAACATCCATTCAGAAGTAGCAGAAGTAGTAGTGATAAGAAGATTTTCAAGATGGCACCTCTTGTGGCCATATTGGATGTCCTTGAGCAGCAGGATTTTTCTTTAGGACCAATTAAACCATGGGATGAATGTGTGTGTAAAGTTTCATGACAATTCTCTAAGTAGCATAGAGGAGTAATGATAACAAACTTATGCTAATGGATGGACAGATGAAAGATAGATGACAGACTGATGACAGACCAGTATATCTAAAAATGTGTTATCTAACTTGCCCGACCAAACCTTGAGTGTGCTGATGAAATGCAGCAGAGAACCATGTTTTGGTAAATACATGTACAGCAGACTTGCTATACATAGATGTGCCAACCAGGGATCCTTACATTTTCTTGAGTTCAACCAGACATTTTGACAGACTTCACAGACACACATGAATCTGCTATTTGTAATATATATTCATTACAAAAAAAATGTTTCAACTCTTCCATTGGTCTCATCAGATGGTAGCAGCAAGCCATAAGTTTATCACCATGATTTCCTACAGATTTCCACACAAGTTTGATATATATATATATATATATATATATATATATATATATATATATATATATATATATATTGTTTTTATGTAGCAAAACATATTTACACAGTATTCTTATCACTGATCAAAATGTTGCCACATTTGCACTAAGGTAAATCCATTCACTTAAAGTTCATCAGTTTGGTGAAAACATTTTCTCTGTTTTATTGATACAGATGTCTGTTTTGATTTCCCTTCCACTTCATGACTGCTGCCATTGGATCAAAGTCTTTTATATCAACACCAACTAGATTTATTCTCAATAGTTCATCAAGAGCGTCAACACTCAGCCTGCACCGCAGATTTGCTTTGATAAATTTTGGTTTGAAAATCTGTGCTCACACTCCATGCTTGACACTAGAAGTACCTGTGAAATTTCTAGTAAACAAATCATATTTGGTACTGTCCTTTCATTGAAACTAGTTTTGTCAGTAATTCAGCTGTTGACAATCCTCTATAATTGTTTTACACAATGTACTTGAGAATCCCCCACTAATTACTATGTTGGCACTGATGACTGCATCACTGTTCTCACTTGGTTGACTGTAATGAATGATCAAAGTGTCCACATGATCATAACCATGCTGTGGCATGTCACTAACATTTGCAGGAAAAGCATTAGGCTCAAACGCAGTGAATGCATTCAAAATCACATGGTCTGGGTATCTATCATGTATGTTTGCATGAATAATCCGTAAACACTGTACTGCTTTGGCTGGGAAGTCATTGTCAAGTGACAAACACTTTAGTTCTATCCCTTTGAAGTGACCACTGTCGCATGTGGCTGTAAGAAACTCATTGCTGAGGAGCCCAAAATAAAGTATATCTTGGAGGTACCTATCTTTGATATTTACCACATTATTGTTCACTAAAGGATTAAGTTGTCCTTCTCTACCCCCATTTAAACAGCTAACTGTGAGCAGTAGAGCCTTCAGGCAGTTGAGTTGTAACAAGCTTAGTTAGTGACACCTCTACTGATTGCTCAAGAAAGAAACAATGTGTAAATTGGACTTAGTTACCTTTGAATTAAGTTGAGTTGGCGACACTTTATTGATTGTCTGACAAAGAAACAATCTGTAAACTAGACACAGTGACCTTTTAATTTTACTTCATTAAGATGTTTATTTGAGAGTTTAATGGATAAGCAAATCAAAGACAATATGATATAATGATATTTGGGATATCCTATGACCTTTGAACTGGCAGTCATGTCAGGCAAATACAGGTATTTAAGGAAGCCTGGTGCCATTGCATGGTTTTCTTCTCAAAATTAAATATTAAATATCACTGTGTTATTTTTCACTATTTCTTGTTTAATATGCATTGATTTAATATGGTAACTGTGCCAATGAAGCACAAGCATTGCACCTACTCCAATACCCCCTCCCATTTGTATAAACTAGCAGATACATGTATGTGCATACATCATTTTCTTCAGTTAACTGACATTTTGTTGCACTGTTGCACGATATGTTACACAGCACGATGGCACTGTGGATCCCAACCAAGGTGTTAAAATGAGGTTTCACTGTAAGATGACCCCTTTACTGTACTTAGTACAACCTGTTTATCGAGATGCCATAATCATGATATTACAAAATGAGATCATATGATCAAAATCTCTATTTAAAGCATGTTTGGTTGTTTTACCAAGCACATTATATGTGTAAATATTACAATCTTCAAAGATAATTCTCTATATAAAGGACATATGTCTACACTGGACATATTTCTTTACTGTCCTTTATAGTACAAGCTTCAATGTAGGAAGAAATAAGCCCATCACTTACACGATTAATCGGTGTGACACATTTACTAACTGCCACAAACCACCACCTCTCCCTTGCTGAGCGAAATGTACGACCTCCAGTGCAAGAATAATGATCCACTCCATTAATAGCTTTTACTGTACACCCTGACAGACCAAATGCATCTGTGAGGTAGATGATCTGGTTGTTTTGGGGGTTCAAAACAGCCTCCTTTTCTTTGCATGACTGAAACGAAATGATATATATATTTTGGTTAATGATTTTAAATTATTTTTTTATGTTTTAATGAAATTTCATTTTTCATAACAGTAATTGGCCACAAATACTCTAAGTTTGAACTTTTGAAATCCCATATACTTCAATGGCAAAAGTTTTTTAAAAAGTTTCCATTTAAAATATTAAAGTGATATATTCTATTACATTTAGTCCCATTCTGCTTGCAACGAAAATTGATTTTAACAACAAATATTTGTTAGACACTTAATAAATCATTTAAAAGAGGCAATCAAACATGCAAAATGCTAAATTACTGAAAGGTCTAACTGGAATATTGCAATTTCCATTTAAGAAAGGAATGAAGGTACAATTTATCTCAGGCATCAAGATCTGGTTATTAGTATACATCTTAATTCTTATTGGAGAAGATTTTAAGGATAAATTGAAAAACTTAACATTCCAGAAATTTTATAATTTTCTACAGCTTTTTCAAACTGATTTTATTAGTTAAGTCCGTATGATTTTTGGAACTGGGAGCTTACTAATGGTCACATATAGATACCCCTTGAGTAAGTACCGTGGTTCATATGTCTATGAATCAAAATACAGTCAGTAAAGAAACTTTGATTTAAAAAAAAAAAATTATATACCGGGTATATAAAACCCAGACTTATTCCTGTTGACTTACCTTTACAAGTTCAAAGAAAATTAGATAAAGTGCCATAAAATATGAAAATACAAATGTTGCAGTGATTACCGCATAATTCCCACAACCAAGAAATATAAAAATTACTTGTAAAATGTTTATTAATTAATTAACGCAATAAAATGAATTTAAACACCAATGGTATACATTTTAAAATGTTTTTACAAAATAAAATGTAACATATTTTATTGACATGTTCCATGTTTTTTTGGTTAACAATATTGAGTACTCACACAATATAATGCTGTCGATGGAAGCCAGAGAGTATATCACCTTATAGTGAGACTACCTTATAATGAAGTACATTATACTTTACTACCACCATATAAAATGGGAACCATGATCATACCTGCCTTATAGTGAGGGAGTGCTGTATTTCAAACAAGAATTTCTTGGCAAACAGATTTTGTTCACGTATGTTTATTATTTGCCCAAAAATTCAAATGCATTACCATATATACTCGTGTATAAGCGCATACCAACTGCAAACTGCACAGACCCAGATCTGCCAATGCATAATGCGCTGGCAGATCTGGGTCTATGCAGTTTGTAAGGACTAATCAGTAGAACAAACAACATAGACCCTGATCTGCTGGCACATTATGCGACGGAAGATTAGGTTCTATGTTGTTTGCATTTGGACCCGGCTTATACGCAAGCATATATGTTAACCTGAATACTATGATTGCTGTAATCTAAATGACTTTGGAAGAAAGCTTGCAGTCATTCTCATCGTATACGTGATGTACAAACAAACTCTTACCATATGCATGCTCTTAAAAGGCAAACATAAATCAATGGAGCAAGAAAATTAGGTACTGTAACTGTGACCTACTTTTGTGGGTGTGAGAATCAGTCATAAAAAAGAATGCGAGTTTCATGACTGTTGAGGCATTAACATCTGAGAAATGGAGTTAAATACAGAAATTGAACATATCATACAAAATTGAACATATCATAAAAAACTGAACATATCATAAAAAATTGAACATACCATACAAACTTGGTCATTAGCAATAAGGAGTACCCAAGATAAGTCTACCTATCAAGCAAAGGTGTCAGTAAAATGGATCAATATGAAAATTAAAAAACTTAATATAATTATGAAGCTGTGACTTATATTTGCTATCCTTAATTAATACTCCTAAAGATGAATGCATCCACAAAGTTTCATGATGGTACATGTAGCTATATCAGCAAAAACATTTTCAGAACAGTTGTATGTGTCTCTCACATGTTATGTTTGATCTGCAACAAGGACAAAGATATAACTACAGTGAAACCCCGCTATAACGCGATATTTGGGGTCCATAAAATTCGATCGCGGAAAAAGCGGGGTTGCGTTATTACGGGGTTTTACTATATTTTACATTTTTCTGAGAACAACGTATACACGTCTAATGTGTAGCATGAATAGGGTATCAACACCGTTTACTATCTGATATCGATCCGTCTTTGTTTTCCCACATGACAACCCTTTGATTGAGCCACGAGTTTGATACAGCTGTACTTGTTCAGTGTTAAGTAACAGAGAGTGGTTATTTGAACTCCCTGTGATCTTGCCACCCAAGCCCAGTCTCTACATAAGCACCCACATATGACAATCTTTGATCTTGCCGCCCAAGCTCAGTCTCTACATAAGCACCCACATATGACAATCTTTGATCAACCACTGCATTGTCTGGTGCTTGGTTGTGTATGCAGTTAAAGAAGAAACATAAGTCGGCTATTGTTTGTGCAATGATTGTATACAGGATGAATTGAAGTCCAGTGCACATGTTGGCGGCTTACGTTTTTTTATGTTTATTCAATCGTGATAATCTTTTATCAACCACCACATTGTCTGATGCTCGGTTGTGTATGCAGTTAAAGAAAAAAAACATGTCGGTTATTGTTTGAGCAATGATTGTATACATAATGAATTGAAGACAAACACAGAGAAGACTTACTGGCTTTACTCATGGATCAGTAATAAATAACATTTCCGAAAATGTTTATTTTGGCATCACACTTCAAGAAATTGGTCAAATTGTTAAATTTCAGAAGCTACGCCACGATCGAATTCATACGGGATCTCTTCCCCAAAATGATAATAAACTTTTTATACACTATTTCTCGTACTTAAAATAAAAATATTTTTTTTCTGTGTACGAGAAAAATACATGTACATGTATATACAATTTCAGGAACCACGCCACAAACATATTATACTCGAATTCATACGCGATCTCTTCCCCAAAATGATACTGTAATATACACATTTTATACACTATTTCTCGTACTTTGCACACAAAAAAAATGTTCATGTGCGAATGAATATGAAATTTTGGGAGCCATGCCACGATCGCGTTATATCCGAATTCGCGTTATAACAGGCCGCGTTATAGCGGGGTTTCACTGTATATCTATTACCAGTATTTTTGTTTTGAAAATAAAAAAAATTGTTTTCAATCCTACTGGTGAATATTGTTAAAATTTCATTAAATCAAACAGATTATATATTGAACAAATATAAATTTGTCAGATACATAATTAGAGATTCAACAATTTGTCAGTAGAAACATACAAAAACCTATTTTTAATATATGCTCTTAAAAACCTTTGTGAAACAAGAGTACCTTGAAGAGGATGAGGCTCTACTGACTGACAAGAATTTCCAGGAATTAAGGGTAAGTCTGTTTCTTCTTTTTAACTGCTAAGTAATGAAACCATCTCTGATATTCCTCAGAAATTCCAACATACCAAATTTGGTAACAAAACTATTTTCTTTTGTTTGAGATAACACGTTCACAAGATAACTGTAAGTGCAGTACAAAATTTTGTATTATGGCCTTTGACCTTTGAACCTGATATCATGGATTGAAGATCACTGAACTCATCTCAGACAATGTCAAGATGTAACCACATTCATACTTGTTTGTGTTATCATGATTACAGGCCATTATAACCAAAAACCTATGTACTAAATACAAAGTCTGGTCAAAATTCACCTGTATATGTACAAGTCACTGTGTTTATTATCTCAATCAAGTAAAAAATGTCAGTAATGACCTTTGACTTCACCCCAATGTCAATAAGATCTGTTTTTCAAAACTTCACCACAGATGGTGGTTAGATCTGTACCATTTTCATTCAGAACCATCTCAATATTGCACAAAGTGTTTTAATGAAAACCCCATGTCAATGCCACCATTCATACAAAAGGAGTAGTAATAACAAGCTTTTTGAGATGGCTATGGTGCCATGTTGGAGGTTCAATGAGTACCATTTTCATTAGAATTAGCTACATATTGCATAAGACCAACCAGACATCATAAGAAGTGTTTTATTGAAATCCCATGTCAATATGACCATCTGTTCTGGATGAGTAGCAATAACAAGATTTTTCAAGATGGCCACATACTGGCTGTCAGACTGGTACCATTTCATTTAGGACAAATTGTTGTTTCTGTTTGTCCTTCAAGTACAAAGATGACCATGACATCACTAACTGGTTTGGTTTCTGTAAGTATGTGAGTGGTTTATCAGGCCAATTTGTGCTCTGAACTGTATGTGGCACACTTGACAGGAGATGCCGCTTGGGTTTGCTTGATCCATAGAGGATGTGCTGCAGTTCTGAGATTTATGCTGCTTGCACTTCTGCACTGCCGCTGCAATTCTCCTCCATTCAAAGTCTGTAGCTCCAGTATGGATGAGACTCCAACAGGTGGAGCGATCCTGCGTGAGATCTTCTTAAGACTCAGGGTCACTGCTGAAGTGTTTCATGTCCTGGCATCTTATCCTCATCAGTTTCCTCAGATAGCCCATGTGAAAATGGTTCAGCTTTGTGGCATGGCATCTGTACACTGTCCAGGTTTCACAAGCATACAGCAGGGTCCGCAATGCAGTGGTTTTGTAGACCTTAAGTTTTGTTTGTAGACTGATGCTTCTGTGCTCCCACATATTTGCACATTGTCTGCCCACACTTGCTTTATCAATTCTGGCATTGGTTTCATCATCAATGTGGACTGCACATGAGAGTGTGCTGCTGAGATAGGTGAACTTGTCCATTGCCACGCGGGTTGGGCCATTTACTGTGATGGTAGGCTCTATGTAAGGCTTTCCTGGTGCAGGTTGGTGCTTCACCTCTGTCTTCTTGATACTGATTGTGAGATCAAAATTGTCACAAGCTGAAGAGAAATGGTCCGTACTATGTTGCATGTCAGACTCAGACTTGGCATTCAGGGAACAGTCATCAGCAAATAGGAGATTATGGACAGTCACTTCCTGTAACTTCGTCTTCACCTGTAGTCTCTTCAGATTGCCGAGTTTGCCATCAGTCCGGTATCTGATGCCGATCCCAGTGTCATAGTCATGGAAGGCATCAGTAAGCATGGAGAGAACATCATACTGAAGAAGGCTGGGGCCAACACACAGCCTTGCTTGACTCCATTGGTGACTGGGAATGGTTCAGATGACTCGCCATTGTCCATGACACAAGCGAGCATGCCATCATAGAACTGCCGAACCATCATGATGAATTTCTCTGGGCAATGAATATTTGCTATGATATTCCAAAGGCCTCCAAGGCTGATTGTGTCAAAGGCTTTCGTCAGGTCAATGAATGTCGTGTACAGGTTGGAGTTCTGTTCCTGGCATTTCTCCTGGAGTTGACGAGCTGCAAACACCATGCCTGTGGTCCCTCACCCTTCCATGAAGCCACACTGACTCTTGATCAATGTGATGGAATTTTGGTGAGGATTTTGCCATATTGACAGCAAGGAGATGCCCAGATGGTTGTTGCAGGATTGTCTGTTGCCTTTCTGCTTGTACAAATGGAAGATGGATGCATCCTTCTACTCCTGGTGTATAGTTCCCCGAGTCCACATTGACTGGAAGAGTTCAGTCAGATTTTGTGCCATGTGACAGCCTCCGGCTTTGTAGACTTCTGCTGGTATAGCATGTGCTCCAGGTGCTTTGCCATCTGACAGCAAGTCAATTGTTTTCAGTTTCAGTCAGTGTTGGAGGATCAGCAGGTGATATGTTGATTTCCACTTGGGGCATTCAATCAACTGCCTCCTCACTGACAGATGACTGTTGATTGAGGATGTTGTTGAAGTGTTCTGCTCATCTTTGAAATATCTTTTCTTTGTCTGTGAGCAGCGTGGCACTGTCAGCACTCGGTATTGGAGATGTTCCTGATGACTGTGGACTGCAGATTGTCTTCAAAGCATCATAAAAGTTCTTCATGTCATTTATGTCTGCGTAGGACTGAATCTCATCTGCCTTACTGCTCAGCCATGAGTCTTGCAACTCTCTGAGTTTGCATTGGACAGTCCTTTTGATGTTGTTGAAGGCTGCCTTCTTCCATGATGAAGTGCTGTCTTCTAAACAGGCTTCTGTAACCAATGTTTCTTATTCAGAAGTCTCTGTATGGCAGCATCGTTCCCATCTAACCATTCTTTATGTTTACATGTGGTGGGACAGAGGGTTTTGGATGCAGTTGAGAACACTGAGTCTCTGAAGGATGCCTAGTTTTTCCTCGACATTCTCAGAGTTTATATCAATTGTATCCAGTTGGCTACACAGTTCTTCGACAAATGTCGGTTTCACATTCTCCTGTTTCAATTTGGCAACATTACGCTTTTTGGTTGTCTGCTAGGCTGAATCTGGATATTGAGCTTGGAGACTATAAGCCTGTGTTCAGTCCATCATTCTGCACTTCTCATGGCATTCATCACTCGGACATCCTGCCTGTCTCTTCTCCTAACAATGATGTAGTCAATAAGATGCCAGTACTTGGAGCATGGCTGTATCCAAGATGTCTTGTTGCGGTTTGGCAGGTGGAAGACTGTATTAGTGATTAGGAGGTTGTGTTCAGCACATTTCCTCAGTAGGAGAAGTCCATTGTTGTTGCATTTGCCAAAGTCATTTTTGCCAATGACACCTGGCCATGTCTGGTGATCTGTGCCAACTCTAGCAATGAAGTCACCAAGGATAATGAGCTCGTGTGATTTTGTACTGCTGCAATAAGATACTCCAGGTCATCATAAAATTTGTCCCTGATCTCATCTGAGTTGGTCATAGTGGGTGCATAGGCGCTGATGATAGTTGCATGTCTTTTTCCAGACACTGAGAGTCTCATTTGCCTTAGTCTGTCATTCACACCCTTTAGGAGATTTGTGAGCTTGCTAACTAGCTGTAATTTGATGGCAAACCCAACACCAGCTTCACATCGCTCTTCTTTACCTCGGCCACTCCAAAAGAAGGTGAGTTGCCCTTCCTCAGCTAGGAGAGTTTCACTCACGGTTGATATCTGGATGTTGAATCTGGCCAGTTCTCTATCAACTAGAGCTGTTCTTCTCTCTGGTCTATCTGCTGATGTACTGTCCATTAGTGTGCGTACGTTCCAGGCACTGATGGCGAGTTGCATCACCTTTGTCTTCTTGTTAGGTTTTCAACCGCTAAGATGAGATCCCCATCGGCTGTGGCATGCTGACCAGGGTTAAGGTGAAGCAGGAAATGTTTGGGGCAACCTTTCCAGCCCCCTCCTCATGCTATGGAGGTAAGCAGTATGATCATAAAAAGGGCTGCTCAGTGACCCAGGTGGCTGCCAACTTCCACTGCTGCTTCGGTCCAGTGAAAAGCAACTGAATGCTGTGCACAGCCTATGTGCAGGTCTGCAGCTACAGCTCCCAGTGTATCCACACCTGCTGCTTTGCCACTTGCCCATTGCTACAGGACTTGAAGGTATCTGGTGGGGGGAGGGAAATAGTGTCATGACTTGCATGTGAGTTGGATTTAAGTGAGGGAAAGTTGTGCAGAGTCACCCTCACTCTCTTGTCCAGGCCTGTCTGAATCCAGTGGCATCACAATGTCGAGACATCTGGAGAAAAGTCCGGATGCAGTGGATGGCCATCAGTTCCTCCTGCACCTGAGCTGATGTCCTGCACTGTCCACACAGCTCTTGCCATCTGCCTTCACAGCCAGGGGATGAGCATATCTGCTCGGCTGCCTGATCCACTAGAAAGGACTTTCCAGTGGGAGAAAGGTGTAGCTGTCCACTCTGGGTCAACAGTCACAGGTAGTACTATCTACTGTTACTTATGGTAACAGGCAATGCCTGACCAATTAGGACCAACCAAACATCATATGAAGTCTTTATGTGAAAGCCCCATCTTGATACAACCATCCATTCAAGATGAGTAGTGACAAGATTTTTAAGATGGCTATATTGGATGTCTGAGGGAATGTCCACAGTCATCATTTTCATTCAGGACCACTAGAGAGCATAGGGAGTCTTTTCTGAAAAAGCCATATGTCAAGATGACTATCCAGTGAGGAGAAGCAGCAATAGCAAAATTTACATATGGCCTTCTTTACAGCCATGCTGGATGTCAGAGGGCATGACTGACAGACACCATTCTTATTTAGGGCCAACCAGTGATCATAAGAAGCCTTTCAGTGAAAACTCCATATGACCATCCCATTCAAGAAAAGTAATGATAACCAGATTTTCAAAATGGATGCCATACTTGGTGTCAGATCAGTACCATTTTCATTTAGGACCATCTATAACAAGATTTTCAAGATGGTAAACATCTGACTACACTGGATATGTCATATTGGCACACTTTTCATTTGGGACCAACAAGACATTATAAGAAGTCTTTCAGTGAAAACACCATGTTACTATGTCCATCTGTTCAGGAGCAGTAGTGATCACAAGAGTTTAAAGATGACTGCTGTGATGGAGGTATGTGCATGTAGTAGTGTTTAAAGGCATCTCAGCACAACAGTGGCATTATGGTGCCAACCAAAAGCAAAATTTGAAAAATGTAAAAGCTAAGAATTGCACAAAACCCAAAGAAGAAAAAACCTTACAAATAAATGCTAGCATGAACAAGAATATAAAGGATAAATATTCATTTAATTTACTCTGAAAAAGGAGAGGATTTGTTGAAGATTTTTTTTTCATTGGCAAAGATGAAATAAAATTTATGGCGGAGTTGATAACCAAGGAGGTAATTTCGGAACAAAGAATTTTGCAGAATTTCCTACATCAAATTATGCTGTTCCTAAGTGAAGGCAAATTTGTATACCAAAAGGTGGAATGAAGTTTGGTTTCTCAGCATATATGGTTTGGTATTTGGGCCTAAAGACTACATCATATTCGGGGTTAGATGGATTAGAAGTAGCCAATTTTGTTCATCTGAGATAAAAAGATGGTTCATTTGCCTCAACATAGAGGCTTTCTGAAGGGGAAGTTCTAAATGCACCCAGATAAAATCTAAGTCCCTGATTGTGTATCAGATCAAGCATCTGGAGGTAAGATTTATTAGTTGATCCGTACACAATTGAGCCATAGTCAGGTTTAGATCTTACTAATGACCCATATAACCGGAGCAAGGCCTCCAATCTGCTCCCCAATCTATCTTTGCAACGACTCATATTAAATCCAGAAATGTTTTACACATGTCCCTGAGATATCTAATATGTGGAAGGAAAGTTAGTTTATGGTCGAAAAAAGCTTTAAAAATGTGGTCCCCTCCAGGAAGAAGACAATCATCAAGATAGACCTTTGGGTTGTCATGAATTTGATATAATCAGCAGAAGTGCATACAAACAGTTTTTGATATTGAAAAATTGTAACCCATTTTCTTCTGCCCATCTCTGAACTCTATTTAAGCTGACCTGTAGTTGACGTTCATTACTCTTTGATCCATAGCAGATCAAAAAGTTGTCAGCATATAATGAACCGTCAGTTCCTGCAATGTATTAAGCATTTCAGAATACTGTTAATTTTTATGTTTGAATAGGGTGACTGACAATAGGCTGCCTTGAGGTACACCCATCTGCTGTGGATAGCTGTCAAAAGGGTGCTGGCTACCTTAACTCTGAAGTTTCTATCTTTCAAAAAATTGGAAATAAAGTTAGGTAGGCAGCCCCTTAGACCGAGGTTGAATAGGTCATTCATTATGCCATACTTTCATGTGTCAAAAGCTTTCTCCAAGTTGAAAAAGATGGCAACTATATGTTCTTTTTTAAAGCTTCTCTAATAAATGCACAAAGTCTGACAAGATGGTCTTTTCTCTGGCATCTAAATCCACACTGAACGTGTGATAGTAGTTTGTTGCATTTGATATTGGATGTCCAAAGGGCACCATTTTTATTCATGATTAACTAGTCCTTGGAAAGTTTCATGGCAATACTCCCAGTAGTTTAGGAGGAGTAGCGATAACAAACTTGTGCTAATGGATGACAGACACCAGACACCAGACAACATGTAAAAAGCCATCACATAAGCTCCACTGGTCTATGACTAGTAGAGCTAAAAATGAGAGTCAATGAGAACATGAAGTTTTTGAATGAGGCCAAGTAGAAAAACGTGTTTCCTGTAATAAGACCAAAAATCCCACCGACTCCATTTTTTCTGACATCATATTTTTCTCTGCGCTCACCTTGCTGGAACGATACACAGACTGCCACTGTCCTGGCTCATCAAAATACAGTAAGATGTTTTGTGGACCATAGTGCTGCAAGACAGAAAAATAAAAGTCAACTTTTACTGACATAACCTTTTTTTTTATTATCAAATCATTTAAGCCTTATTTTGAGTTCTACTAAATCTTTATTAATCCATGAATTGCATTATACAAGTTAGAAATCTGTAACTTACATGGCATGTTTGATCACACTGCTTTTCACCATTATCCATATATACCAATTAAGGGGAAATTTTAACATTGTAACATTATTTACGATTTTGGTAAATTCAGTGTGTTTAATTTATGTAATGTACCGGTATGTAATTTTGGCACCTGTTTACAAGAACTGATTTACTTCCTAAATTTCTGTGAGGTTAAATTTTCATGTTATTCCACTCAACTGCAAAAATTGCAAAAATAAAACTACCCGGTACCCATATTTCATGTAATTTTTCTTACCCTTCATTTTTTGTACACAGTGAGTCATACAAGTCATAATTATTTGTTTGTACTAAACTTTTCTTAGACAGAGGTTGGTTTTATCATTGAAAAGTTTTAATTTTTTGTGCAAATGAAGTCTAAAATCTAAAGATCGTTGTGCTTGACAATTAATACATACAAATTTGTAAACAAACATAAAATGACCAAAATAGAGCAGATCTATACTGAAAATCTGTTCTATGCATCACTTTCTTTTTGCCCAACATTTTTACATATACTTATTTTAAGATTTTCTCGTCAATACCAGTGTGTAAAAAAGGTGCTAGCTATTTTCAGTCAAATGTACATTAAGCTGAAATTACTATCATAACTTTGGCTATTTAGCACATCTAAATCATCAGGTATAGATCTTTCCAATCATGTTAAAATGACACATATCAGGTCCTTCATATAGATCTAAATTTGGATGAAGTGTTGACAACTAATTACAATACTTAATGTCTTCTGGTTTGCAAATCTTTTTATAAATCATAATGAAATAGTCTCCATTATTATAAGTGTGTTAGTGTCTTTTTCCACAATGACATGATGATTCTGTACACGAGCTTTGTGTTACAAAAATCAAAGCACCTTGTAACTGAAAATAATGATGGGAAACACTCAGGACCAAACGAACTAGCATAATATATGTTCCATTTGAGTAGTGATATTTGAGTATTAATACTTAGCGTCTGTGTGAATTCATCATGACAACAGTTCACATCTGTTGTCTAAAAATCTTTAACTACCGAGATTAATTCATCTTTTCTATAAAGCCCACATCATATCACACCTTTACTACTTGGGTTCAACTCTGAAGGCAATAACCACTGTTTATTAATCAACGTATTTATTTTGAATTAGTTTTATGGACATGTGTTGCTGGGTATATATTTCATTTAGCGATTTTTCTTTATGTTAATGTATATGGTACTGTGTAATGACAGGTGTTTACTCATGTAAGTTTCTCAACCAGTGACACCTCTTGTTCTCGCCCACATAAGTGTCTGAGCTTTGGATTCTAAGTAACAACTAGCATGAGCGAAGATCAAACCAAATGCTGACTAACTACAGAAAGTGTACATGCACTTACCGATAAAGGGTAATCATATTTGGTGGGTATGGAGAGGTCATTGTATTTGCAAAGAAAACAACACAGCATGTTAAATGGTCATTCTTGGGATTTCAACTAAATGGAGTCTATCTGGATTTAAATACTTTGAATATTTAAATATAAATTATATATCTTTTTGAAACTGAAGGAGTATGGTATGCATTTTTATAATTTCCATTTACTATTTTATTGCTGTTTTCTCTCTTTGACAAAAACTTCAGCTAAACAGGGGCAGTAATGTCCATTAAGCAAAATAGCATGAAGAAGGACTGAAATCTCTATCTCTCTCATATCGGGGCATATTTTATTTCGATCATGAGGTGCAAGAAGATAAATGTGTGATGGAATACCTATGCCCATGTGATGGTTATTCGTTTTCTAAATTCTCTATTCCAATACACACATATGTCAGCAAATTTAAAGAACATATTATACTAATGCAAGCTGCTTTAGCGTAATTATGTCTGATGCATGTGTAATTTAATACTGACGATCATGTAAATATTTTGGAAATAATATTTATTTTTTCACATACAAAAAATTACATGAAATACGGTACACAAACATTTCTTTATATAAATTAGCTCCCACTATTCTCATTCCCAGAGTATTGATTATAGCTGGAAAGCTGTTAGGTACATTTGCATCAAAAACGTGATCTAGTCTCTTACTATGCAGCCTCTTGTATCTGTCAATGAAGAAAGTTATGCACTATCATTAACTCAAGAACTGTGCTTGAGTGCATCAATGTATGTGCAGTGCAGTCATACATGTACAGGAACTTGAAGGATTACAAACTCTCTGCTTTCCTTTCTTTCATTTTATTTTTTTAAAGATCGTGGACAGTTAAACAAATAACAATGGCAAAAACTACCAGTAGTAATTTTCCCCATGAAATTTATAACCATGAGCATGATGTTATCATATCCCATTTAAAAACCTATATATAGTGTTTGGAGTGCACTTTGGTCATGCATTTGCTTTGCACCTTTGCAGCTCTGCATTCACTCCTCTGAGTTCCAACCCATGTAAAGGTAAAGATGGTCCATTTAGTGATCTTACCGGTAGTTTACTCCAGGTTTGCTGGTCTTCCTATGACTCAAAGACAACCTCTCTCTACGATATCTAAGCTTTTGAGACTTTGTTGTGTTAAGTTGTTAGAACTTGTTATACAACTGATGTAATATACAAAATGTTTAAACATAGGTCCTGTTTTAAAGTGGTATCTGTGTTACATCAAGACTAGAAAAGCTTGTGAAACAAGTAGGTCTAATTTATAACCCATATAGTATACTTCTAGCTTATCTTATTTTTTATATTACGATTTAGTGTACAGACAAATAGTTGGATTTAATATTAATGAGAGAGGAGCATTTTCAAAGTACATGTACTAAAAATCCATAAATAATTGAATGTATTTTAATAATGGAAATTCGTAATTGTAACCACTCCCTTAATCTCCTTGATAATGGAACTGGTGTCTTTGTCATATTGTTTTATAATAAATCAACATACATATATCTGTGCATTAATTTGTCAAATTTTTTTCTGCTGAAGCTCTTGATACAGAATTACATAATAAAAATTACATAATAAAAAAAGTACTGCACTCATTTCAATACCCTATACAGTGCATCTCTTTTATCAGTCGCACATAAGAAAGATAAATTCTGGCTGTTTAAGAGAGGTGGCTGCATAAGAGAAGTGACTATATAAGAGATATGGCTGCTTAAGGGAGGTCACTGTATAAAAGTTGTGATTATTTAATGGAGGTCAGGTTGTATAAGATATGTAGTTGTTTGATAAGGTGGCTGTATAAGAGATGTGACTATTTAAGAGAGATGACTGTATAAAATAGGTGATTATTTAAGGGAGGTGGTTGTAGAAAAGAGGAAGTTGTTATAGAGGAGGTGGCTATACATGAGAGGTGGCTGTTCAAAGGAGGTGCCCATCATTGGAGAACCTCCAATGTTGTACTTTACCATGTAATTTAATTTGAGAGGTGACTGAATATGAGATGCAGTTGTTTAAACAAGGTGGTTATGTATGAGGTTGTTGTTTAAGGGAGGTTGATGTATAAGATCGGTTGCTGTTTAAGAGAGGTACCTTTACAGAAGGATCTCCAAAGTTGCACTGTACAGTGTAATTTAATTTATCCAACTTCCATTTACCTGACAATCAATGTATTGTGTCACACTGAAGTATCTATAATACTAAAGACATGTTTAAATAAATAGTAATTACTATTATCTTTCATATGATGCGGATTGTTATACTTTTCTTAAGAGGGCCTCAAGGGAGAATAGTCCTTGACTAAATGAGTCACCCTCTGTAAATAAAGTATTATTATTATTTTTTTTATTATTATTATTATTCTTTCCAAGTTTATGTACTGTCATTTTCGCATTCATTCCATGGTTTTGCAAATAGAGCTTGTTAGTGATATAGGATGATAGGTGGAAGGGTTGGTATTGTCCTGTCCATGTTTTTATACTGGTATCAGTGTTGCTTCTTCCCATGACTGTAGGAAGTCACCAGTTTCCCAGATTTTATTGAAAATGTTTAGTAGTGTATAGAAAGCTGTATCAGGTAAGTGTTTCAAAAATGAATAGTGGATATCATCTCATCCTGCTGGAGTGTCATTTGCTCGATCTAGTGAGTCTTGTTGTTCTCTGAGAGTGAAAGATATATTGTAATCTTCAGCATTAGCCGATTTGAAATTTAAAGGAACTTTTTCTTTCAGGTTTTTGACATGGCAGAAGTTTTCAGAATAGTTCTCTTAAGAAGAGTTTTTGAGACTGTTTCAGCCAATATATTTGAGATTTCTGGTACGGTCATGACCATTTCATCAGATTTCTGCAAATGTTTGATACAGCTGCTTGTATTTTTACCAATTATTTTCCATACCATATACCATGTTGATTTAAAAGAGGAGAAAGAGTTCAACCTTGAGAAATAGAATCTCCATGTATTTCACTTGCTCCATCTAAAGGTGCAAGAAGCTTTAGCTTGGTATATACGGTATTTATTTAGCTTTTCAGTTGTAGGATTGGTTTGATTTACAGAGTTTGATTTACAATCAACTTTTTATAACAGGTGATAAGATCATCACTGTTATAAGTATTTTATAACTTGTGAAGTGTTTATATTTGGTCAAGAGGTTATCAATAATGTTATACAGTAATATAAATGATACTTGTACAGTTGTTATAGTTGCTGTATTTCAGAGATTTTCTAAAACCTCCTCATCTGTCGGCACATTGTTTTGCTGCAAGTAATATCAGAACTAATTTAGAACAAACTTAGATTTTTTATGAAATTTTTCTTTTGCTAACAAATTTCATGGGCTGTATTTATTTGTTGTGCTGTTAATAGTTTCTGCTGAAGTTGACCTTTTTCTCACCCAAAAAAATCCTCAAATAACACCCCACCCACTGATTAGAATGACTGTTTCTTTTATCAGTGGTTTTCTCTTTGAAAAAAATTATGGTTTGATTGCAGGAACAGGTGTAAATTTTTGGATCTTTATTGTTTATTTTCTACCTTAATTTGCTATCATCTGTGCAACAGTTAACACAAAATAATTGACAAAATATTACATATTTTTATAAAATATAAACATGCTCTACATGTTTTTGCAGAACATCTTTGTTCATCAGCCTCTCATCTTTCTTATATACAGTCAAATTTGAAAAAGCAGTTACCTATGTTTAAAGTCACCTGCTTATAAGGGACAGATTCACTTGGTCCTGTCACTTTTTTCCTATGGTTGTGTTTTGTTCATTAATGTCATCTGCTCAGTGTGTTCAGAGGTCATCATAAATAGTTCCAAATACATGACTTGTGGCTTCTGTATTTAGCTGTAAGGGAACATTAAAGGTTTTAACAAGTGCAGATTTTCTAAATATAATACATGTACATAATTCCATTTACATGAACACTTGTCCCTTACTTTAATGTGGCTCAGTAAAGTGCAATCTGTCATAAAACACAGGCCTGGTCATGGATCCCCTATTTGGCATAAATCTAGATTCTACATAAAACACAGGCCTGGTCATGGATTCCCTATTTGGGATAAATCTAGATTTGACATAAAACACAGGCCTTAGTTATGGATTCCCTGTTTGGGATAAATTTAGATCTGACATTGAAGTTGTCTCAGGTGACTGCACTTTAATTTAGAACACTTTTGTGGACGCCCTGAACAGCTGTATCTTTTATGCCTGAATGTTCAGAGTTCATAGTTTATTAGTTTAGGTAAAATAATAAACAAAACCATACCTATGGCCTGTTTTCATAAGTAATAATTCTAAATACTGTTTAAAGTTGCTGGTGCCTGAATCATGACTTAATTCCTTCATTTGTTGGTGACCATCTTTATAAAAGCCACTTGTGTATAAAGACCAATTATGGCTGGTCCCCAGGGTGGCCACTATACCCAGGATTGATTGTACTCTGTCCCTATTCCATTTGTCTGATTCTTTTTCCCCTTCATGAGGCACCCCTGTTCCTGGACATTCTCTTCAAAACACACAAATTGCTCACATGCGGGCATTAGTATATGTTTCCAGTTGTCTTTGATTCAAACTCACAACAAAACTGATTCAATCTTCAGACTAAGTAAATTATTGATTAATTGATGTACTGATTGACATCATTTCCTTTTGTGTGAAAGGCTGTTATGTAAACACAACAATAATTGGTGGATTTGAATGGAATCATGAGACTGTAATTTGTATACAAACCACTATGGATTTTTGCATTATATCTTCTATGACACAATACATTGATTGTCAGGTAAATGGAGGTTGGATAAATTAAATTACACTGTGTGCAACTTTGGAGATCCTCCTCTAAAGGGCACCTCTCTTAAACAGCAACCAATCTTATATAGCAACCTCCCTTAAACAACAACCTCATACATAACCACCTCGCTTAAACAACTGCATATCATATTCAGTCATCTCTCAAATTAGATTACATGGTAAAGAACAATATTTGATGTTCTCCTATGATGGGCACCTCCTTTGAACAGCCACCTCTCATGTATAGCCACCTCCTCCAAAACTTCCTCTTTTCTACAACCACCTCCCTTAAATAATCACCTATTTTATACAGTCATCTCTCTTAAATAGTCACATTATGCAGTCACCCGGTCAAACAACTACATCTCTTATACAACCTGACCTCCTTTAAATAACCACAACTTTTATACAGTGACCTCCCTTAAACAGCCACATCTCTTATATAGTCACTTCTCTTATACAGCCACCTCTCTTAAACAGTCAGAATTTATCTTTCTTATGTGTGACTGATAAAAAGAGATGCACTGTATAGGGTATTGAAATGGCTGCAGTACTTTTTTTATTATGTAATTTTTATTATGTAATTCTGTATCAAGAGCTTCAGCAGAAAAAAATTGACAAATTAATGCACAGATATATGTATGTTGATTTATTATAAAACAAGATGACAAAAACACCAGTTCCATTATCAAGGAGATTAAGGGAGTGGTTACAATTACGAATTTCCATTATTAAAATAAATTCAATTATTTATGGACTTTATGGATTTTTAGTACATGTACTTTGAAAATGCTCCTCTCTGTCATTAATATTAAATCCAACTATTTGTCTGTACACTAAATCGTATTATAAAAAATAAGATAAGCTAGATATACACTATATGGGTTATAAATTAGACCTACTTGTTTCACAAGCTTTTCTAGTCTTGATGTAACACAGATGCCACTTTAAAACAGGACCTATGTTTAAACATTTTGTATATTACATCAGTTGTATAACAAGTTCTAACAACTTAACACAACAAAGTCTCAAAAGCTTAGATATCATAGAGAGAGGTTGTCTTTGAGTCATAGGAAGACCAGCAAACCTGGAGTAAACTAAGATCACTGAATGGACCATCTTTACCTTTACATGGGTTGGAACTCAGAGGAGTGAATGCAGAACTGCAAAGGTGCAAAGTAAATGCATGACCAAAGTGCACTCCAAACACTATATATAGGTTTTTAAATGGGATATGATAACATCATGCTCATGGTTATATATTTCATGGGGAAAATTTACTACTGGTAGTTTTTGCCATTGTTATTTGTTTAACTGTCCACGATCTTTCAAAGAAAAAAATGAAAGAAAGGAAAGCAGAGAGTTTGTAATCCTTCAAGTTCCTGTACACGTATGACTGCACTGCACATACATTGATGCACTCAAGCACAGTTCTTGAGTTAATGATTGTGCATAGCTTTCTTCATTGACAGATACAAGAGATTGCATACTAAAAGACTTGATCATTTTTTTATGCAAATGTACCTAACAGCTTTCCAGCTATAATCAATACTCTGGGAATGAGAATAGTGGGAGCTAATTTATATAAAGAAATGTTTGTGTACCATATTTCATGTAATTTTTTGTACGTGAAAAAATAAATATTATTTCCAAAATATTTACATTATCGTCAGTATTAAATTACACATGCATTAGATGTAATTACACTAGAGCAGCATGCACTAGTATAATATGTTCTTTAAATTTGCTGACATATGTGTGTATTGGAATAGACAAGTTAGAAAACGAATAACCATCACAGGGACATAGGTTATTAACTCTGTCACATATTCTTCTTCTTGCACCTCATGATTGAAATAAAATATGCCCCAATATGAGAGAGAGAGAGTAGTTTGTTGGACTAAAGATACCAGGTGAGTTTGTTAGTTATCAATCCATGGTTTTGCAAAAACAGCTTGTTAGTGATGACAGCTGGAAGGGTTGGTAATGTCCTTTCCAGGTTTATGTACTGTTATTTAGCATTTATTCCATGGTTTAGCATATAGAGCTTTTAAGTGATATGGGACGATAGTTCGAAGGGTTGGTACCACAGTAACTTTTAAGGACATTATGCTGGATACACAATCATCACAAACAACTCCCATCCCAGTAAAAAGAGTAAAAAAAGTTGATACACAAGTGGGCACCACAATAGCTGCTAATGTTGCCATGATTAATTCTACATTATCAGGAGTAAGTGCAATGCCTGTATCCAGTCATTGTACTTCTAAACAAATTCCAGCTCAAAAATGAGCCAGAATGAAATCTGTCCCAGCACACTCACCCACCCAAACCCAGTCCCAAATACAAACATCAAGATACCATAAAATAACACAGAGTATAAATGTCAATAAACCTACAGCAACCACCCTTATTATTGGCTCGTCTATACTGAAAGGGATCAAACCCAGGAAACTTGACCAAACATATGTGAGGACACTCCAAGGGTCAAAAATCAAGAGTGACCAATTTTATTTCAAATATGAATCTGTCTAGTTACTCTGCTATAGTGGTGCAAGTGGGAGGGAATGATGTGAGTTCTGGACACTACTTGGACCAAGTTCAAGAAGACTTTGAAAACCTATTTCATTCTCTATGTTCATATGCCAATACTGGGAGCAACATATTTATATCAGGGCTTCTCCTTTGTGCAGATGTCGATGTGGAACCTGTGAACTCCATGTTGATAGACCTGTGTGAGATCAAGGATCAGTTCTTGGACCAGTATTCTTTCTGCTGTACATCAGTGATTTACCATATCACAGAACAGAGAGGTCAGTTTAGGACAGATCAGGAGAATTGCAAACTATGGTCAGGAGTTTTGTCATCAAATCGGGAGGGTTTTCATTGACCTGATTTTTAGCATGCAAATGGACAAAAATGACAACTACTGAACAAATTTCCTTTTTCTATATTAAAATGTGCACATCATCTCATCACATCAGTCCTTTCACACTAACTTGTTGCCTTTCATACTGTCCTTATATGTAACACAAGCATTTTTAGCCTTTCTTTTTCGATCATCGATTATATTTGTGGCAGTCCTCACCACTGTTGATCTCAGCACTCTAGGAGATGATGTATCATTACTGGATACATGTTTCCTCTGGAGTCAGCCTGAATTTTCCTCAGAATAGAAAATGTCCTTTCAGTGCCTGCATTAGAATGTGGCAATGTTAGTACAACTCTACTGAGTCGACCAAGAAGTTTAAATTGTGGGTAGATTCAGGTTGCTGACTGCCTTCCAGGACTGCTCATGATTGGTGCTATCTGGGTCGAATTTGGTAAGTCCTTCTTAAAATGAACTTAACACAAATGGCAGAATGCATATTCATGTCCCTTTAAACTTGATTCTAACCACTGAAATTCCTGTTTCCAACCATTATTGAATTTCATGTGATATTCGGTTGTTTAAATTTTGGCATTTTAGCATTGGTAGATAACACACACTTAGATATCACAATTTAATTTAAATATCGAAGCTAAACCAACCAGTTTTATCCCACTTGGGCTATTTAGTAATGACTAATCCAATCATAATACATTAAAATCTTTAATTCTGTTTGAATTACTTCTGATCACATGGAGCATAATCAATCTTTACAAACTTTAAGGACTCAAGGTACTAATTCAAATCCCATGGTAAACCTAAGGAAACACTATCATATTAAAAATTCAATAACTTTAAATTTCTAAATGCTCATGATCAAACCTATATTTCTCAGCATAGACCCATCCTTGATGCAAGTTTCTGTGTAAAAAAAACATATAAGCTGCAGCATTTTTTGACCTACATGCACATATGTTTGAAACATGTGTTTTCAATTCCACACCTAAAGAATCAGGTGCTAATTTCAGTAATGACTGTTCCAAAATCAAGTCTGTAAAAGGACTGAAATTCCATCAATAAAACATTGTCTCTATTTTTTCAGTTACAAATTGGATAAGTTCTCAAAAGATTCTCTTTACTGAAATTATCCTTGTCATTAACAACCAATCATGGCCTTCCAAACCCATATATACTCTATTTTATGTTCACCCATTTTTTAGATTTGCTCCTATTTTTCCGTGAGTCCTATATCCACCCTTGATTTACTTGACAGACAATTGTATAGTGATAGAATGCATAAGTAAAAAGTGTGCATAGTTCTGATTGTCAAAGATTACGTTAGTGAAAATATTAAATTATATATGAAGTCCATGTATACCAACATCAGCAATGATACGTTTCAGGAAACATTTAAGTATTTGAGCTTTATTTCAGGAAATCTGAAAGAAAACAAAAATCTGTCTAATCAAGAGTTACCTTGTTTGCTATCACCATGTATCTCTCTTCAATTTAAGACTGAAATATATTATCAGCCTTGTCATATTATGCAATAAATGAGTAAAAGCTTAAGGTGACCACCTATATGTGCATGTATTACTTCAAAAAAGATTGAAATGACAGAAATTACTATAAATTCCTCCAGAACACCTATAATTTAAAATGAAAGTAAGGTAGGCATACGCCAATTAAAATACAAAATATGAAGATCCAAAACAGTTTAACTGAATCAATTTGGTTGGACACAAAATCATGATTTTTCATCAGCATATGCATGGTGGTAGAAACATAAGTGATAAAATCTGAAGCATAATGTTTCCAAATACAGCTAGGAAATATCAAATTCAAATTGGTGACCATAATTACTCTATAAATGGTAAAATGTCTAAAATGTATATATTTGGTTGCAGAGATATTGACCAATGTGCAAAACACTGCACCCAACACAGCCAAAGCTACAACACTCTACCTCCCCTCTTTTCATGGCAACCTATATTTCTCAGCATACACCCATCCTTGATGCCACCTTCTATTTAGAGAAAACCATATAAGCCGTGATATCTTTTTGAACTTAGTTTGTTTGAAACATGTATTTTCAATTCTACACCTAAAGAATCAGGTGCTAATTTTCAGTAATGAGTGTTCCAAAGTCAAGTGAAAGGAATACAATTCAATCAATAAAACATTTTTGGATACAAATAGGTCAAGCTCTCAAAAGATTCTCTTAACTAAAATTTTGCTTTTTATTATCAACCAATCATGGCCCTCCAATCCCATATATACTCTATTTTTATGTTCACCCATTTCTAGACTGGTTCCCATTATTCTATATAATTAGTACCATGATTCCTTAAACACCAAAGACAAACAGACCCTGCCAAAAGAAGCCAAGTAGTGTTACTTGCTTTATGGTGCTTGAGCTCTTTAATAAATCAACTATAATCCATTAATGTCCTTAATTTTTTCTTAATTACTACTGATCACATGTAGTCTAAAGATCCTTAGATGGGTTTAGCTCCTGATTATCTTAAAAGTAATTTTACAGTTGTGGAAAATGTACATACGTATGAACTAAGATCCATCTGAAACAACACTTTATATTTACCTAAACCAAATTCTGAGTTTTATAAAAAGAGTTTTGCTTTTTCTGGAGACAAACTATGGAATTCCATTCCACCCTATATAAGATCAGCTGACTCATCCAAGGGTTTTAAGAAGCATCTTAGTCAACATCTACAGAAACAATCATTTGTATGATTTTGTGTAATTCAGTACCACTCAGTCTTAACAATTTTGGTTCATGTAATCACCTGTAATATCTTACACAGGTTTACTACTAATCATTGTATGGATCCTGTATGTACTCATCTTTAATGCCTTGTACATATTTTATAGTAGCAGTAGATCAATTATCTAGTTTTCAGTAGCACTGTTGTCTAAAGACACCACAACTTGCAAAAATTGTACAACATGTACATGTAATTGTAGAAGGTCTCATGGAAGATTGGTTAGTTGACCAAATGAGCCTCTTTGTTAAATAAAGTCATTATTTATTATTATTATTATTATTATTATTATTACAAAGTTGTGGTAAATATTTACTAAAATATTGTTTTGTCTGATAATAAGTCTACACCCTACTTTTTGACAAATTTATTGGGCTGGTCCTTTGGTCTTTATCACGGGACAAATTTATTAGGCTGGCCATTTGGTCTTTATCACAGGACAAATTTATTAGGCTGGTCCTCTGGTCTTCATCATGGGACAAATTTATTAGGCTGGTCATCTGGCCTTCATCATGGGACAAATTTATTAGGCTGGTCCTCTGTTCTTTATCATGGGACAAATTTATTAGGCTGGTTCTCTGGTCTTTATTGTGGGAGAAATGCTGTACATAATATAATTACCTTGTGAGAGATCACCTGTTTAAAAGAATTTTATGTGGCAAAAGGGTGGTCTCTCAAGGACAATTTCATTGTTTTACAACAGGTTTAGATTTAGAAAATAAAGTTCTATTAAAATGTTAACTTTACTGAGATAAACAGAAGATTAAAAAAATTTTTTAATTAAATCAAAATGGTATTAAAAATATTTCATGTTTAGTTCCTCCAATTTTTGCTCATGATAGACTATCACATTAATGCATGATCTACTTCTGCCTAATTTGTTTTATAATAATAATAATAATAATAATAATAATAATAATAGTTGAATTTCTTCAGTAATAAAAAGTCACCAGAAAACAGCCATAACAATTTGTTGATAAAAATGTATCTTTAAAAGATCACTGTAACCATAAAAGCTTTACAAACACCCTTAACAATAATGTATAACATTGCTGATTACCCTTTGGCCACAAGTAAACACTCAAAAAGGTACAAAATGTCTGAAAAGGTGTAGATCTTCTTATCACCTGCCATAAAAGCTGTAAATCAAACCTTGCCCTGACGATTTGTATAAAATCAATCAATATCTAACTCGGTGTTTCCTGATACTGGTTAGCCGGGGTCACCCGGCCCTCTTGTGCTTCCATTGCTATACAATAGAAAGCCCATCTAGGGCCTGGGTAAAAAGTGCAATGAATACAAGGAGCCCCAACTTTTGGGGTGCTGGATGACATTATAAGGGTTGACTGAGGTAAATTAAATTAATGACAAAAACAAAGCATGTGAATTCACATCTTTAGGGTAAACAAATGTAGAATTTATATCTGTCAATAAGAATGTTGTAAGATCTCTTTAGTTGTATATTAGCCTAATGTAGTTTTTGATGTCATGCTCATTATGACATCATAATCTTGATGTTATCAATGCTGGCTTAGGGGATGGGATCAAAATGTATCCGCTTGATGTAAACAAACTGCAAGGAGGTATCGGATCACCAATTTTTCCCCTGACTGATATCTGCAAATTCTCTGTGCAAATATAGTCTGTGCATGTCGAGACTAAACACTGGTGATCATACAATTTTCCTGAGCACAGCATTTCCAGAAACTGAAAGAGACAACTTAATTTTTTTAAATGCCTGTACAGAAAAATCTAAACAATTCACATGAGCTTCTCATAAGCTGCACATGAGAACCTTGTTAGAAACGTATGCAAATTGGGTTGATTTTGTGAGCTCATGTGTGCAGTTTGTTAGATCTTGTGAGCCAAGGAAAAGGTAACCAAGTTTTCACATGTGCAGATTTTGCACACGTGCGAATTTGAATGTTCACATGAGAAAGTATAACTTAGAAACATTCTTTTCCATTACATCTATGTTTGAAAATAAGGCAGAGTTCTAATTACTCATTTGAGTTATCACATGAGAAATTTGGACTTTGATTCTGATCAAACACTTATTTAATTTTGTGAGTTTTCACATGAGCAATTTGGACTTAAATATTCTGTGCAATGTTGGGTGTCAAGCAGGCATCCAGATTATTGTCAATTAGACATTTCTATTGAATACAATATTACTCAAAGACAAGATTATAACATTTAAGAGTCCCATCTGCACAGCATATTCAATGTATTTTAAACAAAGGTATAAAAAAAATGAATTTTAAACAATTTCCAGTAGCAAATGTACATGAACTATATTTATGGTAAAGATTGCCCTCAATTAAATGAAACATGAAGATTATCTTTAAATTTACAGTAATTCCATTTTGTTATACTTAATATTATTACCAGATTTATACTACATTTTTGAATGTGGTAAATATCAAAACTTTTAATAATAATAATAATAATAATAATAATAATAATAATAATAATAAACAACTCCATTATTCATAGTTTAAAGAAAAGTAAATGAGTGTGATCTTATTTCCTGTATTTTACATTTCCATACAATATCAATACTTAAATAATAAGTATTTTTTACCCAAAAAAAAGGAAGAAAAAAAAAATCAATTGTTATTTTTAAAATTCCATTCTTTTGAATCTTCTGCTTCCTAGCATTAGGCATGTTATACCTGTCCCTGTTGTTATTACTGTAAGTGTTGCTGTGAACAGTGTGAAATATTATTATTACTATTATTATTATCTGCTGCCAGAAGAAGAAAAAAAAAATTGGCAGTTCTTTTTATACTGAATACAAGCTTTAAAATGTGTATAATTATTGTTTTCTTTGAGAGAGAGAGAGAGAGAGAGAGAGAGAGAGAGAGAGAGAGAGAGGGAGGGAGAGAAAGAGCCAATCCGATTCTGCTAGCATTCTATAAAGAATTATGCTACACAAATTTTGCTTTTTAAAATATCAAACAAAAAAATCATATTAGATGAAATGTGGTTTTCTGCAACAGTGACCTAATTCAGGATTGTGACAGTAACGGCAGTTATTTCCCTTGTTTACAGTCTGGAGACTGGTTTACTGACAACGAAATATGCACATAACTTATCTGAGGCACTAAAGACACAGAACTACCACGGCAGCCTCGTTTTCAAACAGGCTCCAATTTTAAGTTTGAACTGTTGCAATTTAGTTCGTTTATTTGACAATAGATACACTAGTGTAACAATATTAAAAATTGATAGAGTGTAAACAATTGGTGAATTCACAGTATACCACCTGTACAACATTCTGATAGCAGTTAATACAAGGGACAAATTGTATCTGAAAATTTCAGCATGAAATTTGCTGAATTCAAGGGCCAATTGATTGTCCCTGTATCATTCATAAGTAGAGGAAACCAAGAATGCAAATTCACATCAAATGACCTTGACCTTTGATCTATAAATTGCAGACTCAATAGGGAGCTGCCATTCCTCGAGGGTAATGACTACGAAGTTGATAAAAAAAACTGGGTGCAGGAAACTTGAAGAATGTGGACTTATCATGAGGAAAACAAAATGACAAATTTTAGCTTCAGTGTCTTTGATCTTTGACCTCTGGGTCTGAGAATTAATAGGGAGGTGTGTCTGCCCAAGTGTAGACCATCTATCAAGTTTGATGAAAATTGGATACAGGACACTTGAATTATTGGGCAGAAACAAAAGAAAATTTCAATGTCAGCTCCAGTAACCTTGAACTTTAATATTTTGCCATCAGAATCAATAGGGAGCTCCCCATGCATATGTGCAGTCTACCTATGAGGTTTGATGAAAATTAGACTGAGGGAACTTTACTTATCATGCAGAATGGAAAATTACATTTTCAGCAGTGACCGTTACCTTGGACAGACCCAAAATCAATAGAATAAAAAAAAGACCATAAAAAACCAAATTTACAAACCACCATGTATAAACAGTAATACACAGTAATATTCCAATATCTGGGACACAAGATATTTGCTCTATAATCATCCCCTGCTGAAGAAATAATTACAAGTGTTTTGTTTGCTAGTATGTTAGTATAACTATCCATGGAAATCATGTTAAGATGTACTGAGGAAAAAGGTTGTGAATATTAACCTTCACAAAAGTACATGCATCTTTAAGCAGACACAATTTTCTGAAACAATACAAACAAATCTAACAAAAATAATGTTTGCATCAAGCACACCTTATATCCTGTAGTAATAATAATGATTTGTTTTAACTTTAAAACTTGATATGTGTAAATAACATGAAGTGTTTGCTCTGGTATTGAAATCATTCTGCACTGAACACTATAACTGTCCAGAAATATGTATTGATTTTTGTTCAACAAAAACATAATTTATTTAGCTTCTATCTAAGCTCTCTGTGTTTCCAAGGATATCCTGCTTTTGCACTAGGTTCCCAAGTATTAAAACTATGTCTACATATTTTTAAACACTGGCTATCAGTTTTTGGAGGAATGTGGCCCTAAGCATCTATTTTCAAAACCCTCTACCATTACACATGCTTTTAATTGCACATAATCCCTGCATTTTTTAAAAACCTTACAGAGAACAGCTTAAAACTGCTGATGATATGTTTTTGTACCATTTCAAAAAGTTGATGCAATTCTAAAAGTACATAAATATTTTGTTTTAAATTTCTGCAAATGAACCATAACATTAGCATGGTCTTAAAAGTAATGAATTCAGTAGAAGATGAATGTTACCTAATTTTCTTTTTCTTGAGTGAAAATTTACCAGTATATATTCATTATGGTATTTACCAGTATATATCAATTGTGGTATTTACCAACATATATCCATTATGGTGTATACCAGTATACATGCAATGTGGTATTTACCAGTATATATCCATTATAGTATTTCCCAGTATATATTCATTATGGTATTTACCAGTATATATTCATTATGGTATTTACCAGTATATATCCATTATAGTATTTACCAGTATATATTCATTATGGTATTTACCAGTATATATCCATTATGGTATTTACCAGTATATATTCATTATAGTATTTACCAGTATATATCCATTATGGTATTTACCAGTATATATCCATTATAGTATTTACCAGTATATATCCATTATAGTATTTACCAGTATATATCCATTATAGTATTGACCAGTATATATCCATTATAGTATTGACCAGTATATATCCATTATAGTATTTACCAGTATATATCCATTATGGTATTTACCAGTATATATCCATTATAGTATTTACCAGTATTATCATATCCATTATAGTATTTACCAGTATATATTCATTACAGTATTTACCAGTATATATCCATTATAGTATTTACCAGTATTTTTATATCCATTATAGTATTTACCAGTATATATTCATTATAGTATTTACCGGTATTATTATATTCATTATGGTATTTACCAGTATATATTCATTATAGTATTTACCAGTATTATTATATTCATTATGGTATTTACCAGTATATATCCATTATAGTATTTACCAGTATATGTCCATTGTAGTATTTACCAGTATTTTTATATCCATTATAGTATTTACCAGTATATATTCATTATAGTATTTACCGGTATTATTATATTCATTTTGGTATTTACCAGTATATATTCATTATAGTATTTACCAGTATTATTATATTCATTATGGTATTTACCAGTATATATCCATTATAGTATCTACCAGTATATGTCCATTGTAGTATTTACCAGTATTTTTATATCCATTATAGTATTTACCAGTATATATTCATTATAGTATTTACCGGTATTATTATATTCATTTTGGTATTTACCAGTATATATTCATTATAGTATTTACCAGTATTATTATATTCATTATGGTATTTACCAGTATATATCCATTATAGTATTTACCAGTATATATAAATTATAGTATTTACCAGTATTATTATATCCAGTATAGCATTTACCAGTATATATCCATTATAGTATTTACCAGTATTATTATATCCATTATAGTATTTACCAGTATATATGCATTATAGCATTTACCAGTATTATTATATCCATTATAGTATTTACCAGTATATATCCATCACAGTATTTACCAGTATTATTATATCCATTATAGTATTTACTAGTATATATTCATTATGGTATTTACCAGTATATATTCATTATGGTATTTACCAGTATATATCCATTATGGTATTTACCAGTAATATTATATCCATTATAGTATTTACCAATATATATCCATTATAGTATTTACCAGTATATATTCATTATGGTATTTACCAGTATATATCCATTATGGTATTTACCAGTATATATCCATTATAGTATTTACCAGTATATATTTATTATGGTATTTACCAGTATTATTATATCCATTATAGCATTTACCAGTATATATCCATTATGGTATTTACCAGTATTATTATATCCATTATAATATTTACCAGTATATATCCATTATAGTATTTACCAGTATATAGCCATTATGGTATTTACCAGTATATATTCATTATGGTATTTACCAGTATTATTATATCCATTATAGTATTTACCAGTATACAGAGGAGCCTCGTTAATCCGGACTCCGTTTATCCGGAAACCTCGCTATCCGGACAGAGTTCAATTGGAACGGATTTCCTAAACGTTATTTTGCTCCGTTAATCAATAAATCCGCATTCCGGATCCGGAAATCGAAATCGGGGACCAAAGTGTAAAATTACTATAAAACTTGCCTCGATAATCCGGAAATAATCTGTCCAAAAATAAGAAAATTCGAAAAATCGTATATGAAAATACAGTCAGTCGGATAACACCAATTCACCTACGCAAATTTGGAGGTGTGTCAATGTATCAATCTCTGATTGGTCAAATTCTAGTGGCACGTTAAAGTTATAAATTGATCACGTGATCATGTGTGTGGAAAAACTTCAAGTAGCATGACCGTATTGTAACCAGCGATTGTATAAACAATGTCTGTTTTAGCTAGTCCCCAACGGACGTGTTAATAATTAAATAAACACACTGGGATCAAATCGTCCACACTTTTTGACGTATAAATTAAGTGTGTCATTAAGTCTCTTTACCAATTGTATGTTACAATCACAGTTTGTAGATGGCTGAACAAATAAAGTGGATTGACTTAAGCTGTGGACAGTATAGGGCTTCATTTCAGAATAAAAAGGGACGTCAATTATCGGTTCATTAGCAGCTATAACAGTTGTAAAATACGACTTATAGAAATGAATGCATTTTATAAGTTTACCATAACACATTTAACTGCGAGATATCAGTTTGCATTCGTTGTAATTTTTATATTATTATGGCGACACCATCAAGCAAGCGTAGACGAGTAGAGATATCGGCCAGCATAAAAAAGAAGATTTGCCAGCACAAAGAAGATCACCCAAAAGCCACCATTCAAGATATCCACCAGCATATTATAGCTTACTCATCCTTAGACATTGGCAAGTCAACATTTGTGGACATCATAAAAAACAAGGACTAATGGTTGTCCGTACCGGCCGACTCAGCAGACCTAACCCGCACTCGCTATGCCAAATATCAACAAGTCGATGATGCTGTATTCATGTGGTTCTCAGACATGTCGGCCCACCACGCCGCCGTCAACGATGAAATGCTCATTGCCAAGGCAAAGATACTCGGAGACCAACTCGACATCACTGACTTTGCCTATTCTCGTGGTGGGCTACAACGCTTCAAGAATCGGCGGGGCATCAAACGAAAATTGTATGAGGGAGAAGCAGATAGTGCCGATATGAACAAAGTGCAGGCCGTACAAGTGCATGTTATAATAAAGTGAAATAAACACAAGTCAGTAGATGTATTCATTAATTTATTTCAACCATTATTGCATATACAGTACATTTACAGCTAGCAAATACATGTACATGTACAGTACATGCACATATATACGGTATGATGACATCGTAAAATAAAAATGTGCATGATTCAATTATCCGGAAAACTCGTTAATCCGGAAATATTCACTGGGAACGAAGGTGTCCGGATTAACGAGGCTCCTCTGTATATCCATTATGGTATTTACTAGTATTATTATATCCATTATAATATTTACCAGTATATATCCATTATAGTATTTACCAGTATATATCCATTATGGTATTTACCAGTATATATCCATTATGGTATTTACCAGTATTATTATATCCATTATAGTATTTACCAGTATATATCCATTATAGTATTTACCAGTATATATCCATTATGGTATTTACCAGTATATATCCATTATGGTATTTACCAGTATTATTATATCCATTACAGTATTTACCAGTATATATCCATTATGGTATTTACCAGTATATATCCATTATGGTATTTACCAGTATTATTATATCCATTACAGTATTTACCAGTATATATCCATTATAGTATTTACCAGTATATATCCATTATGGTATTTACCAGTATATATCCATTATGGTATTTACCAGTATTATTATATCCATTATAATATTTACCAGTATATATCCATTATAGTATTTACCAGTATATATCCATTATAGTATTTACCAGTATATATCCATTATAGTATTTACCAGTATATATCCATTATAGTATTTACCAGTATATATCCATTATGGTATTTACCAGTATATATCCATTATAGTATTTACCAGTATATATTCCTTATGGTATTTACCAGTATTATTATATCCATTATAGCATTTACCAGTATATATCCATTATGGTATTTACCAGTATTATTATGTCCTTTATAATATTTACCAGTATATATCCATTATAGTATTTACCAGTATCTATCCATTATGGTATTTACCAGTATATATCCATTATAGTATTTACCAGTATATATTCATTATGGTATTTACCAGTATTATTATATCCATTATAGTATTTACCAGTATTATTATATCCATTATGATATTTACCAGTATTATTATATCCATTACAATATTTACCAGTATATATCCATTATAGTATTTACCAGTATATATCCATTATGGTATTTACCAGTATTATTATATCCATTATAGTATTTACCAGTATATATCCATTATGGTATTTACTAGTATTATTATATCCATTATAATATTTACCAGTATATATTCATTATAGTATTTACCAGTATATATCCATTATAGTATTTACCAGTATATATCCATTATAGTATTTACCAGTATATATTCATGATGGTATTTACCAGTATATATCCATTATAGTATTTACCAGTATATATCCATTATGGTATTTACCAGTATTATTATATCCATTATAGCATTTACCAGTATATATTTATTATAGTATTTACCAGTATTATTATATCCATTAGAGTATTTACCAGTATATATCCATTACAGTATTTACCAGTATATATCCATTATGGTATTTACCAGTATTATTATATCCATTATAGTATTTACCAGTATATATTCGTTATAGTATTTACCAGTATTATTATATCCATTATAGTATTTACCAGTATATATCCATTACAGTATTTACCAGTATATATCCATTATGGTATTTACCAGTATTATTATATCCATTATAGCATTTACCAGTATTATTATATCCATTATAGTATACATTGTTCTCAACAGACGCGTACCCTCGGGTTTTGATGCTTGGAATTTAAATTTCAACCATTTCTGACTCATGGAAATTCCAACCTGTGCGTTTTTATTATGCACTTTGATTTGGGCTGGAACATCAGTCTTAATTAAGCTTATTCACCTCTAGCATAGTTCCCTACCAAGCGCGCACTATCCATAACAAACCGACTGTATGTACCAGTGATTGACATTCGCAAGACTACTGTTTATGACTTATCGGCCAATAATATTGCACCTATACAAAATCAATATGAACTGGGCAGAGCAAACAGGTCACTGATGTCACGCTTAGGTGGGCATAACTGAATCAAGGTTAGATTGTTTTGAGATTATCTTTGACGTTTATGAGATTTAGAGGAAGAGGGAATCAATTATGACTTGATTGGATTAACTTTTTGATTAAATATCGTCATTTGTTTCATTGCTCATCAACATACATGTGATTCTACTAGCAGTAGAACAAAAATACAGTTTTAAAGGCTGTCTACTGCACATACAATTTTTATAGTTGAAATCTAAACAACCACTTTTGAAAAATAAAAGATTCTTCTTATTTTTTTCGGGGGGGGGGGGGGAACCAAAAAATCGGTATATTACATTACACATTACAGAAACCAGTGGGAATCAGTCCCTGGGGACTGGATATATTGTCCCGGTGCAATGATGTGTAATGATGAGTAATCAGATTATGAAAGCTAACATGTGTACACATCAAGTTTTTAATTGATTACCTTACTGTTGTAATCTGGAGAGTTTAAGGCCAAATGCGGGATGTTGTATGAGGCTGTTGTAAGTAATAAAGGGATCAAAGGTGGTAATGTCTTTCAAAAATCGGCTGACCCTTGGCAGAGGTGAGATAAAAAGGAGAGATTGACCCAAAAATTATTTCAGCAGAAAGACTTGAGTTGGTATTTTGATTTTTTGTTTTGTTTAATTGTTATTGCGTTGTTCAAGATGTTTTTAGAGGAATATTCAAAGGCAGTTGATATATGTTTTAGTTCAATTCATGTCAAAATGCCGAAACATAGGATTTCTCCCAATGCCATGGCATGCTAAAAAAAGATACTGGTTAATAAATATGAAACTCAGGATTACACTCAGAAACTTAGATTGGAGAAGTATTGGAGAGCAGTCAGCAATGTTAAAAACCCAGCCACAGGAAAATTGAAGTTAGAACTTTCTTGCAGGCTGAGCGTGGTTGTTTTGTCATTGTTTTGTCATTGCTAATGATAAAGAGAAGACATTCTCCATTTTTTGCCAAACAAAGTGATTCAAGGAGATATCTGTACCAGAAAACTACTGACTACTGACAGCCTGTTGAGTGTGAAACTTAATAATCACAATTAATGTCAGTAGTGGTTACCAGTAAGTGATCTTGTGAAGGAAACTAAAAATGTCTGTGGATTTTCTATAAAAAAAATCTTTGCAGTGAACTATAAGATATACCCCTCTTCCAATTTCATTGAATTATCATATACTGGCTTGCATTAATTAATCAAAATGGCTAAAAGAAGCATATTTTCTGTTCTGTCTCAGTCTCAGAAGTGACCTGCCAGTGATGATCATTCCGACCCTCAGACTCCAAAGAAACAGAAAGTTTGTAACAATTCTGAGGAGGAGAATAAATCTCCTAAAGTTGTAAAAAAATCTTTAGCATCAGTTTGCTCCACAAATAAGGAACAATCCCAGCTATGAGCTCATGACTAAAAAACAAATGACTCTTGAGATTTCAGTTTTGACTCTTGAGATTTTGGTGTCGAGGGTCAAATGACTGCAGTTTTGAAATCTATTGAGAACCCTGAGGTATATACTAGTATATATCCATTATGGTATTTACTTTCATGACTAGAGTGGGTTTAGTCATTATTATCAATTTTCTCTTAAATCATTTGGCACTTTTTTTTGGGGGGGGGGGATGAATAAGCTTATGACAGAAAATTGGAACATCAAGACAGGAATCATGCTCCATTTGATGACTTACTTCTTACTTTTATGTGGGTGTTACTACATGTACTCTCTATCTCACTGTATATATATATATATATATATATATATATATATATATATATATATATATATATATATATATATAATATATATATATTATATAATCTCTTCCTGAAATCCCATTCACTAGAACAATGTCTTAGATATGTTAAATTTTACTTAATATTTACTAATACTTGTGCACTAATTCCATTCTAAAATTATCAGAAACTCAGTGTAAAGAAGTGATGACTATGGTCAAATAACTTACCGTCGGGTACTCAAAGAAAAAATCCAGAGTTCCTTTTTGTGATAGAAAACAAAATCTTGTCAGAAATTCCCAGTCCTGAAAATAAGGAAAAGAATTGAAATAAGACATTTGACTTCAACTAGAAATGTATGCCCCCACCAATATGATGCAACTGAAGGGCAAAGTTTAACTCAAAACAGTGGCCATAACTCTGTAAAATGTCAGAAAATAGTCAAAACTGAACATGACTTAGGTCTTCTTAATGTAAAGCCTCATATCAAATTTGGTTTCAGTTCATGAAGTCCTTGAATTGAACAGAAACAAAATCATGATACAATGGAAAGGCAAAGTTCCATGTCAAACAGGGGTCATAACTTAAATTTTGTTGGAAAATTGTGAAAATCAAACTTGATGTAGGTCTTACTAATATCAGGCATAATACCAAAATTTATTTAAATCCATGAAGTCATTCATAATGTTATTGAGTGAAAATGAAATTGTACTTTAAGTGCAAAGTTCTAAATCAGTCACTTAAGCCATATAACTCTGTTAAACTTGGTTGGAAAATTGTGAATATCAAATCTGTCCTACTGCTAGAGGTCTTCTTAATGTATAGTCTCATACCAAATCTGATTTCAATCCAAGAAGTCATTTAAAAGTTATTGATCAGAAACAAAAGTTCTGAGTCAAACTGCATTTAATTTAATTGGAAAATGGTGAAAATTAGACCTGAGCTTGATCTTCACACTGTAAAGCATCATAGCAAATTTGGTCTAAATCCATGAAGTCCTTCAAAAGTTACTGGTAATGAGCAGAAATTAAATTTGCAATGGGACATGATGGAATGGGATGTGACACTGGACATGTTTGTCTACCCATGGATGGTAATATGGACTGTTACAATATCAGGTCAGGTCTGAACGTATATAATGTTAGACAAACATGGGTAACACTATATACCTCCTCCACAAATGTGGCAAAGAAGAAAAAAGTTAAAACAACAGACTTTTAATATTTGACCATAGGATTAAATGCTTCAGTGAGTAGAGTTTCACTAAGAGTTTCAATTTTGTATGCAAAAATTTTGAAAGAACTTGACATTAGTTTCACTGTTACAAATTGTATTTTACCATGACAGTTGATTAGAATAATTTTAACTTAAAAGACAACACTAGTATCCTCAAAGACCGTTTAACACTTTTCTTTACTTAGAATGGATCTTGGAAACAAATTGTACTAACAGAAAGTCACCTGAATCTATACTGCATCTTAGCAAGACAAAATATTTTATACACAACTTTATATAGTCAGACCTGGTCTAATATTGTAACAGTTGATGTGACCGTCCATTCAGGAAGAGTAGTGATAACAAGAGTTCCAATATGGTGGACATGGTGGACATCAGATCAGCACCATTTTTATTCTTGACCATCTATCTACATGTTATAAGCAGTCTTATAGTGAAAACCCCATGTCCATATGACCAGGCTGGATGAATAGTGATAACAATATATCCAAGATGGCCACCATGGTGGGCATTCTTGGACATCAGATCGGTAACATTTTCTTTTAGTTTCATATACATGTCATAAGAAGTCTTTTTAGTGAAAATCCCAATGTCAATATGACCATCCATTCAGGAGGAGGAGTCATAACAAGATATTCAAGATGACCACCATGATGGATATGTTGGATACAAAATCAGTATCAATTCCATTTATAACCATCTACATGCCATAGAAAATCTTTCTGTGATTTACACCCCACAATAATATGTCACCATCTGTTCAAGAGAAGTAGCAACAACAAGATTTTTAAGATTTATGTCCTAGAGGTACCAATTACATTTAGGACCAACAAGATCTCAAGATGAAACTCTGTGCCAAGTTTCATCACTTTCCTCCAAGTAGCTTAGAGCTAAAGAGGAGTGGCAATGACAAAACAAATGCTAATGGATGATTGACAGGAAATTGATGCAAGAACGTTGCATAAGTTCTTCTGGTCTTCAACCAGTAGACATAAAAATGACATAACAAGAATATTTAGCAGTGGAGAAATTCTGTTTATATTGTGGTCTCAGAGTGAGATGATGCAAAAATAAATCCCGTTAAAATGTACAGCCTTAATTATTATAATCTCTCTAGATCCACAATTGCTAAAATATAACTAGCCAAAATTTAAATCTTCTGTACTTGGGCGGGGGGGGGGGGGGGAGAAAGATACCTGCTATACCATTTGTACAGTTCATATGCATTTTGAATAAATCAGTAACATCTACACTATTTGCTATTGATGCCTATGTATAAATGCACATGGAAGAACTGAAAAAAAGACGTTGGAGAGAGGAGGTGGGACATAAAGTACTTAAATCTCATATTTTGCTAGGCCTCACATAGTGAGGTCCATTTGAATTACATTAAAATTAGAAGGGGAAAAATAAACAATTAAGGTATGGGTCAAATAGAAATTAATTAAATTATTACTATAAAATCCAATATTTGATTTGATGATCTACACAGTGCATATGCATATAACTTAGTTAACACATTTCTGTTGCGTGACACCAGGAACGTTTCATTTATTTTTTGTTTGCTTTTTTGTTTTGTTTGTTTCTTTTGGGGAAAATTAACACGCCGACAAAGTAAAGTCACCTATCTTTAACGTAGACCACATCGAACTATTCTTCGAGCTTTAGACTAAAGTTCGATGTGATCTACGTTAAAGATCTGTGACTTTACTTCGAGCTTTAGACTAAAGTTCGAGGAATAGATCGATGTGGTCTACGTTAAAGATCAGTGGCTTTACTTCGAGCTTTAGACTAAAGTTCGAAGAATAGATCGATGTGATCTGCGTTAAATAGCTGCGACTTTACTTCGAGCTACAGACTAAAGCTCGAAGAAAAGATCGATGTGATCTACTTTAAAGATTAATGACCTTACTGTGAATCTGTGTCGGTGTGTTAACTGAAGTGTATCAGATTACTACATCTACTTACACTTGACGTCTTCAGTGTACCGGTGACATGTTTCCCATTTCCAACATAAACAAAAGAAATCATGACAAAACAAAACAAAATCAAGCTTAACGAGTCCATTCTTCATAAGCAGGCCTATCGATTTCTCTACTGGTTTTACATCACACCGTCCGACATGTTAGTTGTAGTGTACCACGTGACGACGCAATAGAGCAAGCACCTATCAACAAACTGATTCCGGGGAAGTAATCAACTAGAATATCTATATTTAGCAGTCACCTTATAATTGAATCGTGACAAATCTTTGGTATGGTCAATCAATCAGTATAGTAAGAAACAGGTTTAATTATTCATGAAGGCATAACGTGTTTAATGAACCATGTAGCTTTTTATTGACTGTTATTTGTTTATTTCAAAGTTATTTGCATATAGGCGATTTATCATATTTTCTTAGGTTGAAATGTTCATTATTTTCCACAATTCTCTTACCTGTTATGTAATATTTTACAATATCTTTCATTATACAAAACTACTGTATGTCTTTAAATGAAATTTCCATCATAAATAAGAACAATTATATTTTAATGTTAACTCTTAGAGATATTTGTTGAACATTGTACAAATTCGTCCTTACTCAAGAATATTGTTCTTTTCGCCATATCCTCGCACTTTAATAATAATAATAATAATACTAATATTAATAATAATAAAATACAAGAATAATATAATTCAACATCCATGCCTGTCTGTTCTCTTTGCTTGAGTAATGTCAGTAAGTAATCTTTGTAACCGCTGAAGATGAAGACTTTGTGATTTAGAACTACATGTACATTAGAATGTGTGACTAAATGTCTAAAACTGTTTAAAATTATCATTCAACTTATTGGGGACATTTGAGTAGGGTTGGCATGGGAAGAGATAGGAGATAAAAGAAAACAATATTGATATGGGGATTAACTGCTTAACAGTAGATCTTTCTGGTAAAGTATTTGTCCTATTTGCTAACAATGGAACATTAACTGCAATGAAAAGTATACTCAGTGGGTCGAACAGCTAATTTCAACCGATGAATGTAAATGCGATTTATCAATAAAATTAATTTGAGATACAAATATTAAATCATACTGGCTATGTCATTTTCTCAGTTTCTTTATGGCTGAGTGAAAGAATTTGATGATGATGCTATTGATGACGACAGCGAGGATGATGATGAAAATAAATCGCCCTGAGCATGTCCAGAAAGCACTGACTGAAAAAAAATATGTGGTCTGTGCTTTCTGCATATGTATGAGTCAATGTACTGTACAGCCTCCTTATTCAAACACAGATATTCCAAATTCTCACTACTCGACATGCTTCCAAAATGACCGAAACTCTTGATGATGATACTTTAATGGTTATTTGAAGTTAAAGCCCAGTACATTCTCTAAGCTCTTTCTTCAGCACAAAACTCATTTTAACATTTTGATATTCAATATGTTTTATTTTAGAATTTTACTTATGTGACACAGACTTTTGACATAACACAAATCTATTTCACATTTTTACTGTACTTATGTGATACAGACTTTTGACTTAACACATATCTATGTCACAATTTTACTATACTTATGTGACACAGACTTTTGGCTTAAAACACATAAATTTCACATTTTTACTGTACTTATGTGATACAGACTTTGACTTAATACATATCTATTTCACATTTTTACTGTACTTATGTGACACAGACTTACACCTATCTATTTCACATTTTTACTGTACTTATGTGACACAGACTTTGACTTATTACATATCTATTTCACAGTTTTACTGTACTTATGTGACACAGACTTTGACTTAATACATATCTATTTCACATTTTTACTGTACTTATGTGATACAGACTTTTGACTTAATACATATCTATTTCACATTTTTACTATACTTATGTGATCAGGGGTCACGCTACCAGGCGAAGTGGGCGACTAAGTCGCCGAAAAAATGTAAACGTCGCCTTCTTGTATTAGGAAAGCGAAAACGACTTCGCCCTGTCATTTTTTGTTTAGAGCCGAGTGCCTGTAGTTTATGGGTTTTGAGATGCTCCCTCAACCCAGCCAAGTAGTGTTAACCCCCAGGCGAAATGGATTGCGCATTGCCGTAGCATGTGTTCATATCAATTACGTCAACAAAACAAACTCTTGCACATTCGCAGGCATGTGTTTTAATAGCTGACTGACCAATTAACTCTTTGGCCCCACAAGATATTGGTGACCGATTTTCCGCAAGTTATCATTTGATGCTGAAACTTTAATAACTTGTGTTTCGAAACTAAATCATCTATATGTAAATAACAATTTGTGTTTTAAGAATAGAATCGGTGAAAGCACTTTCTAAATATATAGTTTGAAGATTTTAACTGACGTGCTTCCAATATTTTCTTTATAAAATCAGTTTGAGACCGTATGTGAACCTGCTAAGGCGTAATAATGGCGGACATCGCTGTGTCTTGGAAGTACGTCTTCATTAGACTGTTTGTTTTCGTAATTCATTGGGCACAAACATTAAGGAAATTATACAATTCGTAGAAAGCAAAGTGTAACTATTATGTGATAAAAGATTTAGCCTGGAAATAAAAATGTGTTGGTCAGAAACGTATTGGACAATTCTGTGTTGTCAAATTCATAAGCACTTTATTCATTTAAGGTCAAGGTTGTTAGCTTACATCACACATTTTTATGCAAATATGAGAACAAGTATCAAAGAAAAAAATATCCATCCAGTACACGACGTTATTACGAGTACGTAGACAAATATAAAAAGCATACATTTTCAATCCTATCTAGGGATTGTTGCAACGAAGCTAGAAAGTGAGTGGTCATATTAAGAAAATCCCTGTTTCTAAAAATAGATGCATCTACTTTTAAAAACAATAAAAAAAAATGACAGTCAAAAGATTCACATTTAATTTAGAATCAACTCCCTCAAAATGCAGTTGTAAAGATGAGATTACTCATCAGTGACCATTGTGGTTTGAATGAATTCACGTTATGATGTTGAAGGCACATGTACATGTACTCTCATGTGCGTGTTATAGCCTAAAATAGGGGTAGTTTCAAACAAATTTTGTTATGCTTTTTTGAGGTCATATGGCCAAAATACATTGCATATTTCTCTTCATCTAAACATACGCACTTTTAAGTATGAATACACTATATATGAGTATGTGTTTATAATATACATACAACATTGATAATTTTAAGCTTGAAGATAAAATATTGCTTAAAACTAATGTTAAATGCAAATATGCATAATGAGAAATACAGGACACAGTTCAAACAAGAGAACCATATAGCACACACACACACACACACACACACACACACACACACACACACACACACATATATATATATTGCGTTTCTTGCATCGCTGCCACTTCTCCATGTTCTGCTCTGACTTCTCCCTATTCTGTCAAAAAGGAGAAGTCACTTCTCCCTAAAATTCAAGTCTAGCTTGACCCCTGACTGTGATACAGACTTTTGACTTAACACAAGTCTATTTCACATTTTTACTGTACTTGTGTGACACAGATTTTTGACTTAACACATATATATTTCACATTTTTACTGTACTTGTGTGACACAGATTTTTGACTTAACACATATCTATTTCACATTTTTACTGTACTTATGTGATACAGACTTTTGACTTAACACATATCTATTTCACATTTTTACTGTACTTATGTGATACAGACTTGACTTAACACATATCTATTTCACATTTTTCAGGGGTTATGGAAATAAATAATACAAAAATCAGTGAAAATCAACAAATTTGCAAATCTTAAAAAATCTGTTTTATTTCTGCAAGGTATTTATTAGTCCTTTAAACATTATGAACTAAAACAGTGTCATAAAAGTTTCATCAGACCTTAATTCTAACATCTTCCTTTTTCCTACAAAAACTTATAAATCCTTTGCTTCAAGATGATGGTTGTTATGATAACCAAATGAAAAAATATTCTTGTCATAAAAACTCAGTTTTTCATGTTGATTTCTATTTAATTTTGAGTGTTTCTCTGCTATATGTATTTGTTATATGAATGATTTTATTATCAGATGTTTAATTTCGGTTGCTATGGTGACATGATTTCATAATATGCATTTTATTATCGCCTTTTTCAGAAAATAAATAATGCAAGGAATAGTGATGTTCATGTCGTTCAGCATCAGCGTTGACGTCGTGAACTCATTTTTGAAGTTTTTGTGCAAGTGCATAACACTAAAAAAATATGAAGGAATTTGATGAAGCTTTTTATTTATAATGTTAAGGGGATGGGAAATGATTTTTTTATCAAAATGTATTTACCGTCACAAAGGAAGGAGAGGGGTATAGTTGGAGGTCAAAGGTCCCCCACTATTGCTACATATTTTGATAGAATTTGAGGTACATTTGCTATGACATATGCTTTAATTTCAGGAATATTGCATTAGTAGAACTTTTTTTTTTTTCAAGCAAACATTGACCCTGGGACATGTCCCTATATCTGTCCTTACAATCTGAAGCCCAGTCCCTGTGCCATAACTTGGAAACTTTTGATATCCCCCACCCTACAACCATATACATACGCTTTCTTGGTATGTAAAGACCAAGTAATTTCTACAACAGTATTGGCCCCTGAGTCTCTCATTACCAATGGGGACTTATCCTGGGTCATAACTTAGAAACTGTTCATAGCCCAACCCTATCATGGCTAGGTAAAATATAAAAAAATAATAATAAATGAACAAATACAGTTTGTAATATTGAAACATTTTTCTTTCTTTCTTTTTTTCTTTCTTCTTAATGGGACCAGTAATAGCCTAACTTGCACAGATGAATGAAAAGAATTTAAAGATCAAAAACATCTGGGAAACAAATGCCCAATGAACGAATGAATGAATAGTTCATCACACAATTTACATATAATTGCCTTTTTTCTTTTTCAATAATTTAAAGTTTCACTTATACCAAAGGTCATTCATTGGTCTGTTGCTCACCTTAAAATTTCCATCTAATGTATTAAACAATAACATACAATGCATTTGCAGTAATATTGGGTTACTGGGATTAAAGTTCCAAATGCAAAAAGAAAAGAGAAAAAAAATACATTTAATAGATATGACAAATAACATGGACAGTTTAGTCCATTACATCCCAGCTGGGTCCTGTCAGGGACCAAGCAAGGATCTTCTGCACAAGACACCATTGGTTCTTCTACTAGTTCAAAGGAAAGAAGAAAGAAAGGATAATAGAAAGAAAGAAAAAGCATAAGGTTAAATGCTGAATTTATTTTTGATATATTTATTGTCCACGACCTTTTAAGAAGCCCTTATATCCATGAAAAAATGACTGTCTTGAGACCTTATATTTATTAATATGTCTTTATTTATTTAGTTAAGCAATCTATATGATCAGTACTTTGCCAGTCATGTTTACTAATGCATCTGTAAATGATCAACCTGAGTATAGACTATATTCTAATCTAAACTAGGACCTTAAGGCAGCATGGTCCACTGAAGGTTAGAAATCTAGGTTGTTTTAACTAAATAACATGTAAAAAAATATACAACTATAACATTTCATCTAATTTGACCATAAGCTCAAATTTTCAGTGCAGTTAGGTGCCAATATATTTTCATCAGAATGCAAAGTTAAACTCTATGATGCTTTTAGCATTCTACAACAGCCACTGTAAGCATTAACTATTGTGCAAAAAATATACTCAGGCAAAAGTGAAATGTCAATAGGTGTAGCAGTATAGAAGGTACAGCCCAGAGAGGAAGGATGGATACAATACAATATTTTAAAATATGTTATTAAATCCTGTGAAGTAGGTAACTGTAGCCCATTTTTGGTTCATGATACATGTCTGTCCTAAGATGCACATTCAGTGTAAGTTTGGTGTCAATAAGTAAAAAAGATATTGGAATTGAAAACCAGACAAAATTGTAAATAATTTTTTTACATTCTGAAAAATAGGTTACAGTGACCATGTCCACAAGTTTCACCCGCAGTGCAAGTTTGATGTCAACTGCTGATAGTTCGAAGGTGGACGGATGGACAAATACACAGATGGACAGAGGATGGATGGGCAAAATAAATTCTATAAAATGCTGACTTCTTGAAGTGAAAGTAAATCGTACATATCACCAGCTTTTTAAAGCAGGAGTACAGTATTCTCACTGTTTCCAACTGATTTGACATCATGCACTTTTATGATGTTAGCTACACTCCAACATCAGAATTTCATGTGCTGCTTGAGTACAGAACTTTACATGTTTAAAAACTACTTCTTTGTCTTGCAAGAATACTGATTATACATGGTTTGCCATGTCCAAACATTTTCTGCAGCAAACTGGTCATGAGCTAAGCATACAAAACTTAACCATGAGATATAGACACATATATATATATGCACACACACACACACACACACACACATTAAGTTAGCCCTGTTGATCTTTACACAAGTTATGTACCATGAAACCTGGACTCCAAACTGTTGCAAAGGACCTAGGAAGAAAGAATGGTTGAGAGGTTGACATGTAACCAGGCTGTACATAATGCATATGCTTCACATGTATGGACAATGACACTGTCACTGCTGCCATTACAGATGTCAGGTGTAGCACCATATCTCTTTTCTTCTTCACAGGGGTGAACTAAAGAGGGACTTAAAATACTAAGCTTAAAGGAGTAGAGTGGTTATCTCAGATCTGTTGATCCGTCAATACAACCAAATAACACATAGCTGTAATATGTATGAGTGTATTATCCTCATGCAGTGAGGTGTATTTATTTGTTTTGAGTGCCACTTGATTTTAGCAGCACACAACTCATTTTACATGCATTTTTCAATACAACACCAAGAGCACAAAGCTGTAATATGTAAAAGTGTATAATATTTTTCAGTGAGGCATATGTATTTGTGTTGAGTGTCACTTGTTTTTAGCAGCAGACAATCCATTTTACAGTAATCCATCAATACAACACCAAGAACACATAGCTGTAATCTGTATGAGAATATACTCCTCATGCAGGGAAGTGTATGTATTTGTGTTTAGTGTCACTTGTTTTAGCACCATTCAATTCAAGCGACAGTAATGTTGCACAGTGATACAAATATATATAAATCAAACCAAACCTACTTTTTTAACAGAAGTTGTATACACCTGTAATTGGGACAAAAAAAAAGCAATTTGACAAGTTTTTAAGAATTTTTTTTTTATTGAGCACAAATTGAACATGTTAAAATAGAAAAATGTATATTTGCATAAATAACATCACTCATGTGGAAAATGATCTATTATCATTTCTAACAGTTACAAAAGTTAACAAAATATCCATAAACTTCATTTTTGGCATTAAGTTGAAGAAATGATGGAAAGAAAAGACTGGCATGAAAAACCATGCATTTATCAGCTTATGGAATGTACAACTACTGGGAACATGTACATATCCCAAAAATGTGAGCTGTGCCATTTGTAAATATACAGATGTACTTAAAAAATGTGTAATCTCAACCTTTTCTGTAAAAATCCTGAAAAAAGTCAGCCTTTCTCAACTGGTATTACAATTATGATAAACATTTTATATGTTCAGCTCATATACTACATGGTGAACATATGTAATTTCATCCTCTAATGCATTTCACAATCATTTTGCAATTTCATGTTACATATAAGTTTCTTGACAAATCTGCTTTATTATGACTAAAAAATATTTTATGGAATTTCTTGTTTGTTGAAGAAAACAGAGGAATAAAAAAAAGTCATTCCTGATCAGAGACCATTCAGATCTTAAATGATAAGCTTCTTTTGAAATACCATGATTAACCATGAAAAGTTATTTCCCTTAAGTCCATCTGCCAGGTGTTGTGCATGTAAGGTAGGATGGTGACTCTATTGTATGTACTGACATGTGACACCATTGCCAATGTTTAAAGTTTTGCCATCAATTCTAATTCTATTAAACCACAAAGAGTTGTTATATTGGAGATGCAATCTTTCCTGAAATGTGCGACTTTTATCAGTTCTGTGTTTATAACCAACTGTGTGGTCTAGTTTTTTTACACAGAAATTGTAACAATTCTTAGTGTGTGTGTGTGTGTATGTATATATATATATATATATATATATATATATATATATATATATATATGTATGTATGTATGTATGTATGTATGTATGTATGTATGTATGTATGTACTTTAGACGTCCAGTTTACTGGTTGTGGGAAATGGTACAGTATGCCACAACATACCATACTGTGCAGTTCTGCATGGCTCTTACTGAGTTAGATTTTGTTCACCTTGTACAATAAAACATGTTGATATAGGACAGTCAGTGGAATTACTATTTTGTACTTTATAAACAGGCATTCTTTTTGTGTAGGGGCATCACATAAGCCTTCCTTATTTATATCTGCAGATAAACCTTTCTGTTGGTTTTTCTTACGTTACAATCAGTGGAATTTTAAATGAAGACCATCCCCTCAGCTTTATTTTGTTTAAATCTTGTTTACAGTACTCACATTCATTTGCAAACACACATGTGCACACACACACACACACACAGAGTTTTCTGTGATGGGTTTATTTAGGGTTAGAAATCCAAGCCATAAATGCATTTTAAATTCTGAGCCTCTTTGTCTTCCTCAAATATATGATATTTATTTGTACTTTGTTGTTCTTCATTCACAATGACTTTGACCTTTTACCTTTAACCTTTTGACCCCAAATCAATAAGTCTCTTCCATACCTTAAGTGCAAGTCCTCCACAAACTCTGGTAGAGGTATATGGTATAGATTTAAGTTATTATGCAAAAAGCATGTTTTTTCTTTCAGTCAAAGTGACATCAACCTTGGACCCCCAAATCAACAGTCTTCTTGATTACTCCAAATGCAAGCTATTTACACAAATTGGCAATGATAGATGGTGGAGAACTTGAGTTATTGTGTAGAAACAAAGTAGGGAACATATGGATGAATAGATGGACAGTCAGACAAACAGTTATTATAAGATTATTTTTCAATGTATTCATGATATTAGATGCAACAAACAACAGGAGGCTAATATGGACCCTAGATCACTCACCTGGCTGGCATCAGCCTAATAGCCAAATGCAGGAGCAGTTGGCCAAGAAATCTGGATCAGTAGGATGCTTTCTGTACAGATTTGTCTGAATGCTGTTGATTGCATATGTCATGAAAACAATTGTTTCATGATTTCTCAAGTTTTGTATCTTCATCAATATCTGATAGCACATCAGCATTGTTTGTCCAATATTGAAAGACCTCTGTATCAGGAAGTCATTTAAATGATTTTCTATTTTTAGTAATGGCAGCCATATTTGATGGTAGGTCAGCACCATTTGCATAAATTTTAAATGCTAGAATTCTTTCTGCAACATTTTGTCAAATTATGCTGACCAGTTCTGGAAAAAAGCCATTTAAAGTTTTTTTCTATTTTTAGTAATGGTGGACATAGTTGTTGGTGGATTGCCATCATTTCTTTAAGTTTGAAAGAACTTTTTTACTAGGATAGTTTCTGTTAAATTTGGTCAAATTCTGTTCGGTTAAAGGTTTTTCTATTTTTAGTGACAGTGACCATATTTCATGGCAGATCAGCATCATGTGTAGAAATCTGAAAGCCCTCTAAGCCAGGATGCTTTCTGTCAAATTTGGTTAAATTCTGTTGAGCAATTTTTCAAAGTAATTCTTTTCAATGTCTTCAATTTTTAGTAATGGTAGCCATATTTGATGGCAGACTGGCATCATCTGTATAAATTACAACAGTTGCAAAGTCACTGATCTCTTGGTGTTCTATAATAACCTCCAGAGATTTATTCTTATGGCCTAGTGAACTAAAAATTAAAGTTTCTCACATCAGAGGTAAAGTGTTTGCATCAGCTAAGCATCAACTGACCTGTCAAATGAACAACACAGCTGTCAATCAACTATTACAAAGCAGACATGCCATTGTCCCCTCAGACCAATCAAATCACCTTGATAGGTGTGACTGTTTATCTAATTGGATTTGTACTCCATGTGTTCTCGTTGGCCAGGTGCTTGTACAAGAATCCAGTCAGTCACCTTTCAGGCTTTTACTATCAAACATATACAGTTTTAAATCTTTAAATCTTTATAACTTAAAAATACTATTCATGCAATTTTCATGAAATACACTTATAAATCTTTGGTCAATCACAATATTTTTCAAAAAGAAGAACAAAGATTATAAATAAATATGTATGCTCATTAATGGATGAAAAATTCTCCATTTTTTGGAAAGGTCAATGAGTAGTCTTAAGTTTGATAAAACATGATTATATGTCAGGACTTGTGATTGTTGCTAGTTGATTATAAACACAAAAAACAACATATGAGATAATCATACAGACTTAACTGCAAACGTAATGAAAATTTTGCTTTAAACATAAAAATTTGAACAAATTAAATGGAACACACAAAGTGCCCAACTAAAAATAATGAAATTTCAAGTATACAAATAAATGGTCCTACCACTAAAATACTGGTTTGAAAAATCTCATTTAAATGATGAAAATATGTAGAGTTCATATGCAATATTTTGTGTTGTAAGAGTATGAACAGCTTTTTACATACACTGATTAGTAACTTACAAATGCTTACAATAAGCTGAAACTGCAAATTATCAGTTCTGAAAAAGAATGTGAACAGAAATAACAATTTCTTCCATTAAGTTTCAAGCATTTGAAAATGTACATGGGACTTCTGGGAAAGATCAACTTCATGGCCCATGAAGAATCAGTCAACTTATGGAGGAAGTCATCAATGTAATATTACTTCAGCTATATGAATGTGTACAAGCTGGAATGTCACGAATGCTATTTTTCAGAATGAACTCCCATGGGATAATAGGCAGATGCAGTGAATGGTGATTTAGTGTGAATAACCAATGTATTATGCAATTAAAGTATCATGACAATGTCTGTTGACCAAGATCCATTTGTTCAGTGTAAGTCCTTCCACCCAACATAACTGTGTAAATATCTGAAACAAGGTAGGAAATGTCAGAGGAAACTTGGACCACAACCTTCCACCCCAAAATAATAGTCCAAATATCTAAAATGGGGTGAAAAAGGTCAGAGGAAGTTCAGACTAGAGTACTATGCATTTAATCTGAACCCAATTGTTGAGTAATACAATGTTATGTGAAATCAATACCCTGTCATAAACCTCTGATCCAGACTAGCTTGGAATAAAATTAGATGATTGAGTTTTTCTAATTTTTAAAAAACTGATAAACCCCATGTTTTGTTCGTATTTGGAACACCATCAATTACATGATCATTGTTCCAATTACAATTAATTGTTACAATTAGTTTTATTCTTATTTTTAGATATCTTTTCCAAACTTAAATGTTGTATTTGTCAATATACAATCATTGCAAAAGTTACTGCACGTTTGTGTAATTTGTAAATTTATATAAAGACTAAAAATACCTTGTAAAAAATCATGCATTTCTCACATTTCTATAATGAACTATTACATCCCCCCAATTTAGAGTTTTTTTTTTTTTAAAGGATAAAAGTTTACAATTTATGAAAAATTTCTATTAACTAACTAAATACAAGATCCATTAGTAAAAATAATCATATATCAGTATGAAGATAATTAAGTAACAGTAATTTGCATTTATTATACTCTTTAATTTTGTCCCACAGTCCTAATATAGGAGGCTGCTGAACAATATTTTCCCATATACGTCATTGTCAGGTTGTATATGTCACCAATAGGAGTGCGTGTTATAACATGATGATGTCAACCAATGATTTACATTATCATGTCATCCAATGATTTACATTGACATGATTTACATTGGGTCATCCAATCTGCCCAATATACTGTTACATAAGGATTCCTTTGCATCATCCACCCTGCCTGATATACTGTTACATAAGGATTCCTTTGCATCATCCACCCTGCCTGATATACTTGTTATGTGTGGATTCCTTTGCATCATCCACCCTGCCTAATATACTGTTACATGAGGATTCCTTTGCATCATCCACCCTGCCTGATATACTGTTACATGAGGATTCCTTTGCATCATCCACCCTGCTTGATATACTGTTACATGAGGATTCCTTTGCATCATCCACCCTGCCTGATATACTTGTTATGTGTGGATTCCTTTGCATCATCCACCCTGCCTGATATACTGTTACATGAGGATTCATTTGCATCATCCACCCTGCCTGATATACTGTTACATGAGGATTCCTTTGCATCATCCACCCTGCCTGATATACTGTTACATGAGGATTCCTTTGCATCATCTACCCTGCCTGATATACTTGTTATGTGTGGATTCCTTTGCATCATCCACCATGCCTGATATACTGTTACATGAGGATTCCTTTGCATCATCCACCCTGCCTGATATACTGTTACATGAGGATTCATTTGCATCATCCACCCTGCCTGATATACTGTCACATATGGATTAATTTGCATCATTAAATTTTGAATGCAGTTGAGTAAAGAATAAGAAGGGTATATTTATTACAATATTTTGAATTTTTGCCCATATCATCATGGTTAGAGATATGATAACTCCTGTTACTTATAAAAAAGTGTATATAATAAACAGGTTATTGCATGTGTTAAGTGCCTGATATCTCAGGTGGACTCATTGTTTTGGCTTAGATGACTTGCAAGCTTGTCAGCCACTGCAAAACTCATCCAATGGAGATACTATACAGTTCACATCCAATAACATACAAATATTGGTCAGCTGAACATCTAATAAAGTAATGGATAAATATATTGTAAATAACAGTAATGACAATCATCTTTTAAAAATACTGATAGGCCAGGTCATGAATTCTCCACTTTCTAGCCCCAAATATGCAGAGTTTTAATGGCTGATTAAAATGCCATGAGAGTAGTTATTTACTACCCCACTGTGTCATGAGGAATTTCATACCAAGACTTCCAAACTGCAGTACCCACATATACATACATATCCACTCCTGTTAAAATATTGTCTCTCTTCTTCATATATGGTACTAACAATCATGGGAGATGTAAAATAGTATCTGATGCCAAAACATCAACAAGCTTTGAAATTTTATATCTGCTTTCAGACTTGGGAGATTCTTGTTCTCGTATTGTATAAATATTTAGGCATCCGTAGTATGCTGGCTTACTGTGAAATTGGTGCTATGGTGGGTAATTAGAGTCTATAAAGGTGATGCACTGGGCTGAAATAGAAAATGAATAAACTTTAGAATATATAACTTATCTGCATTTTACATGCCTGTTAATATTTCTGTTTGCAAAATTCATTTAAGATTTTAACTTCATTTTTCAAAGGATTCATGAATCTTGAAAATTGATGACACTCTGCATGAACAGCCTTCATGAATCATGACAAATATGAAACTTCAATTCTTGTAATTACAAATAGTTATGCAAATAATAATGAATTTCAAGAAATATATGACAGAACTGTATTTTAATCATTGTTTACAAATGTTGTTAAAGAACACAAGAAAAGCTTAAGTAACTCCTTTCTGATATTAAGAACTAGTAACTTCTAGTTTTCTGTGTCACATGATGTGATTTTAATGAAAACATAATATATATATATATATATATATATATATACAGTTGTACTTTTTGCATTTTTCAAAGAGGAAATAAAATGTTTAGTATTCATACATTATGACCTGGATAAAAAGTACAACAAATAATAGATTTTCCATTGTAGACAAATTACATAGTAAAAATAAAATAGTTTCTGTAAAAAATTACATTATAATAAGACCATTTTTTACCTTAAGTGGAGGATTGCTATTGGGAATTTTTCCATTTGCCGCTCTTCTGTCATTATTTTGAGGTATATATGACTCTGTTTCAGAGACCTTTGACCTCTCTTTTGACACAATAAAATATGATAAATCTGGGCCACCGCTAGAAATTCTCTCTGACATGACAGCATATGGGTTGTCGGCAAATTCTCCCACATCAGTCCCTTCTGCATTTCCATTCTGTTCAGATTCTACCATCAAACCGATCTGAAAACAAGAAAATCATGATAGAAGTACTGATCATTTAACCTCTTCCATGCATTATCAAAGGTGCCATAAAACAAGTAACTTTTGCAAACACTTTTCTCCAATAACAGGAGTTCAAAATCCATTGTAGCAAGCAGCAAATTTGCTACCTGTTTTATGGTTTTGTTATAGGTGATAAATTTGGTAGAAAATTTGTTCCAACCAAGAAAATTGAAAAGAAAGAACTCCTAATGACACAAAGTTTAAACTTTACTGATGAAAAATAGCCTTTTAACACCTTTCTACCGACATGAATTTGATTGATGTTTTCAGTAATTCCTGGAATTTTCTAGCAAGCACTTTCACAATGATGATGAAGATGAGCATGTACTAGTTAAATAGTATTGTTTGAAAAGTGTCCACAAGATACAGATCAGCTGGAAGCATGCTTAAAACATTGTCAATTCCAATTAAAAATAGCCTTTTAACACCTTTCTTCTGATGTTGATTCAATTAATGTTTTCAATAATTCCTGGAATTTTGTATGTATGCCTTCATGATCATGATGAAGATAAGCAATGTACCAATGAAAATAGTATTTATAAGATACATATAAGCTGGAAGCACGTATAATTCATTGTCCTTTCTGCCCAAAGGTAATAGCACACAACATGCTCCATATGAGTGAGCAACAACAATAAGTTGCAGGAAGGACTAGGAGGCCTGATATTTTCCCCGACCTTTTGACTTCAAAAACAATAGAAACTACCTTGTGTTAGATACAAACTTTTACAACCTGGTAAGTGATTTACTACCTGGTTAAAGGTAGCAAAAATGTACTACCTTCTACTTCATGTTTAGTTCGAACTCTTATAAATGGAGACCCAAAGCCATTTTCTAGAGATTTACTTTATTGGATTACAATTTATGAAATATTCAAATAATACTGAGACAGTTTACATCTGCAACTAACTCTTATTTTCAAGTCACATACAAGAAATGAAACACAACATTTTTTGGATACAGAGTACATGAATAATGCAAAGCCATATGTGCATGATATACCATACACAAAATATAGTATTTTGTACAAGGTTATTTTCAAAATCTGAGGAAAAATAGTTAATTTTGCATCTGCCCTTAACAAATAAAACAATAGGATCTCTGTTTGAAGCTTGAGGCAATTTTCAACCTTACACCAGAGGGTAATGAAGACATTATCTGTAGTTTTTTTTCATAAATTTGAGTTATACAGCACCAGCAACATGTCAGCAGAGCTGGTAAAATGGATATTAGAAACTATTACATAACCGTCAACATCTTGCAATCCTCAAATACAAGATTGCCAGGGGTCAAAATAACCACTTGTCCTTTTGTCCTAACCAGGTAAAAATTGGCAGTGCCAAGGTAAACTCTGTTACTTACACATCCCTGGGCCAATATAATTCAGATTCACACATTGAGAAATATCTATTAATTATTTTGCGCATTTTCCAACTTTTACAAGTGCCAATGTTCAACACTGCTTAACATCTTGCATGCAACAATTATTAATTACTTTTGCATGTTTTACTTACCTGTTATCAGTCCAATATATGTCACAAAGGAAGTTGACTTTGTTTTTCACACAGGTAACTGGCACAAACTTCATACTAAAATGGGTCCAGATTATGAAAATATTATGTTTGGAGTGAAGACAGCAGGTATAAAACCCATCTAATACATGGTCTCTTATATAAATATATAATACGCAACAAGGTTTGTATACTAATTCAAGAAATTGCAGTTTCACACCTAGCCCTTGAATTCTTAATGGTATTCATATTCACAGTGACACCTAGGCATCATTTTGATGTGGAGAAATTTTCGTTTTCGACGAGTTATCCCACATCTTATGAGTTAGACATGTGACAAGTTGTCAGAGCCAGAGAATATAAACATTTTATGATTTTTCATCTGTTCAGAGAGTGTTAAGCTCACCCCAGGTCACTCGGTATTTTCAAGACTGTGTAGCCTTATTGATACATTGTCATGCCAAAGCAAAGACACCAGCAGATATTTCTATAAGTATCTAATTACTTTTCACAAGAAAAATTCCCACCAACTTTCACACAATGCATGCCACTGTAATCTATTTATGAAGCACATAATGTCAAGACAATAACTGATTGGTCATAGTTTAATTAGGTTCATGATGTAATAACCTTCCATTCTTTTGGTCAATCAGAAATCTTAACTTTCATAGGCACCTTTGAGTAGTTCTCTTGAAATGGTGGTTTTGACTGAAATAGATTATTTAATACAAAAGTTGGAGACAATTGTGGAGATTTTTTTTTTTTAAAGTTAAGTCAGCAACAGTTTTTGTGTGAAAAGTAATTAGATACTTATAGAAATATCTGCTGATATCTTTGCTTTGGCGTGAGAATGTATCGATAAAGCTGTATAGTCTTGAAAATACTGATGACATACTGTTTGACCAGACCCAAAAAAATAAAAAAATGTGGACATTTTCAGGTTCAGCTTCTGACATGTCTAACTCATAAAGATGAAAAGCAAATCTTCTCCACATTAAAATGACACCTAGATTACAAAAGGTGTCATGATTGTAAATGCAAAAACCATCAAGGAACTGAGGGTTAGGTGTGAAACTGCAATTTTTTAAGTTACAAATTTTGTCTTTTGTTAAATAGTTATCTAAGAGGCAATGCATTAGAAGGATTTTAAACTTACTGTCTTCACTCTGAACATAATATTTTTATGGTTTGGACCCATTTTAGTATCAGATTCTGTCGGATGACTATGGTGTTTCTAGTAAGAGCATACCATCTATACTCACATATAATCCGATACCAACTGCAAACTGCATAGACCAAGATCTGCCATTGCATTATGAGACGGCAGATCAGGGTCTATGTTGTTAGCATTTGGACCTGGATTTTACGCGAGTATATATGGTAAGTAGTGTGTGGAGAAGTACACTGTGTTGAGTGAAGTGATAACAGGAACATGTATATGCTGCGACTCACTCATCACAAAGATGAGTATTTGGAAATATTTTACCTGAGCCCTGGATTGCCTTCCTTATTCTAACAAAATGATTGAAAACTCTGTGACCAAATTATTATGAATAGAATTTTCAATGGCATTACATCACAAAGTGAAGAAATTTTCAACAGTTTATTGTGGGTTTTACTTCCACAAATTCTGATATTCAACTGATCAGATATCAATACATTCATAAATCTATTAGATTGCTATTAAATTTAAATATCCTGTTAATAAAAGAAAATGAGTGTCTTTCTTTTGAAAAGGTAACACTTTAGTAAACAGGCAATAGGTCCAATACTTTTGTTGTATGGTTTTTGAAAGAGATTCTGGAATGCATGAACTAAATTGGCCTGGGTTAAACTGTCTAATTCGGCTTTCATTGCTATGCAATGGATATCCAAACCAGGGCCTGGAAAAACCAAAGTGAAATGAGAACAAGGTACCTCAAATTTTAAGGTACTAGGTGGCACTGCGAGTGTTGACTAAGATCGAATACAATTAATGAAAAGAAAGTATGCCAATTCACACCTGTAAGGTAAAGAAAACTAAAATTTATATCAGTCAGGAAGATTGTTGTAAAAACAATTATGTTGTATACAACGGGGTTCTCCATAGGATTTTGAAAGTTGCAGTCCAGGACTCCTTCCTTGAAAAAAGTTGGAGTCCAATCCCTAAAAATAGGAGTCCCAATAATGAGACCGTTTTCTCCCTTGCAATTATTTAGAACATTATGTGCATATTGTTGTGTCACCAATACAAATATCATCAGATTGCCAATGCTCATTGATTGTGAAATATTTATTTATATTATAAAAGAAAGAAAATCCAAGGCAACTGAGAACAGTGATAATTGTGATTGTTTGTGATTTTACAATTATAACAATTCTCAATGGTTTTGCCTTGCCATTCTTTAATTTGTGTGCAGCAAGAAGGAATCAAAGATGAGATTCAAGTTTAATTTGTTTAGTTAACTTACTTCCATTTAAAATAAATAAATTTGCCAAGACACTGGAGGAAGAAACAAATGACTCTCTTTTATTCACTTTTTGTTTCCTCTTTAAACAACACAGCATACTACATTCACTTTTTTCTTAAGCAAACTTTATCAAACTTCTCCACTACATGTTTAGGATCAAAGGCCTTAAGTTCAGGGCCTTCCTCCATCCCGCTAATCAAATTTTGTTACAGCTTCTTTTTTCAACATCCATGGTCCTTGGTCTAGATATGATTAGGTGACAAAAAAACCTTGCTCACAAGTCACTTATGTTATAGGTGAAAACAGCAGCACTTCAGCTAAAACAGTACTCTAGAAATAGTTGCAGTATTTCCAGCATAATGCCAAGCATGCATCCTGCAGACTCAGGGTTATTGCAAGTGATTTTAATACCACCTTGAACTGGAAGAAGTCATCCTCTATTCTTTTACTTTTAAATTCATCTGACTCCCCACCATAAAGTGATCCAAGTTCTGTGAGGGCATGTATTCTATAATCAGGCTCACCTGCAGCCTTGCGCTTGGCACCAAACAATGTAGGTAAAATTGTCACCAAAAAAGCACAATTTTGATAGTCACTCAAAAATGAAAGTATATTTGCACCTGACATTGAAAAACAGCTGATTTTATGATCATTTATGATGATTAACATGGAAGTCCTTATTTGTCCGACAAACAAAATAAATCCCCAAATTTTGGCACTGTTTTACTAAATTAATTTGGTATGCTATAAACCCAGCTGCACTTTTTCCATAGTATACTCTGGAAAAGGATGGAATAACTTGGAAAAACATGGAAAACCATGGAAAATGGTAGAAAACTAAAAATGTTGCAGAAAGTATCCTGGAAACCCTGGACATTGTCCTTGGAAAAGGCTGGACTGTTTGTACTTAGAATTTATTTGATATATTTCAACATGGAAAACCCTGGAAAAAAACTGGGTCAATTTTCAAGATTGGCACTTAAAATTATTTTTCATTTCTTCTGTTAAGAGTTTGTCTTATCCTTTAACTATCAAGATCCAAGTACCTAAGGAAAAAGCAACCATGACTAAATTGCACTTTTTTAAAATTCATGTTCCTCCTTAACCTACAAACCACAAGTGTTACAATTACACATAATTATTTACATGTGCAAACATGTCTAAATTAAATATTAATGATGAATTAAACTTCATTATACACAAATGTATGTGTAACACAAAATATACTTGTATGGAAAGATATCCTGAAAACGTAGCGAAAAAAACCTGACCAGAAAATGTCTGTTTTACTTACAACCATAAATATGTACATTATCATTTTTGACTAACAGTTTACTGCAAATACAGCCTGTCTTAGTCCATTAGGTTTACTGCAAAATACAGCCTGTCTTAGTCCATTAGGTTTACTGCAAAATACAGCCTGTCTTAGTCCATTAGGTTTACTGCAAAAGACAGCCTGTCTTAGTCCATTAGGTTTACTGCAAAATACAGCATGTCTTGGTCCATTAGGTTTACTGCAAAATACAGCCTGTCTTCATCTATTAGGTTTACTGCAAAATACAGCCTGTCTTAGTCCATTAGGTTTACTGCAAAATACAGCCAGTCTCAAGTCCATTAGGTTTACTGCAAAATACAGCCTGTCTTAGTCCATTAGGTTTACTGCAAAATACAGCCTGTCTTAGTCCATTAGGTTTACTGCAAAATACAGCCTGTCTAAGTCCATTAGGTTTACTGCAAAATACAGCCCGTCTTAGTCCATTAGGTTTACTACAAAATACAGCCTGTCTTAGTCCATTAGGTTTACTGCAAAATACAGCCTGTCTTAGTCCATTAGGTTTACTGCAAAAAACAGCCTGTCTTAGTCCATTAGGTTTACTGCAAAAATATAATCCAAGTTCAACAAAGGTGTCGTGATTTTTTTCTCCAAAAATTCATAACTTCCAACCAGATTTGTAAATTTCAATAACTTGTATCAACAACAACACACACAGACACACACACATGAATTTCATCATGTTTTATTTAAAATATTTAAAGATTTTAAAAAAGAAAAACATTGAAATAAAACTTCCAACTTTGGACATTATGTAACAAAGCTAGAGTAAAGCAACTTGTGTGCATGTGTGTGTGTGTAAATTGCAAAATGGGGACACAAGTGAGCATACACAACCACACATTGCAGACACCATGTAAACAAGGACTTTTGCAGCATCCAACAATAAATTATTTTCTATAATTTCATTTAAAACAATATTATTTGGCGCCAAACATTCAACTGTGTATATTCTAATGAAATCATTGAAAATAATTTATTGTTGGACACTGAAAAATTATTTGACATCAAAAAGATGTTTCAATGACAAAAATCCGGAGCCTCAACGATTTTATCTGCAAACCCTATCATAATTTAGACTTGGCCACACTTCTGTTTCTGGAATTTAAACGATTGGTGATTTGCATCGATAGAATTATGTTTTGTCGACTTTTTCGCCTATGGCTGTTTTGTTTTGTTCATTCTTATTGCTTTCCAGCATCATGTGGTATATAAAAATATCCTAGTGTTCACATCTTGACAATTTAATTTGGGACAGCCTTCATTTACTAGCTGAAGTAGAATGGCCGCCAAATTCTGAAAAACTGCTGCCCGTGACTAAAACATGCTTTTGAATTCACTTGTTGGGGCCTACCTGATGATGATGGATTTAGCCCGAAATGTATGTTTCAAAGAAATATTGTATTTATTAATTGGTGAATAAATTATCTTCATGGTTATCACTTATTTGTGTTATTTCAGCTAACACTTTGATACTAAGCAAGCCATTTCAAATGTTGTTCTCAAAGCTGCAGCCTTATGTGTTGGAAATCATTTCACAAATTGTCAATTAAATGGAAATATATGAGATTTGTATAAGGTCGGAACTTATAGGCAGCCGTTTACACGTATATATACATTCTATAAAACTGATGACTTTATTTATAGAAGGACACAATTTCCGAAGGGGGGGGGGGGGCTTTTTTAAATCCCAAATTCATTGAATTTTGTGGGAATTTGCTTTTATCTCATGTATAAGTGTAGTAAGTGAATGACTTCCATTTCACTTATAAGTGAAATGCCTAATTCACCTATATGTCACTTATAAGTGACCTATAAGTGTAGCAAGTGAATGGCTCACATTTCACTTATAAGTGAAGTATATTTCATTTTTAAGTGAAATGCCTAATTTGCATATAGAATCGTAACACTTCACTTATATGTCACTTGTAAGTGACCTATAAGTAAAGTGTGTTACGACTCTATGGTCTAAGAAAAATGTAACAGAAAGAAAGTGAAACCAACAAATCAAGTAAAAATCAACAAGCAATTTATTACTAGATAATTAAAATGAAAAATCAAAAAGTCACTTACAATAATATGTTTTGAAATCCTAATAATCCAATAAGAATGATTGTTCTAATCACAAGTCCTAAATATAGAATGTTCCGAATTCACGGCTGTGTGCTTGAATGTTATGATGTGTTAATGGTCTCCAAAGTCCTGATGTACTAGAAATCTTGATGTGCTGATGTCAAAATGAAGTATTCCAAAATCTCTGAATAAGTTCACATAAATTCCAAAATCATCAATTAAAAATCCAAAATCCAAAAGTTTATGAGCACTGTTATAATCCAATGAATATTTAAAATAATTCCTCTCTTAGAATTTGGAATGAATTTTCACAACTGTAATAGCTCTTTACAAGAATGATGGTAATGTCAAAACTGAATAAAATGTCCACCAAACATGGTATATATAAAGATTGGTCACATGACAGAATGTTCTAGAATATGAGTCATCTTAATGGAATTCTAAATGTAAACAAAATTCAACCTTGACCTTCAAATTGAGAAAACATATTGATCAAAACAACCTAATTCAAGGACACTAGTTATACATGTTTTTCCTAATAAACATAAAGATTTAAGCAAATATTAAAGTGAAGAAACATTTATAATTTCCTAAAATATTTACAATATCATACAAACATCATACATAACACCTCCCCTCATAAAGAAAAAGAAAGATTTATATAATAAAGCTTTCTTTTGAATTTACATCTAATACTACAATAACCAAAATTACATAAGAACATGTTTTATGATACTGGACTTAATTACATCAAGCAATATTACATTTCTAGGCACGTGAGAGTGCATCTGCAATCACATTGTCTTTTCCCCTGATGTGTTTGATGTCAATGTTATATTCCTGCAATATCAAACTCCATCTCAACAATCTCCGATTTTTATCTTTCATTTTGTTGATGAAAGTAAGGGGATTGTGATCACTGTACACAATAATTGGAGAAAGACCTGAGGTAACATACACTTCAAAATGCTGTAAAGCCAATATCAAAGCCAAACATTCCTTCTCAATTGTGGAATAATTTTTCTGGTGCTTGTTTAGTTTTTTAGAAAAATAACACACAGGGTGATCCACACCACTTTTGTCTTCCTGAATCAATACTCCACCAACCCCTACATCACTTGCATCAACAGATAATTTAAATGATTGGCTAAAATTTGGTGCAGAAAGAACTGGTGCATTCTTAAGCATGGCCTTTAACTTGTCAAAAGATTCCTGACACTTGTCAGACCAATGAAATTTGGTTTTCTTACTCAATAAACTTGTCAAAGGTTCAGCAATTTTGGAAAAATTGGAACAAAATTTCCGATAATATCCAGCCATACCTAGAAATCGCATCAGTTGCTTTTTACAAATTGGAACTTGAAATTCAGAGATAGCTTTGACCTTAGTTTCTATAGGTTTAACTTGACCTTGTCCCACAATATGTCCTAAAAATGTGACACAAGCATGGCAAAACTCACTTTTGCTCAAATTAATTGTCAGATTCGCATCACTGAGTCGATTGAAGAATTTTCGAATGGTTTCCAAATGATCTTCCCAGGTGTTGTTGTAGATAATGACGTCATCGATATAAGCGTCACAATTATCAAGACCAAATGTTATCATGTTCATCAGACGTTGAAATGTTGCAGGCGAATTTTTCATTCCAAACGGCATGACTTTATATTGATAAAGTCCATCTGGAGTTGCAAATGCTGAAATTTCTTTTGCCCTTTCCGTCAGTGGAATTTGCCAGAATCCTTTTAAAAGGTCAAACTTGGTGACATATTCCGCATTTCCAATTTTATCAATGCAATCGTCCATTCTTGGGATTGGAAATGAATCAGTTTTGGTGTCACTGTTGACTTTTCTATAGTCAGTACACATACGGAATGTATTATCTGGCTTGGGAACAAGAATACATGGTGAACTCCAGTTACTTTTACTTGGTTCTATGAAATCATTCTCCAGTAGATACTGAATTTCTTTCTTCAGATAGTTCTGTTTGAGAGGATTCATCCTATAAGGTTGCTGTTTCACAGGCGCAGAATCTACAATGTCAACGTCATGATAAATTTTACTTGTTCGTGTTGGAACATCAGGAAACAAGTGCTCATAGTCATGTAATAGCTGTTTTAGTTCATTTCTTTCCTGTTGTTGTAGATGTGAAAGTTTCTGGTCTAGGTTGTTCAATATTTCTGAATTCCGAAGATTGGTTATACCAGAGTCACTATAGTCTGATCGTATTCCATCGTTGATATCTTCACTGTGTGGGACAGGTACAACTAAATTAACTGAATAATTAGCTGGGCTATCTCTGTCAAAATATTCCTTTAACATATTTATATGACAAAGTTGTTTCTGTTTCCGTCTCCCAGGAGTGTTAATGATATAATTTAAGTCATTTACTTTCTTTTCAACGGTATAAGGACCATAAAATTTAGCCTGAAGAGGATTCTGAGGTATGGGAAAGAGAGCCAGAACTTTGTCACCAGGTTTAAAACTCCTTTCCTGTGTATTTCTGTCATACCTTAATTTCATTTTTGACTGAGTAGTGTGAAGATTAGTTCTTGCTACTTCACAGGCCTTTGACAACTTGTATTTGAAATCAGAGACATAATCAAGAAGATTAATCTTCGAATCTTCATTTGAAAGAAGTTTCTCTTTCAATAATTTCAATGGTCCACGGACAGTATGACCAAAAACTAGTTCAAAGGGACTAAAACCCAACGACTCTTGAACTGATTCCCTAACAGCAAACAACAACAAATGAACACCCTCATCCCAATCCTTTTCTGTATCAAAGCAATATGATCGAATCATATTCTTCAAAGTTTGATGAAATCTTTCCAAAGCACCTTGACTTTCAGGGTGATAGGCAGAAGATTTAAACTGTTGGATGCCTAATTCATGCATAACTTGTTGGAAAGTTCTAGACATAAAATTTGACCCTTGATCTGACTGGACAGATTTGGGAAGGCCAACAAGTGTAAAAAAATTCACCAAAGCTTTCACAATAGTTTTAGTTTTTATATTTCTCAGAGGCATTGCCTCTGGAAATCTTGTAGATGCACACATGATGGTCAACAAGTATTGGTTGCCTAACTTGGTTTTAGGTAAAGGACCAACACAGTCTACTATTATTCTACTAAATGGTTCATCAAATGCAGGAATAGGTTGCAGATGAGCCTTAGGTATCTTCTGATTGGGTTTTCCTACCATTTGACAAGTGTGACAAGATCTGCAGTATTTAGAAACATCACTTTTGAGTTTCGGCCAATAAAAATGATTCAAGATCTTGTGATAAGTCTTATGGACTCCTAAATGACCAGCCAAAGGAGTTTCATGGGCTAAATGAAGAATTTCCTGTCTATATGACTTAGGAACAACAATCTGATAGCTCACTGACCACTCGTCACCAGCGGGTACATCAGGTGGTCTCCATTTCCTCATAAGGACCCCATTTTTCACAAAGTAACACACTGGAACTTGTGTGGCTTCAGTTTCACTAATAGCCCTCTGAAACAAACAAGATATCTCGGGATCTTGCTCCTGTTCAACGACAAGGGATTGTCGTTTGTCACCCTGAGTAGGACAAAGAGAATGAGTTGCCAAAAGAGGATCACTGTGATCAATACCATTTGATTGATCAATACCTGAGGAAAAAGTGACCTCATCAAAAGACTGACCAATACATGTGTCAGCTAAAGGAATAATATCCTGATCAACATCACTCTCAAGAGCTCTTTTTGCCATAGCTCTAGTAACTGCACAAGCAGGGTACAAATCAGGGATTTCAGTTTCGACAGGATCAACTTTCTGATCCAAACAAGGCTTGTCAGTTACAAGTGGATTAACCACAACCTTATCTCCAGCTAGGTCATTGCCTAGTAATAAATGAACACCCTCTATGGGTAAAGAAGTAACTGCCCCAACAGTCACAGGTCCAGAAACTAAGTCTGATGCCAAATTTACAATGAAGAGGAACATTTACAAAGCCGCACTCTACTCCCTGAACAAGAACACTTTCACTTGAAGAAGACTCCTCAGACAAAGGCAAAGTACCTGATAATAAAAGACTCTGAGAAGCTCCAGTGTCCCTTAATATTTTAATTGGGATAGGCTTGGCAGAATCACCAATAAGTGATATAGAACCTTCTGACATGAATGGTTCATAAGCCTCCAAAATGGAATCAGACTGGGGTTTGTTTGACCCAACAAATGTATTGCTTTCAATACAAGACCGTGACCTTGACCTCGTAGAAATAAGAGCATTTGGAAAAGCTCTGTCTTTTCTCTGTTGCTTATTTTTCAACTTGAAGCAATCAGAAATAACGTGCCCTTTTATTTTACAATAAGTGCACGTAGGAAGAGATAAGGATTTCTGATCAGTCTTATCAGATGTTTGATTCCTAACAGTTGTGCTGTTGTGAAATTTGGAAGTACTCGAATGAGATTGAAATGGTTTTTTACCAGAAAACTGCTGAGAGGACGACTTATTGCCAAATGAAATTTTGTGAGTCAAGGAATAATCATCAGCCATACGAGCAGCATTTTCCAAAGTTTCCACATTCTGCTCGTCAAGATAGGTTTTAACATCACTATGGATGCACCTCTTGAACTCTTCAATTAATACGAGCTGTCTGAGGTTATCATAAGCTTGATCAACTTTCTTGGCTGAGCACCACCTATCAAATAGTTGTTCTTTATCCCTTGCAAATTCGACATGAGTTTGTCCAGTTTCTTTTCTACTATTCCTAAACCTTTGTCGATATGCCTCTGGTACCAACTCATAAGCTTTCAAGATGTACTCCTTAACCACATCATAATCAGTGCTTTGTTGTACTGACAGTGAAGTGTAGACTTCACGAGCTTTGCCAATAAGTACACTTTGTAATAACAAGGTCCAATGCTCTCTGGGCCATTTCAAGTTTTCAGCTATTTTCTCGAAATGAAGAAAGTATTTATCTACTTCTTTTTCCTGAAAAGGGGGTACTAACCTAATATATCTAGTAACATCAAAACCTGAACTTGTGTTTAAAGGAGTGGAGTGTGCTCTGTTTGCCAGTTCTAATTCTCTTAACTTAAATTGCATTTCCCTTTCTTCTCTTTGCATCTGCCTCTCTTCTTTCTCTCTCTCCATTTGCATTTGCCTCTCTTCCTTCTGCATTTGTATCTGCCTCTCTTCTTTCTGCATTTGTATCTGCCTCTCTTCTTTCTCTCTCCATCTGTATCCGCCTATCTTCTTTCTCTCTCTCCATCTGTATCTGCCTCTCTTCCTTCTCTCTCTCTCTCTGAATCTGAAGCTTTGCCAATTCTAAATTAATCTGGTTCTTTAACTCTAATTCCCTTAATTTCCTGTCAGAACCAGATACAGGCTTTCTCTTCAAACTTAAAGCACTGCTATCAAAAATTCCCTTTCCTACTAAATACTGAATCAAAATAATCTTTATCTCCTGTTTTGTCAATGATACTTTTGCCTCAGATAGACTGTATTTTCTGGCAAGCTCGAGCAACTCATCCTTTCTCATGCACTCTAACCCCTCCTGGGTAGGTTTTGAAATGAAATTCTGAACATTAGATGCCATTGTAAATGCTTGCTGGTTTCACACAAAAAAAATTCTCTATATAAAAAAATCTTTGCCAAAGACAAAAAAAAAAATTCTGAGACAAAATCAATATGAATTTCAAAAATAACTTTAATATCTCTAATATGCTTTAAAGAAATTCAGATCCCAGAAGACGAGCCCCCAATTTCTGTTATGACTCTATGGTCTAAGAAAAATGTAACAGAAAGAAAGTGAAACCAACAAATCAAGTAAAAATCAACAAGCAATTTATTACTAGATAATTAAAATGAAAAATCAAAAAGTCACTTACAATAATGTGTTTTGAAATCCTAATAATACAATAAGAATGATTGTTCTAATCACAAGTCCTAAATATAGAATGTTCCGAATTCACGGCTGTGTGCTTGAATGTTATGATGTGTTAATGGTCTCCAAAGTCCTGATGTACTAGAAATCTTGATGTGCTGATGTCAAAATGAAGTATTCCAAAATCTCTGAATGAGTTCACATAAATTCCAAAATCATCAATTAAAAATCCAAAATCCAAAAGTTTATGAGCACTGTTATAATCCAATGAATATTTAAAATAATTCCTCTCTTAGAATTTGGAATGAATTTTCACAACTGTAATAGCTCTTTACAAGACTGATGGTAATGTCAAAACTGAATAAAATGTCCACCAAACATGGTATATATAAAGATTGGTCACATGACAGAATGTTCTAGAATATGAGTCATCTTAATGGAATTCTAAATGTAAACAAAATTCAACCTTGACCTTCAAATTGAGAAAACATATTGATCAAAACAACCTAATTCAAGGACACTAGTTATACATGTTTTTCCTAATAAACATAAAGATTTAAGCAAATATTAAAGTGAAGAAATATTTATAATTTCCTAAAATATTTACAATATCATACAAACATCATACATAACAAGTGTATAAGTGACCTATAATCTACGTATAGTTTTTTTCTGTAAGGGCATCTCTACTGTCTCCAGGGGTGACAACAACAGCAGCTAAATGAAGAAAACCAAATGGGGATAATGAACTGTGAAAAAAACCTAACTGACATAATTGTTATATTTGTTTTTTGTCTAGAAATTAGTGCTTATTAAATGTAGACGATTGACTTTAATCCTATTTAGAGGCAATTTTAAGCCTACAAAATGTTCTTGTTTGTTTACAAATGGAGGAACTTTTTTGTGACTTATTTTTTTAACTATTAAAATTGAGGCAGAAATTAATGTGATTTTTGTTATTTTGTCTTTTAAAGATTGTTTCATAATAAATTTGGACAACAACCAGAGGAGTACATATTTCAAGAAAAATAAGGTGATAGAAGGATCCAGTAATTTCCAGTACCATAGTGTTACACTAAAAGTGTAACTAGTGACATTTATTAAAACTGGGAATGTCTTCTACTAACCTACTGGATCCAGTGCACAACCTATTAAGCTACCAATGACAAAAAGTAAGTTTATTTTTTTCCTTGTACAAAAATTACTCAACACCTCAGTCCATATAAGGAGTGGGGTTTTTTTTTCCAGGGGACATGTGTTTCTCGTGAAGTTATCATCAATGAAAGTTGCATCACTGTTAAAATCTAATATTTATTAGCTGAAGGAGCCCACAGGACAGCATAAATCCTGTCAGGGTCTGGCCAGATGAAAATTATTTTCTAGGGAAATCTCTTTTGTTTTCATGAAAAATGTTCAGGGTTTTCTAGGTAAACATTCCAGGATTGTCCAGGCCAATATTCCAGGGTTTTCCATGATATTCCAGGGTTTTCCAGGCATATATTTGAGGGTTTTCAAAGACAATATTCCTGGGTTTTCCATGATATTCCATGGTTTTCCAGCCTACCTTGGAAGGAGCCTGGAATATTAGTCCAAATACTCCATGGTTTTCAATGCTACAATTTTCCAGGGTTTTCGCAATTAATTCTATGTACCTGTGTAGTTCGAACGTGGTATGGAAAGTTCTTATTAGCGGCTGATGGCCTCGTTAGCATCTGAAGAAAAACATGAATGTATACAGTGTAAAACAGGGATAACAATATGCCTAAGTTTGTACAATTAATAAACAGAAGGTGATACAATGGTCACACTCTCCCACTCTTTTTATACGGCCACCTTGCCCAACTCCAAAATAGTACATTTCATTCATCGATTCCCCATCATGAGAGTCCACCCAATTTATAAGGTTACATTTTCATTCCAGAAGGGATGGCCTTATAAGAGGGAGACCATTGTACTACAGAAGTCCACCTCTTGAATGCGCTCCTCAACCTGTGGCCACCCACTTTTTTGGCCAGAATCCTTAGGCACTGAAAAGTTTGTGTTCATAGTATACCTCTAAAATGGCCACCCCTCTAGCATGGCCAGCATATTTGTGCAGGAAATGTCAAATCTACCCCTCATGAGTCAACACATATTGGGGTTTATAGATGGAAATCTCATAAATATTTGTTGATTTCTACATTTAACATCTTGACATTTGTTTCAACATTCCAATAAAGTAAGTAAATTTAATCCATAAGTAAGTAACTTTAATCCATAGTTAAGTAACTTTCATATATATATATAATGTAAAACATGGATGACAGTGGCCACCCACTTTTTATGGTCGTAATCTGTTGGTACTGATGAGGTTGTGTTAAAATGTACCTCTCTAGGATGGCCATCCCTCAAACATGGCCAGCATATTTGTGCAAAAAGTGTCAAATTTACCCCTCATGAGTGGACACATTTCGGGTTTACAGATGGAAATCTCATGAATATTAGTTGATATCTAAATTCAACACCTTGACATTTGTTCCAATGATATAATAAAATACCTAACTTTAATCGATACAAAGAGGTAAATAATTTGATTATCGTTAATGGTGTATAGTAAAAATAGTAGGCTTGCTGTTATGGATTATCTCTCATAGATTACAACATGTATTTGAAAGGGTATCAGACTAAAACCAGTTGATCACATGACAAGCTAACTTCCTTTGTAAACACAGAGCATTTCATGTTATAGCTACAAATTAGTTTGATTGTGGTATAGATGCCAATGAAGAAATAAGTTGTTGCAAACAGTGCAAAATGTCATCAGATATTCTCAGTTTAGAAGGAAAAGCGAAAGCAATTTGACTAAATGAAAAGAGGAAGAGTGCTCTGATTACTGATGTGAAATTTGACATAAAAAGATTAAAATAAAATCATCAGATGGAGAATAATAGTTGTATGGTTACATAGAACAATGGCTGGCTGCATAACTGGTTTATTCAGGACTGGGAGAGTCCAGTCAAAACCCACAGCTAGATACTATTGTATAGTTCTTAATAATGATAACTAACAATATCATTACAATAGTTACAGCCAGATGTTTGCACCCTGATAGCTAGATACTATCGTATAATTCTTAATAATGATAACTAACAATATCATTACAATAGTTACAGCCAGATGTTCGCACATCCTTCTTTCACACGTGTTTTATTGTAGCTACACAAACACCTGATTTGATTGACAAGTTTTCGAATGGTTTTGCACAACAATTGATGATTATTCATAATTTCTTTCAATAACATTGATTCCACAACATGCATGTGATTTTAAAAGCAAATATTAAATATTTTAAATTAGTTACACCTTTTTTTACTTTATATGTAATCATCACTCACATCTATGTAATCCCTCTCTAGGCCACCCCTTGTATAAATCCACTTTTTCTGATATAGAAGGGATAAGAGGAAGACCACTGTATAAGCTTAATAATATCAACGGTGAAGTGCATGAGCATACAACTATTTTTGACATATCCTTAGTTTTGCTTATTGATGATTTAAAGGCATATTACATAAAAGGCAGTTTAAAAAAGATAGGAAAGAAAGAAAAAAAATAAAAAAGCAAAATCAGAAGTGGTGCTAATTGCTTGATTAGGAACATACAAATCCTCAGACGAGCAACTTTTCACATCTTACACTTTGTTTTTCTTTCACACGTGTGTTTTATTGTAGCTACACAACACCAAAGCTTGTGTGTGTTTATTTTCTGCATATATATATTTTTCATATCAGCTTACTGTTCATATTTTACGGTATAGTATCGAAGATAAATGAAATAAAAATATATTTTTATTTGTTATTTAGACATATAATAATAATATAACATAAAAAGACTCATTTAGAATTTATTATTATTGTTTCTTATTGCACTTATATTGCTACTGGCATAACATCTTATATGAAACAACCCTGAAGGGAGAGAGTTAGGCATATGCTGGTCTTTAAGAAAAGAATACCAGCCAAAATATAAAGAATGGGAAACCACTAAGGCGTACTTTGATTCACTAAAATGCTATTCTGTGAATTGTTTATGGAATAATTTTGTTTTGATTCGGCAGAATCTATGCAGCACAAACATTTTGTAGACTGTGAATTCATTTATTTTAATGGAAATAAATCTTTGTGGTTTTGCATAGATGTAAATACTGTTGAAATGTTCCTGTTGTTTCAACTGAAGGAAACCACAAAATCCAGGAAAAGTGATACTCCATGAAAAATAGTGAATTCACTGTATAATCCTATGACAATGCACTATACTCCATAGATACAAAAAATGTGTGTTGATAAAAATAATTCTTTCTATGAAAATTCATTCTTTCTTTGAATGTTTGTCATTTATAATGAATGGGAGTTGAAGAATAAAATCCTATTGGAAATGATTCAATGGCCTAGTAGCTCAATTTCTAAATATATAAGAAATTTAAAGTTAGACATACTCACCAAAAAGAAAGTGTGCCCACAAAAGGCAACAAATGCTTCCACTCCAAAAACAGTTTTTTCTCTTGTCCATTCTGCCATAACCAGCACGGCTAGAAGGTTGACAATAGGACTTGCAAAAAACCTGAAAACAGGCATATTAAGATTAATGACAGAAATTATGGTAAATAGAAAAATTCTTATACTGTCAAAATTCTACATATTCAAGAGTTTGTAAAAGCTCCACCTATTTATTTTTTCAACTGATAATAATGGACTATTGTTATCTATTCCCTGAAGCTCCACCTATTTATTTTTTCAACTGATAATAATGGACTATTGTTATCTATTCCCTGAAGCTCCACCTATACATTTTTTCAACTGATAATAATGGACTATTGTTATCTATTCCCTGAAGCTCCACCTATTCATTTTTTCAACTGATAATAATGGACTATTGTTATCTATTCCCTGAAGCTCCACCTATTCATTTTTTCAACTGATAATAATGGACTATTGTTATCTATTCCCTGAGGCGTCATGTTCAAAGGTTTTGATTCAGTTTAAGAACTCGCAACAGTTACCAGATAAACCTGTGTGCAAGTCAGATCCAACTGGAAACACAATTACATAATGCACCAGCAGATCTGGGTTTATGCAGCTTGCAGTTGGATCTGACTTACATGTGAGTATATATGGTAAATTCATTGATAATTTCCCCCTTTTTTGGTACAGTAACACATGTGTAAGACAGCCACTTTTGGGACTGGATAAAACTGGCTTTAATATAGAAGTGGTTGTTATATAGAGATTAATTTCATATGTAATGTGCTACATTGGGTATTGAAAAATGTAGCTGTCTTATAAAGGTGGCTGTCTTACAGAAGTTGCTGTTACAGTAGGTATGACTATTACTGTTCTGTAAAACAATGCTGTTGATTGCTTTGTTTTTGTGTGTATTAATTTTTTTTTATTCATCAGCTGTAGCAAAATCCAAAAAAATGAGAACCAAGTGAATAAAAGTGAATTCACAATAAATAGGTATGAAGCAAGACTACCATAAATGGTACATTATATACACACCCCATGTTTAATAGTCCTCTATATGGGCACTAGAAGGTATGGTTGATTCTGGAGATTGTTGACCAATAGATCTCAATGACCTTGACCTTTGGTCAAAGTATGCAGTCTTGAACAAAACTTACTGTGCAGAAACCATTATTTTCTTATTAGACTTAACATGGCCATGACCTCTGACCTTTAGACTCCAAAATCTATATGTTTCTTTTCACCCAAAGTGCAAGCCATTCACAAAATTTGGTCAACTTACTCTAGAACAAAAATTATTGTTTAAAATTTATTTTTTTTAGAGCCACAATGACTTTGACCTATGATCTTTTGACCCCTAAATCAATAGGCTCTTCCAACTAGAACTAAAGTAACTATGCAAAAACCATTTTCCTTCTTTCAATCACAGTAACCTTCACTTTGACCTTTTGACTCCAAAATCAATAGGCTTTCCTTCTTTCAATCACAGTAACCTTCACTTTGACCCCAAAATCAATAGGCTTCTTCTTTTCTCCAAGTTCAAGCCATCCAAAAGGTTTGGTAAAGGTACATGGTCAATAACTGACATTTTTGCAAAGAAAATATTTTTCTTCTTTCTGTCAGTTACCTTGACCTTTAACCTTTTGACCCCCAAATCAGTAAGCTTCTTCCTTACCCTAAGCACAAGCCATTCACAAAAGTTTGGTCCAGGTCTGTGATGTAGAACTAATGTTATTATGTGGAAACCATTTTTCTTCTTTTAGTCACAGTGACCTTAACCTTTTGACCCCAAAAAACAATAGGTTTTTTCCTTACCCCATGTACAAGCCATCCACAAAGTTTGGCCCAGGTCAGTGAAGAAACTAATGTTACTGTGCAGAAACCATTTGTCTTCTTTCATTTACATTGACCTTAACTTTCGACCTTGAAATTGATAGGGTTTTTCCTGACCCCAACTGCAAGCCATCTACAAGGTTAGGTAACTGTAAATGGTGAAGAACTCATGCAGAAAGAATTTTTTTCTTTCAGTCACAGTGATCTTTGACCTTTTAAATCCCAAAATGGATAGGCCTCTTCCTTACCCCAAGTGCATGCCATCCACAAAGTTTGGTAACTTTAGATGGTGGATAACTTGAATTATTGGGCAGAAACAAAATTGGTAACAGACAGATAAACAACATCATAACATAATACGTTCTGCCTTTCTGCTTAAGATGATTAATTGTGAAATTCATATTTTTACATAGCTAAAAAAAAAAAGGTCCAAGCAATCCAAATTCATATTTTTATATAGCTAAAGGTCCAAAGCAATTCAAATTCATATTTTTACATAGCTAAAGGTCCAAAGCAATCCAAATTCATATTTTTACATAGTTATAGGTCCAAAGCAATTCAAATTCATATTTTTACATAGCTATAGGTCCAAGCAATTCAAATTCATATTTTTACATAGCTATAGGTCCAAGCAATTCAAATTCATATTTTTACATAGCTAAAGGTCCAAGCAATTCAAATTCATATTTTTACATAGCTAAAGGTCCAAGCAATTCAAATTCATATTTTTACATAGCTAAAGGTCCAAGCAATTCAAACTCATATTTTTACATAGCTATAGGTCCAAAGCAATTCAAATTCATATTTTTACATACCTAAAGGTCCAAGCAATTCAAATTCATATTTTTACATAGCTAAAGGTCCAAGCAATTCAAATTCATATTTTTACATAGCTAAAGGTCCAAGCAATTCAAATTCATATTTTTACATAGCTAAAGGTCCAAGCAATTCAAACTCATATTTTTACATAGTTATAGGTCCAAGCAATTCAAATTCATATTTTTACATAGCTAAAAAAAAAAGGTCCAAGCAATCCAAATTCATATTTTTATATAGCTAAAGGTCCAAAGCAATTCAAATTCATATTTTTACATAGCTAAAGGTCCAAAGCAATTCAAATTCATATTTTTACATAGCTATAGGTCCAAGCAATCCAAATTCATAGTTTTACATAGCTAAAGGTCCAAGCAATCCAAATTCATATTTTTACATAGTTATAGGTCCAAAGCAATTCAAATTCATATTTTTACATAGCTAAAGGTCCAAGCAATTCAAATTCATATTTTTACATAGCTATAGGTCCAAGCAATTCAAATTCATATTTTTACATAGCTATAGGTCCAAAGCAATTCAAATTCATATTTTTACATACCTAAAGGTCCAAGCAATTCAAATTCATATTTTTACATAGCTAAAGGTCCAAAGCAATTCAAATTCATATTTTTACATAGCTAAAGGTCCAAGCAATCCAAATTCATATTTTTACATAGCTAAAGGTCCAAGCAATTCAAACTCATATTTTTACATAGCTATAGGTCCAAGCAATTCAAATTCATATTTTTACATAGCTATAGGTCCAAGCAATTCAAATTCATATTTTTACATAGCTATAGGTCCAAGCAATTCAAATTCATATTTTTACATAGCTATAGGTCCAAGCAATTCAAATTCATATTTTTACATAGCTATAGGTCCAAGCAATTCAAATTCATATTTTTACATAGCTATAGGTCCAAGCAATTCAAACTCATATTTTTACATAGCTAAAGGTCCAAGCAATTCAAATTCATATTTTTATATAGCTATAGGTCCAAGCAATCCAAACTCATATTTTTACATAGCTATAGGTCCAAGCAATTCAAATTCATATTTTTACATAGCTAAAGGTCCAAAGCAATTCAAATTCATATTTTTACATAGCTAAAGGTCCAAAGCAATCCAAATTCATATTTTTACATAGTTATAGGTCCAAAGCAATTCAAATTCATATTTTTACATAGCTAAAGGTCCAAGCAATCCAAATTCATATTTTTACATAGCTATAGGTCCAAGCAATTCAAATTCATATTTTTACATAGCTATAGGTCCAAAGCAATTCAAATTCATATTTTTACATACCTAAAGGTCCAAGCAATTCAAATTCATATTTTTACATAGCTAAAGGTCCAAAGCAATTCAAATTCATATTTTTACATAGCTAAAGGTCCAAGCAATCCAAATTCATATTTTTACATAGCTAAAGGTCCAAGCAATTCAAACTCATATTTTTACATAGCTATAGGTCCAAGCAATTCAAATTCATATTTTTACATAGCTATAGGTCCAAGCAATTCAAATTCATATTTTTACATAGCTATAGGTCCAAGCAATTCAAATTCATATTTTTACATAGCTATAGGTCCAAGCAATTCAAACTCATATTTTTACATAGCTATAGGTCCAAGCAATTCAAATTCATATTTTTACATAGCTAAAGGTCCAAGCAATCCAAATTCATATTTTTACATAGCTAAAGGTCCAAAGCAATTCAAATTCATATTTTTACATAGCTAAAGGTCCAAGCAATTCAAATTCATATTTTTACATAGCTATAGGTCCAAGCAATCCAAATTCATATTTTTACATAGCTATAGGTCCAAGCAATTCAAATTCATATTTTTACATAGCTAAAGGTCCAAGCAATCCAAATTCATATTTTTACATAGCTAAAGGTCCAAGCAATCCAAATTCATATTTTTACATAGCTAAAGGTCCAAGCAATCCAAATTCATATTTTTACATAGCTATAGGTCCAAGCAATTCAAATTCATATTTTTACATAGCTAAAGGTCCAAGCAATCCAAATTCATATTTTTACATAGCTAAAGGTCCAAGCAATTCAAACTCATATTTTTACATAGCTATAGGTCCAAGCAATCCAAATTCATATTTTTACATAGTTATAGGTCCAAGCAATTCAAATTCATATTTTTACATAGTTATAGGTCCAAGCAATTCAAATTCATATTTTTACATAGCTATAGGTCCAAGCAATTCAAATTCATATTTTTACATAGCTAAAGGTCCAAGCAATCCAAATTCATATTTTTACATAGCTAAAGGTCCAAGCAATTCAAACTCATATTTTTACATAGCTATAGGTCCAAGCAATCCAAATTCATATTTTTACATAGCTAAAGGTCCAAGCAATTCAAACTCATATTTTTACATAGCTATAGGTCCAAGCAATCCAAATTCATATTTTTACATAGTTATAGGTCCAAGCAATCCAAATTCATATTTTTACATAGCTATAGGTCCAAGCAATTCAAATTCATATTTTTACATAGATATAGGTCCAAGCAATTCAAATTCATATTTTTACATAGCTAAAGGTCCAAAGCAATTCAAATTCATATTTTTACATAGCTAAAGGTCCAAAGCAATTCAAATTCATATTTTTACATACCTAAAGGTCCAAGCAATCCAAATTCATATTTTTACATAGCTAAAGGTCCAAAGCAATTCAAATTCATATTTTTACATAGCTATAGGTCCAAGCAATCCAAATTCATATTTTTACATAGCTATAGGTCCAAGCAATTCAAATTCATATTTTTACATAGCTATAGGTCCAAGCAATTCAAATTCATATTTTTACATAGCTATAGGTCCAAGCAATTCAAATTCATATTTTTACATAGCTAAAGGTCCAAGCAATTCAAATTCATATTTTTACATAGCTAAAGGTCCAAGCAATTCAAATTCATATTTTTACATAGCTATAGGTCCAAGCAATTCAAATTCATATTTTTACATAGCTATAGGTCCAAGCAATTCAAATTCATATTTTTACATAGCTAAAGGTCCAAGCAATCCAAATTCATATTTTTACATAGCTAAAGGTCCAAAGCAATTCAAATTCATATTTTTACATAGCTAAAGGTCCAAGCAATTCAAATTCATATTTTTACATAGCTAAAGGTCCAAGCAATCCAAATTCATATTTTTACATAGCTAAAGGTCCAAGCAATTCAAACTCATATTTTTACATAGCTATAGGTCCAAGCAATCCAAATTCATATTTTTACATAGCTAAAGGTCCAAGCAATCCAAATTCATATTTTTACATAGCTAAAGGTCCAAGCAATTCAAACTCATATTTTTACATAGCTATAGGTCCAAGCAATCCAAATTCATATTTTTACATAGCTAAAGGTCCAAGCAATTCAAACTCATATTTTTACATAGCTATAGGTCCAAGCAATTCAAACTCATATTTTTACATAGCTATAGGTCCAAGCAATTCAAATTCATATTTTTACATAGCTATAGGTCCAAGCAATTCAAATTCATATTTTTACATAGCTATAGGTCCAAGCAATCCAAATTCATATTTTTACATACCTAAAGGTCCAAGCAATTCAAATTCATATTTTTACATAGCTATAGGTCCAAGCAATCCAAATTCATATTTTTACATACCTAAAGGTCCAAGCAATTCAAACTCATATTTTTACATAGCTATAGGTCCAAGCAATCCAAATTCATATTTTTACATAGCTATAGGTCCAAAGCAATTCAAATTCATATTTTTACATAGCTAAAGGTCCAAGCAATCCAAATTCATATTTTTACATAGCTAAAGGTCCAAGCAATTCAAATTCATATTTTTACATAGCTATAGGTCCAAGCAATTCAAACTCATATTTTTACATAGCTATAGGTCCAAGCAATCCAAATTCATATTTTTACATAGCTATAGGTCCAAGCAATTCAAATTCATATTTTTACATAGCTAAAGGTCCAAGCAATTCAAATTCATATTTTTACATAGCTAAAGGTCCAAAGCAATTCAAATTCATATTTTTACATAGCTAAAGGTCCAAGCAATTCAAATTCATATTTTTACATAGCTAAAGGTCCAAGCAATTCAAATTCATATTTTTACATAGCTATAGGTCCAAGCAATTCAAATTCATATTTTTACATAGCTAAAGGTCCAAGCAATTCAAATTCATATTTTTACATAGCTAAAGGTCCAAGCAATCCAAATTCATATTTTTACATAGCTATAGGTCCAAGCAATTCAAATTCATATTTTTACATAGCTAAAGGTCCAAAGCAATTCAAATTCATATTTTTACATAGCTAAAGGTCCAAGCAATCCAAATTCATATTTTTATATAGCTAAAGGTCCAAGCAATCCAAATTCATATTTTTACATAGCTAAAGGTCCAAGCAATTCAAATTCATATTTTTACATAGCTATAGGTCCAAGCAATCCAAATTCATATTTTTACATAGCTATAGGTCCAAGCAATTCAAACTCACCAAAAAATTATAGGTTGGTGTGCATTTTCTTTTGCTACTATTAGCTGAATATCTATCTGCAGGCAAAGAGTCATTACATAGAAAAGTACCCTGTCACTAATTGCCCATAAAATAATATCTGAATATCTATCTCCAGGCAAGAGTCATTACATAGAAAAGTACCCTGTCACTAATTGCATATAAAATAATATCTGAATCAGTATTTAAAGATTTATTAAATTGGCACAGATTGAAAGAATGTAGATCATAGACTCCTCCTATCAAATACACAAAGAAAAAGGTATGGTGGTGAATGGAATTTTTCAGTATGACACATTTACTGAGATCAGGTCCTAAATTGCTAAAGATTTCAAAAGATCGCAAATACTCTTCACTAAATTTTTCAGTTTCCTTCGTAGGACTGTTATTGTGATTATCAAAATTGTATAAGAATTTTTCTTTTTCATAAATTAAGAAAAGATAGAAGTTACAACCATATCATTTTAGTCCAATTTTTACTACAGTTCATAGCGCTATGATACAACTAGGTAAAGAGTTCAGTTATATTGATGCCATAATTTAATGATTAATGATCATATAATTTCAAGCTGAGCAGCAAGCATTGATTTTACAAAAGAGGACTGCTTTAAAAATATTTTTGATAGAAAATCATACATCTGTAGAATCACAAAGGTGTGGGAGGTTGCACAGCCATTCTTACAAAAAGAAACAAGATACATTTTGCAAAAATAACTGACCAAGCATATATAATAACAACAAAAAATCATATAAAGATCTATAATAATAGTGTTTGGTAAGCAATACTTTAACAAATCAAAACTGATAACTACAAACCTTGACAACATGAAAGCTCCGTTATTTTGAGCAGGCAAATTAATAACAATCTCAGAAGTATAATTTATACCATACGATTTCAGATGCACAAATTCCTGTACAAACCAGCCATTTGTGCAAGTTATTTTGGGAAATTTTCTGCAAGGAACTGTGGGTAAAACTGGTAGAGTGTTATGATGTTACGAGTTCACCCCTATATCAATGAAAATATTTTGCAAGGGAGAAACCTAGTAATAGTTATACCCCTAATACCTTGCAGAAAATTACCCACAATTCATTGTTATAGTTATCTCTTTAAATTTGTTGAAGTATTTGTGCTCAAAATAGGAAGGGTATATCTATTAGACCATGCTGAAATGCATTATGCAAACTTAAGACAATGTGACATATGAAAATTAGACAACTTACCATAATGTATAGAAGATAAAAAATGGAATGAAAAATATTTTCTTCTTGGGATAATGCTTGATTGTAAAGATGAAGGAATAAAGGAACATCGCCCAACCAATAATTCGCATGGCAATGAGTCCATAGCCTGGTGGACTCTGGTATATATACAGCACTTTACCAGGGTCAAAGAACTGAAATGTGCAAAGAAAATTGTGAAAGACACATCTTCTCAGTAAGCTGTAGACATAATCAGAGCTATCTGTCCTGCAGGGCAAGTGACTTGGAACTTTTATTTGTTCTTCATCAATTTTACTCATCCTGCTGGGCAAGTGACTTGGAACTTTCATTTGTCCTTCATCAATTTTACTCATCCAACATTGTACGTGATACTAGTACTTAAATGACACTCATTCAATTGGACGAGCATCTTGAAAAAGTTACTTGCCCTTCCTCAGCTACTAAGTGTAAATACATGTACAAGCAGAGGAGTGGAATTTTCAAAATCCTTATAATAAACCCATAGAAATTTGCTTATGCATATATATATATATATATATATATATATATATATATATATATATATATATACGGTCATTAATCACAATATCTGGTTCAAAAATAATTACTTTTCTCTCTGTCCAGATCATTTATATATAAATGAAAATGATAATTCTTATCAAACACCTTGTCCAAAAAATGAATATCTCCATTGTCAAGATTATGTATCGATGCACCCAGCAAGTTCAATACTGGTTGGAAGTAGTCTAAGTAAACTAGGTTGCATTATATCCTTGCTTGCCAATAAAGACTGCTTTCATGATGATGTTTCAGTGTTTTCTTTTACATAAGAATTCTGGTTGCTTGTTTTTCTTTTTGTTTGTAAAACTATATCAGTCTGCATATCATTTACATGTACTGCCATTGGTGAAAATGTGTACAACACCCACCAGTGTCTGAACCTAAATCATATAATTACTTTAATTTCTGTAAACTACGGACAAGTTCTTGAAATGGCAGATATCATGTTGCTTAATCTATTTGAATGGGTATAAAGTATTAAAAAAATCAATTGATTAAAGACCAACAAGTCTCATTCTTTGCTAGAAATATATCTATGACTATCACCCAGGTCATAATAACATATGCAGATTCTTTCATATTGTAAAGACTATCTGACAACAGAATGTATCACTGAAATGATATACATCTATTCATATTATCCGACCTCTAAACATCTGAAAAATAATCTATATTTTCCTTCAAAATGCTTGAACTGATCTAGATATTACAAATCCAAATATGGCCTGATAGCCTTAAATATATGAATGAACCAAATCACTTAGACTGGTTCAGAAAATAAATAATTTCCAATTTCATGTGCCTAAGTGCTTTATCTCTGGGTCCTTAGTACGCTCTCCAGTGGTATAAATAAAAGAAACCTGCAATCACATGTTGTCTCCATGGAACACTGATGACCACTGATTTTACAGTAATCAAAATGCTTCATTATTTTATTTCTGCCCGCAGTTTTAATATGAAAAGTTGTTTTTTCTTTATCATCACCTTTAACAAGCTTGTGGCTCGTAGTTTAGGGAACTGCATGGTCACGAGTTCTGGAATGTGTCAGCTGTTTTTATTGCTACTTATTGATAACAGTTAATCCATGCAATAATTAAGATAATCAAAGTAGTTTCAGGGCTTGACAGTGATCTTTTCAAGCACCTGTTTTTGAGTATTGGTAAAACATTCCTTAGTTTACATTCCAACTTAAATTTTTTATTTTTTATCGGTTTTAACAAACATACCTGGTGTGTGGAAATTGTATGTGCTATTGAAAATCATTAAAATGTTTTTAAAGTAATTAGTCTGGAAAATTGGAGAGTCTGAATATTTGGGTTAATCACGGTATACAACCAATGAGAGTACTGGTCATAAATGGATAAAACTCTAATATGAAGGTGTGCTTTATCGTAAAAGCAAGAATTCAGTGGCATGCTATGTCTTGCCTTCTTTGGCAAATCTAGCAAAGTAACCACTTGAGCAAGTAGGTCATTGTAACCTAATTGTTGTGGGTGTAAAATGAATGCACTTATCAAGTTTTTCTGAGCTTACAATCAACAATGTTAGAGAGATGAAGCTTTTTGAAAAACTTAATGTAATCAATGGAGCATGAGAAGCAAGTCAGTGTGACCTACTTTTGGTAGTGGTGAGATTTAGCAGGGACATTTCAAAAGTTCATAGAACTGTCTAGTATTGTAATATGCATTTGTAAAGAATTCACAAATTATATATGTATGGAAAGGCCAGTCTTTTGCCTTTTCAGTATGTCAAGTCCCACATGAATGTTACAACACTGATTGAGACCATAACTTGAAAGATGGCCAATTCAATAATGGAACAGTGAGTGTATTGTAGAATATGGACACTACTTGAATGCTCAGTAGCACAGATCTATAATGACTTGCGAAAAGTTTATGGTGAATATGCCCTACAATATTCAATAGTTGTAAAATGGTATAACTGTCACAAAAATAGAAATAGATGCCAGTGCCAAACATACAAGACAGAAGATAGCAGAGATCACATATATTTATTCAACTTCAGTAATATAGGATTTTAAACTCTTATACCAAACCTAAGTTCAGGAACATTAGTGCACAATTGGTGCTATATATATTTTTGGAAGAAAAGAAGAAACATGTCATAGTTGCTTAGGATATTCTCAAAAATGTAGTATCTTTGGAGGTGGTGGGTGGGGGTTGGGGTAAAACTAATTTTAACTATATACATGTAATACTTATCTGCTATTACTGCATTGCTGTATCATTACCTGGTGTTAGTCCTAAGTCCAAGGAGATTATTCCCTCCTCCAATTAATAATTAGAGGTCTAGAATAAAAATAACATGATCCAAGTCTGATACCTTGGTCCACTTCTGAAAACTGGAGTATCATCCTTCTTTGACTTGGACCAAGACTGAAGGATATCAGAGCAGGGAGGAAGGTGAGAATTGGGCAAAACTAGCTGGGAAGAATTACATAATTCAAATTAGTTTCACCCCCCACCCCCAAAATAAAGAAAATATCTTTTCATAGCAGTAGTTCAATACCTGCTATCATTGCATTGCTGAATTTGCCAACCTAGTGGGAGGCTGAAGACCTAAGATGAGCTGTCAAGTAACCTTACCACTGTTATCAGTATGATGTTCTACTGCAGAATGGAGAATTGCTTTACAACTTGTTGGACTGATACAATTGGATTGAAGATAAAAAGACAAGAAAGTGGAGTAAGAACGCCAGAAGACGACTTTCATGACATCATCCAAAATGGAATGATTCAAAATGGTTCAAGATGCAGCAATGGGCCTGACCTCATGGACTTTGATTTTCAAGAAAGATCTCTCTCTCTCTCAGGGAGATATTGATAGCTCTTTTGATAGTCCAAACAATCCACCTTGAGACAGTGGCTGCCAAAATATCCGAAGTACTTTTAGGAGGAAGAAAAAGCCAGTTCTGTTCTCTTTTGATTTAGATAGAACCATAAAGCTCCAACTGGACAAAAGAGTCTATCTTGATCATCCCAGCACAGATACAATGCAGACTGGAGATTTCAACAGGAACAGGAGCTACCAGAGGTAGCTAATTCTTGGCCAGAAAGACAGATTGGCAAAGAAGAAAGACTGAATCAAAGTTACCATTGAAATGTAAAGACCCCTCTTCCACTGACAAATCATGAATTTCACTCATTTTCTTCAACGATGCTAGGGCAAGGAGGAAGACTGTTTTAAGGGTAAGGCTCTTAAAGGAGAATCACTCAAAAATTCAAAAGGAGGTTTAGATAACGACCAAAGAAAGGATGAGAGGTTGAACCTGGCATTAATAAGCAATAGACTGGTCTCTGGAGCTCAAAGTACCTGATCAGTTCTGAAAGATGTGGGTCTGACCCTATTGTGGAGTCCATAGAGAACTTAAAAATATTAGACAGAGCTACTCTTTAGCCCTTAATGGTGGATACTGAGTAATCTTTTTCACTGCAGTTTAAGGAAGGCAGACAATATCAATGCATTTTCTACTGAACCAATGACAGAAAATTCCCCACTTGGCATTGTAAACCTTGGAAGCTGATTGCCTAGCCTGGGTGATGCAATTGGCAATTTTGCTCAAAAACTGGTCCTGGTTGATAGATCATTTTGATATGAGCAAGCTGTGAAGATGGAGAATTTGATGAGAATTTAATGAGTGCTGTGCATGAGGGACCCTCTGTGCTGTAACAGCAGATCCCTCCTCAGCAATAATTCCCTGGGTTCATCGACCAACAGGTCAAGGAGATCACTGAACCATGATTGCTGGGGCCACATCAGGGGAACTATCAGGATGAGCCATGACTGGGATGTCCTGACTCTGTAAAGAACCTGGTTTATTCTTAAATGTGGGAAGTCATAGGCATATAGTTGATCTCACATCAGGCTGAAGGTATCCACCACTCATGCCCTCTGGTCTGGCACTAGAAAGACATAAAGAAGAAGCTTGGTGTTCAGCCTTGTCGCAAATAATTCTACCAATGGCTTGTCCCCACAGATGAAAAGTGTCTCTGCTACTGATTGGTGTAGCAACCATTTCATGAGGACTGCCAGGAATGTGGCGGACTCTGAGAGTGATTTCCTCTGAAACTGTCCAGTGGAGAAGGTTTCAGACTTCCAAGCCTCCTTGACATATGCTACAGCCGACATGTTGTCTGTATCAACCATAATGCAGCAATGTCTTGTGCCATTGATGCACCCTTGAAGTGCTAGAAAAACAGCCAGCATTTCTAGATTGTTGATGTGAAGGAAAAATTCTTCCTGAGACCAAAGGCCCTGCAGTACTACTCTCCTGCACTACTATAGGTGAAAACCCCCCACCCCAAATCTGAGGCATTGGTGTAAAGAAAGGAATGAGGTTCCGGAGTGTGAATTAGAACTCTGGCCAGAAACCTGTCCTGAGTTTCCCACCAATTCAGATTGTGATGAAACATGAGTGGACAGGGGGTTCTTGCAAGGTCTTGAGTTTGCTAGAAGCAAGAACTGGAGGGTCTGCATATATGAAGCCTTCCTAGGGAAATAATGTCTGCTGCTGTGTTCAGAGTCCCTGGGAGAGAGAGATAGAGATGATTAGACAGTGAAGTCTTCTCATCCAGTCTTGTTAAGACAGCAAGTATTTGTGAGATTCTGTTGGGAGGAACACAGACTGTTCCTTCAAGAATGAAAACATTCATCCCAACGTAAACAAAATTCTGAGAAGGGATCCGATCTAACCTCTTCTGATTGGAAATTAGGCCTAGTCGAGTCACTGTCTCCTAACAGAAAGGCAGATACCCTCAGAAAGGCATGTTTGAAGATGTTGTGCATCAATCAGTTGTTGAAGTATTGGAGGATGAAAACCACTAAATGAGTCAAATTTACACCCATTACCCTGGCGATGGCTCTGGGAGTGAAAGCAAGGCCTCAGGGAAGAGCCCAAAATTGAAAGATCTCCTGTCCAGACAAAACTGCAGTAATTTCCTGTGGGCTTGGAGATGGGGATGTGAAGGTAAGCATTCTGAAGATCTATGGAGACCGCCTAGTCATTCGTCCTGATGACATTCCTGATTGAGGTAGATGTCTCCATCTTAAACTGCTCTTTAGAAGGAATTTGTTCAAATGGAAAAGATCACTCATGAGTCAAAACTTTCTCCTTCTAATTTGAAGCTAAGAAATTCAGGGAATAAAATCCAGGACTTCTTATGTTCTTTACTCTCTATACTGTGCCCGTCGTTATAAGAGTGTACACCTCTTCCCACAGAGATATCAGATTGGAATGGTGGAACAAAATGGGGGTCCCATAAAGCGTTGAAGGATCCCAGAAGTGAAACCAGTAAACCTACCTTATCATTCAAAGGATCCACACATGATCTGATAAGTCCAACTAAGCCTCTGCAAAAAGGCATAAACTGGCACCTAATGGGACATTGTGAAGAGGGGGGCCTGGCAGGATAAGATGTGACTCCCTAGGGACAACTGGAAGGGATATGAGTCTGTAGACTTCCTCCCCTAACCCATCCAGCCATCTCATCATGAAAACAACTGGTGGACAGGAGCTTTAAACTGGGACTGATTTTAGTTCAGATTGTTTCCATGTTAAGAGGGTGAGTCATGGACCTTTTGGGGAATGGAGGTGTTTCTTCACCAGTTCAGCAGAGCATGGCCAGGGACTGGTGATGCTGATCCCACAAAACTTGTCAGGCCAGTGTAGGAATTAGCCCTCCGAATGGCATCTTTACATCAAGAGGGGCAGCTGCAAAAGACTTTTGTTGTGTTCCAGTAAAACACATTTTAGACATATCTCCAAGGCAGCATCCCCATGGATGTGAAGAAACTCTGGAGAGAGTGCCATGGACATAGAAAGTATGTGTCTTGATGTATTGGCAATGATCTCTAACAATCTTTGCAATGCATCTGGAGATAACGATTCCTCCTTCAACAGACTGAAGGAGGCAACTGAAAAAAGATCAGCATGCAAGGCTATGGGAACTAGTATCAGTGCCTTCAGTTCCAAGACCTCAAGAACCTTGACAGGAAGATAGACCTAGGTCCTGCTGAAATCCCCACCAGGAAGGCATCTGAGTCCAAGATGGAAGGCTTAAGAGGCCAAGTGGGCAAATGGACCCTGTAGCTAAAGACAAAAACCAGGGACTGAAGTGTAGAAGAGACAATAGACAATCCCTTCTGCTCTCTGGTCCCCTCTTAGCCTCAAAATAAATTATGAGTCAGCTCCCTCACCAGCACTGAATGAGGGAGCAACAGCAGGTCCAGCTTATATTGTGCCATTGTGCCATGGACAGCCTCTCCAAACTCGAGGGGATCCTAGACTTTGACTATCCCAAGGGTTTGGGACACAGATCTGGAAGAAGTTGGCAGAAAACCTCATTTACTGCTTCATCAAAAATCCAAATTTCTTATATCACCTGACCTGTAGGTTCCCCTTGTGAGTCAGCTCTATCACCATTGCTGAGTGAGAAAGTAACAGCAGGTCCAGTTTATGTTGTGCCATGAACAGCCTCTCCAAAATGGAGAGGCTCCTAGACTCTGATGATCCTGATGGTTTGGGACACAGATCTGGGAAAAGTTGGTGGTAAAAGTAATTTTCTGCTTTATCAAAAGTCAAAACCTTTTTCATCACTTGACCCATAGGTTCCCCTCCCCTTCCCTCAATAATGAAGCCAAAGAAGGCATGGAAGATCTAGGGCATGCCCAGTTCGCCAATCCATAGAGTTTCATGATTCTACTTAAGACGGTTTGAAGAAAATGGAGCTAAATGTTAGAACTTATGTTAATGCTACTGGCACATCAATGACAACAATAATAACAACAATGCTGTCAGAAAAGGTATTCCCATGTCTTGCCCATGTACTGCTTTTGGGATAAAAAATGATAATATAGTTGGGGCCTTTCTGGGAATATCATACTTTAGAACTCATTGATTCATGCTCACAATTCTAACAAGTTACCTTTAATATCCCCATCCATGAAAGGAAGATGTATCTAGTCTTAAATAATAACTAGATTGTGTTTGTGAAACATTTATGCCCCATTGCCTTGCTGCAGATCAAAAAGTCTGTGTCCCAAAAGTTCAAAAATGTAAAAATGTGTAAAAAAAAATTTAAAAACTGTTGTAATGGCCTGAAAATCTAATCTGGTCATCTACATATGGATACAAATATGCTTTCAAAATTTAATTTGTTTATATTTTGTACAGTCTTGGTAACAGGCTTCAGTCTAGTCCAGATCTATAATGTAGAACTAATGTTATTGTGGGGAAACAATTTTTCATCTTCAGTCTCAGTGACCATAACCTTTGGCCATTTGATCCTTCCTTTCCTCCAGTGCAAGCTATTTACAAAGTTTAATAATAGTAGACAGTGGAAAATCTCGAGTTATTGTGCAGAAACAAAATAGGGAACAGACAGACAGACATATGGAAGAATATTATAACATAATAAGCTCTGCCTGATGGCAGGCATAAAAAAAAAATTTGAAGCAAAAACTTACCTTGAATCAAGCATGTCTTCTACATTAACGATGAGGTCTGATTTGAAGCAAGTTTTAACCTGTAATTTACTACAAGCAATGTTTTACAAAATGGTTTAGCACAGCAAAGACACTGAAGTAATTGCTATTTTTCTCAGCTAGTTGTCTTGTCTACAGGTCTCTTATTTCTTCAAACACTTTGACCAATTATTGTTACTGGCTAACACATAAAGCCACTGCAAAAGAAAACCCAAAGTATTCTGCAGGATGGTAAGACTGTTCATACTAACTATACAAATTGCTTACATACAATATCATACTGTGTTTTACAGTATCATATATAATAAATTATAACTATTTTACTAATACTTACAAATGGTTCCCAAACAATAAGTACAGCATATGCAATAACATAAAGAGTAAAGAAGATGGCCACTTTGATTGTGCTGATGGTAGTTAGGCGCCCCCTGGTGATGGTGTATCCCTTTCCCATTAAAATCAGCAACAGGATAAAGGATATCTGAGACAAGGATTCAAACACACGACCTGAAATTAAAACAAATATAGAATACAGTGAAACCTGTTTTTAATGGACTTCACCATATAAAGGACAATTATATCAAGGACAATTGTAAATCCCTTTTCTTAAATTTATTAAAATATCTAAGATCCAAATAAAGAACACATATCAGTACAAAGACATTTTGTGGTATGTTGAGTGTCCTATACAGTGGTTCCCCTCTTGAGAGACCCTTCTCAAATAAGGCTACATTGCCTGACAAAACAACACAGTAGAACTGCATGGTTATACTATCTTTACTGGCAATTACAACATCATGTGATCCATTGGTCACTTGAGTATCCTATACAGTGGTTCCCCTCTTGAGAGACCCTTCTCAAATAAGGCTACATTGCCCGACAAAACAACACAGTAGAACTGCATGGTTATACTATCTATACTGGCAATTACAATATCATATGATCCATTGGTCCCTTGAGTATCCTATACAGTGGTTTCCCTCTTGAGAGACCCTTCTCAAATAAGGCTACATTGCCCGACAAAACAACACAGTAGAACTGCATGGTTATACTATCTATACTGGCAATTACAATATCATGTGATCCATTGGTCCCTTGAGTATCCTATACAGTGGTTCCCCTCTTGAGAGACCCTTCTCAAATAAGGCTACATTGCCTGACAAAACAACACAGTAGAACTGCATGCTTATACTATCTATACTGGCAATTACAATATCATGTGATCCATTGGTCCCTTGAGTATCCTATACAGTGGTTCCCCTCTTGAGAGACCCTTCTCAAATAAGGCTACATTGCCCGACAAAACAACACAGTAGAACTGCATGGTTATACTATCTATACTGGCAATTACAATATCATATGATCCATTGGTCCCTTGAGTATCCTATACAGTGGTTTCCCTCTTGAGAGACCCTTCTCAAATAAGGCTACATTGCCCGACAAAACAACACAGTAGAACTGCATGGTTATACTATCTATACTGGCAATTACAATATCATGTGATCCATTGGTCCCTTGAGTATCCTATACAGTGGTTCCCCTCTTGAGAGACCCTTCTCAAATAAGGCTACATTGCCTGACAAAACAACACAGTAGAACTGCATGGTTATACTATCTATACTGGCAATTACAATATCATGTGATCCATTGGTCCCTTGAGTATCCTATACAGTGGTTCCCCTCTTGAGAGACCCTTCTCAAATAAGGCTACATTGCCCGACAAAACAACACAGTAGAACTGCATGGTTATACTATCTATACTGGCAATTACAATATCATGTGATCCATTGGTCCCTTGAGTATCCTATACAGTGGTTTCCCTCTTGAGAGACCCTTCTCAAATAAGGCTACATTGCCTGACAAAACAACACAGTAGAACTGCATGGTTATACTATCTATACTGGCAATTACAATATCATGTGATCCATTGGTCCCTTGAGTATCCTATACAGTGGTTCCCCTCTTGAGAGACCCTTCTCAAATAAGGCTAAATTGCCTAACAAAACAACACAGTAGAACTGCATGCTTATACTATCTATACTGGCAATTACAATATCATGTGATCCATTGGTCCCTTGAGTATCCTATACAGTGGTTCCCCTCTTGAGAGACCCTTCTCAAATAAGGCTACATTGCCTGACAAAACAGCACAGTAGAACTGCATGCTTATACTATCTATACTGGCAATTACAATATCATGTGATCCATCGGTCCCTTGAGTATCCTATACAGTGGTTCCCCTCTTGAGAGACCCTTCTCAAATAAGGCTACATTGCCTGACAAAACAACACAGTAGAACTGCATGCTTATACTATCTATACTGGCAATTACAATATCATGTGATCCATTGGTCCCTTGAGTATCCTATACAGTGGTTCCCCTCTTGAGAGACCCTTCTCAAATAAGGCTACATTGCCTGACAAAACAGCACAGTAGAACTGCATGGTTATACTATCTATACTGGCAATTACAATATCATGTGATCCATTGGTCCCTTGAGTATCCTATACAGTGGTTCCCCTCTTGAGAGACCCTTCTCAAATAAGGCTACATTGCCTGACAAAACAACACAGTAGAACTGCATGCTTATACTATCTATACTGGCAATTACAATATCATGTGATCCATTGGTCCCTTGAGTATCCTATACAGTGGTTCCCCTCTTGAGAGACCCTTCTCAAATAAGGCTACATTGCCTGACAAAACAACACAGTAGAACTGCATGGTTATACTATCTATACTGGCAATTACAATATCATGTGATCCATTGGTCCCTTGAGTATCCTATACAGTGGTTCCCCTCTTGAGAGACCCTTCTCAAAAAGGGCTACATTGCCTGACAAAACAGCACAGTAGAACTGCATGGTTATACTATCTATACTGGCAATTACAATATCATGTGATCCATTGGTCCCTTGAGTATCCTATACAGTGGTTCCCCTCTTGAGAGACCCTTCTCAAATAAGGCTACATTGCCTGACAAAACAACACAGTAGAACTGCATGCTTATACTATCTATACTGGCAATTACAATATCATGTGATCCATTGGTCCCTTGAGTATCCTATACAGTGGTTTCCCTCTTGAGAGACCTTTCTCAAATAAGGCTACATTGCCTGACAAAACAACACAGTAGAACTGCATGGTTATACTATCTATACTGGCAATTACAATATCATGTGATCCATTGGTCCCTTGAGTATCCTATACAGTGGTTTCCCTCTTGAGAGACCCTTCTCAAATAAGGCTACATTGCCTGACAAAACAACACAGTAGAACTGCATGGTTATACTATCTATACTGGCAATTACAATATCATGTGATCCATTGGTCCCTTGAGTATCCTATACAGTGGTTCCCTCCTGAGAGACCCTTCTCAAATAAGGCTACATTGCCTGACAAAACAACACAGTAGAACTGCATGGTTATACTATCTATACTGGCAATTACAATATCATGTGATCCATTGGTCCCTTGAGTATCCTATACAGTGGTTCCCCTCTTGAGAGACCCTTCTCAAATAAGGCTACATTGCCTGACAAAACAACACAGTAGAACTGCATGCTTATACTATCTATACTGGCAATTACAACATCATGTGATCCATTGGTCCCTTGAGTATCCTATACAGTGGTTCCCCTCTTGAGAGACCCTTCTCAAATAAGGCTACATTGCCTGACAAAACAACACAGTAGAACTGCATGCTTATACTATCTATACTGGCAATTACAATATCATGTGATCCATTGGTCCCTTGAGTATCCTATACAGTGGTTTCCCTCTTGAGAGACCCTTCTCAAATAAGGCTACATTGTCTTTTTTCTGGGTTACTTCCCCTAAGTTTTATAGTACCAGTATGTATATCTACTGAAAGTTCATTTTCTATGTATCAGTCATTACATATAATTTATATATTATCTGCTGCAAACTTCCATTATAATATTATTCTTGGCATTTGATGGTTAAATTTAATTGACCAACTGGGCATCTTTCCAAGTTCCAAGACCTATACATATTACATGTCAACAATACGAGTAACAGTGCCATTTACCCATTTAACATGCATATATGTCTGAAGAAACATGATATTTTCTTGCCATCAGACTTCAATCTGCATAAATTTGTCAATTTGATGGCAATTTTTTTAATTAAGTAAACTGTAAATACATATGCAACTACGGTAGTGGCCATTTTGAATTACACTTGCATTACAAGTTGCTTAATGAGTTTTAATTTATATAATGAAGTTAAATTGGATGCTAGATTTTGTTGTAATTTTACTCACACTAAGTGGTGGTAAAAGATTGTAGCAGATGTGTGTATGAGTAAATCAGTCAGTGATGCCAGATGTGTGTATGAGTAAATTAGTCAGTAATACCAGATTTTATCTGAGTAAATCGGACAGTGATACCAGAGGTGTGTCTGAGTAAATCAGACAGTGATACCAGAGGTGTGTCTGGGTAAATCGGGCAGTGATACCAGAGGTGTGTCTGAGTAAATCGGGCAGAGATACCAGAGATGTGTCTGAGTAAATCGGGCAGTGATACCAGAGGTGTGTCTGAGTAAATCCGGCAGTGATACCAGAGATGTGTCTGAGTAAATCCGGCAGTGATACCAGAGGTGTGTCTGAGTAAATCAGGCAATGATACCAGAGGTGTGTCTGAGTAAATCAGGCAGTGATACCAGAGGTGTGTCTGAGTAAATCAGGCAGTGATACCAGATGTGTGTACAAGGTTTAAAGCAGTAGTTCCCAAACTGTTTTGATCACGACCCTAAATACCATCTTTTGCAACATAACATGCAGTAGGGTCCTTGTGACCCGGAGTTTGGGAACCACTGGTTTAAAGGGTTAAATTGAATGCTGTTTATGTTCAAATCAAGATAATTTATGTTGCAGATAGTTGTTAACTACAATCATGGTAATCTTAAACTCCAAAGTCAACCCAAATTGTCAAGTAATTGCGAACACTTTTAAAGGTGCATCATTTGGTTAACAATGAAAGTCCTTGATGCCAGAATGCTTTCTGCTGAATTTGGTTAAATTCTGTTCAATCATCATTGCTAAAAAGCCTGTTCAAAGGTGTTTATATTTTTAGTAGTAATGGTGGCCACACTTGATGGTGGATTGGCATCATTTATAAAAACTTGGAAGACCTCAGACAAAAATGCTTCTTTTTAAATTTGTACAAATTATTTTGAGAGACTTTTGAAAAGAATTCATTGAAAGGTTTTTCTGTTTTTAGTAACAGCAGCCATATTTGATGGCCAATCAGTATCATTAATACAAATTAAATGAAATGCGTTTATGCCAGTAGACACTCTTGGATGAGTGATTTTTATATATAAAAAGGTTGACAATTACACATTCTCAAAGAAGATAGATGATTCACAAAGCACAACATACAAAACACAAAAGATGCAAGACCATACCGTGAGCTCACTTGACCCTATGGCCAGGTAAGCTAAAACAATGCACACATACAAATTAATAAAACTCTGCATACTACCTGCAGTTTTCATTCTTCTAAGCTTATCTTCCAGCCCATCATTACCATAGCTACCATATCCAACTGACCACAGAAATAGGTAAAATACCCATGTGGCCAAGGAGAACATAAAGATTTTGTATGTTGTATGAAACAGGTATCTGGCACGCAAAAGAACTGAAAAAAAAACAGAAAATGGGACAAATTGATGGTTTTATCTAGGAAATAACAATGGTTTGCCTGGAACACAGTGTTTCACCTATGCTACAGGCTATGATGAACACCCACTGTATCCAACTTACAAAAAGTTTAATATAAAATCTTAACACTGACGACAATGCTGCAAGGGTCTCAAAAGATATTACATTGGCTCAAATAGGTGAGATAAAACCTACAGAATCTACGCCCATGGGCTTTTTGCTACCTGTGATCTCCCAAAGTATCCTTTTGGTCAATTATCAGCAATGATTACTCTACTTTCATCCCTTCTCAATTACATTAAAGTCTTATTTCTATGATCATTATCTGGACAAGAAAATATCTTCTGAACAGGTAAAGACTCATGGGAGGAGTCTAATAACCTTTATGTTGCAAGAAATAATTAACATCTTGGGATACTTGAAGATTTTAGGGATATGACAGGGTAGCATCTTGGGACAGCTGACAATTTCAAGGTTATGACTTGTTAGCATCTTGGGACAGAAAAAAATACTAACATTCAACAGGATTCTTTTTCCCTTCTGTGTGTAAATGTTCTTCATACCAATAAAAAAACATCCACTGATAATCTGAAAATGTCTATTTTTCAGCTGCTGGTTGTACAAAATAAGTCCCCATAATCATAATGTCTGTAATGTTTCATCCCTACAAGTTTTCATTCAGAAAACATATTCTTATTTCATATTTTGAAAATATTTATACATAATAATCAGCTGAATAAACTAATATTTTTACCTATGTTTAGAAATAACAATCAGCTGAATAAACTAATATTTTTACCTATGTTTAGAAATAACAATCAGCTGAATTAATTAATATTTTTACCTATGTTTAGAAATAACAATCAGCTGAATTAATTAATATTTTTACCTATGTTTAGAAATAACAATCAGCTGAATTAATTAATATTTTTACCTATATTTTATTCATAACAATAAGCTAATTATTTTTACCCATATTTATTCACAAATGCCTCTTTACAAAACAATTAACAAAAAGCGATTAATAAATTACAGGCAATAGAGTAAAAATGTGATATATTGTAAAACTGAAGACACTATATAAATAAAGTACTCCCTCTTTATAACACTGTTTACAGGAGTAATAAAAGTGACCAATGCTATAAGTAAGAAAGCCTTATATTGAGGTATGCTCCAACAAGAGTCATAGCAATATTCACTCATTATAACACTGTTCATGGGAGTAATAAAAGTGACCCATGTTAAAAGAAAGCTTTATATTGAGGCATGATCCAACAAGACTTTCATAGCAATATTCCCTCTTTATAACTCTGTTAATGTGAGTAATAAAAGAGCCCAGTGTTATAAGTAAGCCTTATATTGAGGTATGCTCCAACAAGACTCATGGTAGTATTCCCTCTTTACAGCACCATTCATAGGAGTAATTAAATTGACTCATGTTATAAGTAAGAAAGCTTTATATTGAGGTTTGCTCCATCAAGACTGTCATAGCAGTATTCCCTCTTTATAACACTGTTCATGGAAGTAATAAAAGAGACCCGTGTTATAAGTAAGACAGTCTTTTATTGAGGTATGCTCCAACAAGGCTGTGTCATAACAGTACATAAAAAAACAAAAATATGGTATTTAAAGATGACTGCTTTTGTACATGTAAAATTAATACTTATGACACAGCTAGAAATTACATGATCATGACATCATCGATATGACATCACTTGTTACCTAATTATATTGCATCAGTATGAACTCAGAGAGATTGGACATTAAATGACATGGTTGAAACTTCTGTTTCTTATTAACCAATCAAACATTTTAATGATTGCAACAGAAGTACTATGAAAGAAAATTATAATTTCAACAAAAAGTGTATGAGACCTTGGAAAATCTTCAACAATTTATGACTTGCTGTATATTGGCTGCATAGGCTTTCTGTTATGGAAAACTGATGTGATCTCAATAATTGTGTATTATTGAAAAAATTAGCCCACAACATAAAATTATGTCTGTGTATTTGAACGGAAAGTCTATGATCTTCAACTTGTGCAAATTTTATTAATTATAAAATACTCTTTCAGATATAATTTTATGGACAATTAGTGACAAGGTACTTTTTCCCATATTTTCTATGTAATGACTCACATTTTTTACCTCCTGCCTCTCACAGTACTGGTATAATAAGAATATATGTACAAATAAATGTACCACAAAGGTCTAAAACTTAGAACAGAACCAAACTTACTTGCACAGATGATTGCAAGGACCATCAAAACACAGTTGGCAAGGAGAAAGGCAATGGCAATTGGTGTTATGTCTGAAAATAAGCATAATGAAATTATACCAATAGTAAACGAAATCTGTAACATAACTCTAGGGAAACCCAAAATTACTTTATTATATCCTTGATTTCTTAAATTTCTATTGTAATGTATTGATTATGCAAATTTAATTCAAATGAACCATAAATAAATTGTGTTTGTATTTGTACTAACCACCATGTTTAAATTCATTTCTAGATCAAAACAACAACAAAAACAACAGCAATGACAATTATCACCACCTTACCACCTCCATCACCACCACCACCAACAGCATCCACATCAAAATCATAACAATTATAAAGATAATGATAATAATAATGATCAGAAGAAATGTTTCTGAAAATCAATACAAAAAAATTTACACTTTGTTTACAAGAACAGTTTCATGTGCCCGTCTTGATAATAAACAAAGTTGGCACTTCTCAAATCATCTCACCTGATTTAATAAAAACATCTCCTTAGAAAAGCTCTAATAAATTACTAAAACCTCATAAAAATGAGGGAGGTAATAGAAAAGGAAATTTAAACTTCAAAATGTTATCTATGTAAAATATTTCTTAGAAATTTTAGAACCCTGAATTTTAGAATGATGAATTTGAACTACAAAACTTCACATTCTGTAAATAGATGACAAAATATTTGAAAGAATAAAATTTTCCCACATTACTAAATGTTTACAAACAGGCCAAGTCAACTTGTGAAATAGAAATTTACCAATCCAAAATTTTAAAATGTGAAAAATCATGATATGTTTGGAATGATAATTCTGTGTGAACTCTAAATATTTGTCAATTGCAAGGAGAATGTTTCTATTCCTCTTCACTCTAATAATCATTCCAATAAAATAAGTACAGATAGTGAATAAATATGTTCTGAAAGTATGTATGTATGTACAACCTCATACCAATGTCCAATAGAGCCATCGAGTATACCACATTATAATGAGACTACCTTATAATGAAGTACAAGATACATGTAATTTTACTACCACTTAATAAACTGGGATTCATGACCATACCCACCTTTTAACATGAACCATGTTATAATGAAGGGCCATATAGTGAGAGAGTGCTGTATGTATGTATGTCTGTATGTATGTCTGTATGTCTGTATGTATGTATGTATGTATGTATGTATGTATGTATGTATGTATGTATGTATGTATGCATGTATGTATGTATGTATGTATGTATGTATGTATGTATGGATTACATCAGCACACTTCTGGCAGATATAGTGCTGAATAAAAATTAGGTAGTAAAAATGGTAAAGTTAAAATTGCCTCAAAGAAAATCCTTCTGGAAAATAATCATATACTCCAGTAAGATAAAAAATAAAAAGGTGAAGAAGTAAAAATCCTTAGAAAGGTGAACAAAATAAATTATATTGGTAAAAAGTTAAAAAAAATTAGAAAGGTATGCAAAATAAAATATTGGTAAAACGGTATAATTTTTATAAAGGTATGCAAAATAAAATATATTGGTAAAAAGGTAAAGGTAATATTTTTTTAGATTGCTATTAAAAAAAAAAAATATTGGTAAAAGGTTAAAATCCTTCAAATATAGGCTTAAAGTTTTTCATTTAAACTGCTTTCATTTAGAAAGTCTAAGATTTTCTCTCAAGATACATCATCAGAAAACTTCTTCATCAAGTTCACATAAAAAAATACTGTTATCTCACAGGGTGGAAGTCAATACACCCAACAAGAAATGACCCTACTGTTAGAGGGCACTGGCAGGTATGCACTCTGGTCAAGGTTTACCCTTTAGTTGGTAAGTATGGGTCAGGCACGTGTGCCTTATAGATGAGCAACAGAATACCACCCCATAAAAACATCACCATCACTGATAATAATGATGAAAATGGTTAAAAAAGGTATTATGGTAAAACATATCTGTGTAAAATGGGTGTGGGAGTGATATGGCTTAAGGTAGTATGATGCATTCTATTTTCTGTCTGAAAGAATAGTACAGACTCAAATGTTTTATCTTAAAGGGATGCAAGTAAATACAAATACATACAGGAATGTATTTAAATACTGACAAAACTCATCTGCTGGTTATTCTCTGTTTAGGTAGTCCCCTATGTCCCCATAAGTCATGTGAAACTCATATATTTAAATATGTACAAAAACTCATCTGCTGAGTATTCTCTGTGCAGGTAGTTCCCTATGTCCCCAGTTGTCATGTGAATCTCATATAAATACTCACATAACTCTTCCACTGAGTATTCATTGTGCAGGTAGTTCCCTATGTCCCCAGTTGTCATGTGTATCTCATATAAATACTTACATAACTCTTCCACTGAGTATTCATTGTGCAGGTAGTTCCCTATGTCCCCATTTGTCATGTGAATCTCATATAAATACTTACATAACTCTTCCACTGAGTATTCTCTGTGCAGGTAGTTCCCTATGTCCCCAGTTGTCATGTGAATCACATATAAATACTTACATAACTCTTCCACTGAGTATTCACTGTGCAGGTAGTTCCCTATATCCCCAGTTGTCATGTGTATCACATATAAATACTTACATAACTCTTCCACCGAGTATTCTCTGTGCAGGTAGTTCCCTATGTCCCCATTTGTCATGTGAATCTCATATAAATACTCACATAACTCTTCCACTGAGTATTCTCTGTGCAGGTAGTTCCCTATATCCCCAGTTGTCATGTGTATCACATATAAATACTTACATAACTCTTCCACCGAGTATTCTCTGTGCAGGTAGTTCCCTATGTCCCCATTTGTCATGTGAATCTCATATAAATACTTACATAACTCTTCCACTGAGTATTCTCTGTGCAGGTAGTTCCCTATATCCCCAGTTGTCATGTGTATCACATATAAATACTTACATAACTCTTCCACCGAGTATTCTCTGTGCAGGTAGTTCCCTATGTCCCCATTTGTCATGTGAATCTCATATAAATACTTACATAACTCTTCCACTGAGTATTCACTGTGCAGGTAGTTCCCTATATCCCCAGTTGTCATGTGTATCACATATAAATACTTACATAACTCTTCCACTGAGTATTCTCTGTGCAGGTAGTTCCCTATATCCCCAGTTGTCATGTGTATCACATATAAATACTTACATAACTCTTCCACTGAGTATTCATTGTGCAGGTAGTTCCCTATGTCCCCATTTGTCATGTGAATCTCATATAAATACTCACATAACTCTTCCACTGAGTATTCTCTGTGCAGGTAGTTCCCTATATCCCCAGTTGTCATGTGAATCTCATATAAATACTTACATAACTCTTCCACTGAGTATTCATTGTGCAGGTAGTTCCCTATGTCCCCATTTGTCATGTGAATCTCATATAAATACTTACATAACTCTTCCACTGAGTATTCACTGTGCAGGTAGTTCCCTATATCCCCAGTTGTCATGTGTATCACATATAAATACTTACAGAACTCTTCCACTGAGTATTCTCTGTGCAGGTAGTTCCCTATATCCCCAGTTGTCATGTGAATCTCATATAAATACTTACATAACTCTTCCACTGAGTATTCTCTGTGTAGGTAGTCCCCTGTGTCCCCATCAGTCATTTGAATCTCATATTTTTAAGTACTTAAAAAACTCATCCACTGAGTATTCTCTGTGCATGTAGTGCCCTATGTCCCCATTTGTCATGTGAATATCATATATTTCAATACTTACAAAACTCATCCCTGAGTATTCTTTTTGCAGGTACTCCTTTGTTTCCCCATTTAGTATTTGAATCCCATATATTTAAATACTTACAAAATTCATCTGTTGAGTATTCTCTGTGCAGGTAGTGCCTTATGTCCCCATTTGTCATTTGAATCTCATATATTTAAATACTTGCAAAACTCGTCCCCTGAGTATTTTTTGTGCAGGTAGTCCCCTATGACACCATTGGTCACGTGAATTTCATATTTAAGTACTTACAAAACTCATCCGCTGAGTATTCTCTGTGCATGTAGTCCCCTATGTCCCCATTTGTCATGTGAATATCATATTCCAAGTACATTCCTGGGGTCTGGAAAAAGGTTTCAAAGTGTTATTTCCATATTTAATACAACTTGGGTCTTGTTTCTAAAAGCAAAAAATTCAAAGTATTCTGTGAAAAGAATAATGAACAACTCTATACACCCCTTTTATTGTCAATGCTCACACTAATAAATATTTTTTCTATTAGCACACTGTATATGGCCATTTTCCAACCAAATTTCAGCACTCTGATAAGCAATTATTTGAAACTGAGATGTATTTGTTGAAGATACAAAATCCTGCAGAAGAAGAGGCAAAATCAGTATTGTAAATATGCATGTTATTATTGTAGACAAGAGTTCCTTGAAGGAACTGATGCTCTACTGGCAGAAAGGAATTTCCAAGACTTCAAGAAAAGACCATTTCTTCTTTTTAACTGCTGAGTGTTGAAACCATCTCTGATATTTTCTAGCAATAACAAGAGTTTCAAAGTAACCTCTGTGGCAGGCATATTGTATGTAAGATTGGCACCATTTTCATTTAGGACCAACTAGACATCATTAAAAGTCTTTTGGAGAAAATCCCATGCAAATATGGCCATTCATTCAAGAGGAGTAGCAAAAACACAATTTTTAAGATGGCTGCTACAGTGGCCATATTGAATGTCAGATAAGCAGCGTTTTCATTGAGGACCAACTAAACATCATAAGAAGTCATTTGGTGAAAACCCTATGTCAATATGACCATCCATCTAGGAGTAGCAATAACAAGATTTACAAAATGACCACCATGTCAGCCATATTGGATGTCAGATCAACATCATTTTCATTTTGAACTTACTAGATATCGAAAAAGTCTTCCTGTGAAAACCCCATGTCAAGATGACTTTCTGTTCATGAGGATAAGTGATAAAAGGATTTTAATAATAGCTGCTGTTGTGGCCATAATGGATGCCAAATCAGTACCATTTTTATTTAGGACCAACTGGACATCATAAGAAGTTTTATGGTGAAATTCCAATGTCGATATGATTTTCGATGCAAGAGGAGTAGCAACAACAAGAATTTCAAGATATCTGCCATCATGGCCATAATGGACATCAGACTGGCATGGTTTTCATTTAGGACCAGTTAGACATCATAAGAAGTCTCTTATTGAAAACCCCATGTTCATATAACCATCCATTCCAGAGGAGTAGCAAAAATAGGACCAACTAAACATTATTTCAGTGAAAATGCCATATTGATATGACCATCCATTTCGAAGGAAAGACTTTCAAGATGGCCACCATGGTGGCCATATTGGATGTCTGAGCATGACCATTTTCATTTAGGACCAACTAGACCATGGGATGAATGTGTGTGAAAAGTTTTGTGGCAATCCTCCAAGTAGTTTAGGAGGAGTAATATATGTATCAAGAGTCTTAAATTTGTGGTTTATAGCAACTTAGAAATTCATGAAAATTGGTAAACCATGAAAAATAATAAAATCACAGTATTTTAGATGACTTTTAAAATACAATTAAAGTAATATTTTATTTTAGATTTGTTAAAATACAAATTTATCAGTCAACAAATTTTAGCATTTGAATCGTTATGAAATATCTGTCTACCTAATGATATGGTATATTATGGAAGTAAAAGGTTCACACTTTTCATTTGGCTTGATATGATATTAGGAATAATTTAATTTGACAATTACTTAAATTCTTCGTATTTGAACAAGTCTGCTAGAAAATAAAGTAAATAGTATGTGCAACTGTTTGAAAATATAAAAAGTATAAAAATATCATTCTGTCTGAAACAAAAAAATGTCACAATTTGTCAAGTGGAAACCCCACATTTACTCCTATGCTGTAATTAAAATAAAAATTTAAAAAAATTATTTGGTGATTTATAAAATTTTATGTACAGCAGCTACCAAAAAATGTAAAGAATGCATGTAATTCATATACCGTAGCAATAAGTTTAAATCAATTCTAAACCTAATCTGTTGAAATGATTTATTTTGTCAAGCTTCTTTATCTTTCCCAATGGAAATGATCTTGTATGAGTATTCAGTTCATAAAACATTTATGATAAAGGATTGAAATTATTCAACAAGTTTCATATCAAGTGGACAAAAATAAAAGGTTTATTTATCACAACACGAAAACATTATTTTTGTCCAGATATCTTGAGAAAATATCACTGATTTAATTCAGGAATTGAATAGGTTGTTTCTAACATTACATATGTACCCACTGTGTCACCATGATCTGATGTATTTATCTCGTATTAGTAGAGCTATTAGTGATGGGTGCATTGCAAAGGGACCAGCTCACTAAAATTTGCTCCTTAGGGCCTTAAAGAGAGAAATTTGTGTTGTGAAACCAAAATTTCAAGATATAATTTTCAAGGGCCATAACTCTATCCAAAATGGAGTTGATGAGATAAAACCTATAAAGGCGTATCTAGGTCTTTGAGACAATGTTCACACAAAAGTGTATCATAATATGTTGAATGGTTCTTGAGCTATGCTGGTTACAAGCAACATTCCTTGTCAAGATATTAAGTTAACTGTCGAGGGCCATAACTCTAACCGAAATGGAGTTGACAAGACAAATCATATAAAAGACACATCAAGGTCTATGAGATAAAGTATACACAGAACTACATCAGAATATGCTGAATGGTTTCTGAGCTATGTTCATTACAAGAACATGGTTCATACAGATATTTCATCAGGAAATTCAAGCATTTTTCAAGGACAAAAATGTAATGTTCAAGCTCTATAATTAACTGCATATAAGCTTAATTAGAATCTTGATAATGGTATGTAGAGTCCACAACATTTAAGAATGAATTATTTCTTTCCTAAACAACAACATAGAAATATTTTTTATTAAACAAGGCTCAGGTGAAGAACATATCTGAAGGGGTTTTGAGGCATGATGATACAGGTGCAGTCTGCTCATCTACATCGATTTCGGAGTTAACAGTCAGAGTTTCTAACTCCTTGTTGAGTTTTTCATGTTAAAGTAAAAAATTATTCTAAATTCACACCTAATGTTGATATTTCATTCTTTTTATGCTTTTCACTATTGCCACGAGACTTCAAAGCACTTTTACTCATTGATCTAACTGAGGTTACTTTACTTTGATAGGTCTCTAGTTATACTGATAGTGGGGACTTTGGAGCAAAGGTTAAATGCATTAACATTTTCAGCAGAGGTGCCAGATCCTGGAGATTTTGCACTGGGCACTGTTTTCTATGGTATTTCTTCACTGACTTTAACTACATAAAAAATAAAATAATAATACTGTATTCCTCAAGCAATTTTCTAAATGATTTTAGGTGCAAGAGAGCCAGAAACGTAACTTTTTAAGACTTTAATTTTCCATTAAAATGAGAAGTCAACAGTAATGTTCCCACCATCAGTATGACTTAAGGTGACCTCAGCCACTGTTAATCCAACATCTTTTGATAAACACAAGATATAGCCTCTTTGTTTATTGTTTGGCCTTGCATGCATAGCACTAATGGCAATCTTGTTTGAAATATGTTTCCCATCGCAGAGCACTTGACCAACTTTTTTTATCAGCCGTAAAGGTCCAGTCAACACAGCTTCCAGTCATTTACATCATGAGGTGATTACAATTCTAAACGAGGCAGAGTACTAATAAGCACCTAAGTGAGACAACAAGAAGTCTTACTGAATATGTAAGCAATCCAACATGGAACTAAAATTCCAGGAACATCGGGTTTCTAACTTTTTTTATAGGTCTTTTATTTTTTTTCTTGACATTTATGTCAGTACATTATTTGCTTCTCAATAAAATGCATTTGTTTCTAAATTCAAACACTTTTCAAGGACTATTAAGAGTTTTCAAGAACTTTTATAGGACTTTTTTCAGCCAGCCTCAAATTCAAGCACTTTTCAAGATTGTGCAAACCCAGAAGGATCTGTTGTAGAGATTTAAAATGGTGGAAAAAAGAGCAATAACTCTATCAAAATTGGATCTTAAAAGACAAAATCATTTAATGGCAAATCTACATGTAGTAGGCAGTTCACATATTAAATTACATCTAATTATATGTAAGGGTTGCAGAGCTATGCTGGTTATAAGAAATGTGGATTGACAGACAGATGGAGAAATGAACAGATGGAAAAGGTGATTACCATATATACTCGCCTATAAGCTGATACCAACTGCAAACTGCATAGACCCAGATCTGCCATCACATAATGCAATGGCAGATCTGGGTCTATGCAGTTTGTAAGGACTAATCAGTGGAAGAAACAACATTTACCCTGATCTGCTGGTGCATTATGCAATGGCAGATAAGGGTCTATGTTGTTTGCTTTTGGACTAGGATTATATGCTAGTATATACGGTACCATAGGGCTCCAGCATCTCAATGCAAGGCCCTAATAAAATCTTTTTTTTTTGCAACATAACACACATACTGTATATACTCGCTTATAAGTTTACGATTTTTACTGAAAATTCAATTCATGTAGAGTATGGGGCATCTTATAAGTGTGACATACATCAAATTTTATAAATCTAGGGTTAATATTGGAAACTCTGGATCTTTGCAGTACATACCAATACTGTCAATTCAAACATTTTAACATTTTCATGCCACTATTCCCATTCAGAAATGTATATATGGTATGCACTTTTTTATCCATTTATCCATCTACAGTTATTTGGATTTTAATAATTTGAAAATATTACCAGTAAATTAAATATTACCCACTGTAATGTGAAGTGTCCGTCAATGTTGTTTACCATGGGTGTTTACTAGTAAGTATACTGCTTCCATTTTCACGCAAGTCTGAACAACCTGTATTTGTATTATATTTTGTGTTTTGCTGTATAAACACTTTGTTCGATGCAATAAAAGTTTGATTTATATTTTCCTTTTCCATAAGCCAGATCTTGTTCCCAAGTGATATTTCCCAAGTTATCTGCCAGTGCACGTGGGCTGATAAACCTTTGGCTTGTAAATGCAGCACCCACTTTGTTTTCAAGTTCACAATCCTTTGATCGAGCCACAAATTTGATTATTGTTCAGCGCCTAGTAACAGAATGGTTATTTAAACACCCTGTGATCTTGCCACACATCCTTTTATAGATTCCACAGGCTGCATGATCAAAGTGTCACTTACAGAGCCCAAGCTCAGTCTCCACATAAGCACCCGCATATGACAGTAAAGACAAGGAATCAGAGTCAGACAATATTTACAACGACCAGATGATGATGGAGGATTTCAGAACTTTATTTGATCACTCAGACAATGAGGATGAATTCTTGGGCTTTGTACCAGACAACATTAGACAGTGACAAGATACAGGATACTGTGAATCACAAAAGCGTGAACTTAACTTTCATTATTTATTTGTACGACGTATGGAATTAGCATATTATGGGATATTGTGAATCAGATAATTCTGGGTTATTATTTATATATCGGTATGTGACCTATAATAGAATTCATGGATTTATCATATAAATGGATTTAAAATGTCAAGCATTATTGAGTTTGATTGGATTATTAGTGACATATTCCACTCAGTAATATAATTGTCTTTAACACTGGTTTTGTCTTTATTTTTCATATCTATCTATCTATCTATCTATCCATCCAGTTTGGCTTGTTTATTTTTTCGAAGTACAACTCTGATTCACTGACAACAACTCACCCCTTCAAATGGATATGACTTTCAAAATACAACCCGCCTTATAGAAGGGTCAAAGAGAAATTAGCTGGGGGGTGTCAACTTAGAGTTGAGTCGACTTATACTCGAGTATATATGATACATTCTGACACTGGTGTAAGCAATGTAATTTTGATGATAATATGTGATGTTTCATAATTACCTCACCAATATCAGTCTTGCATTTGCTGAGAACAATATACCACCATCGTTCTCTAGCTGAGACAAAGAATCGGTAGGATTCACAGTCATAGTATTCCTCCCCACTGATATTTCTTAGCATACATTGAGAACCAAGCACCAGGTTTGTCAGGTCAATGGCTTGTGCCATTTTTGGGTCCAGTACTCCCTTCTTTTGTTCACAAGTCTGCAATAATGTAATGTGGATTATTTGTAGTGCCAAAATATTACAGATATATGGACAAACAATGGATAATATTGAATAATGTGATAAATGGTATTAGACAACGGTCAGAACTTAATTAGGTCTTTATTTTTGTATCAATAACATTTACCTTAAATCTTTGGAAGCCAAAAAATTTGTAGCTTTTTTGATAAATTTCCCAACAAAACTGTCCAAAACCTTAAATATTGCATGCATAAAAAATCTTTTTTTTTTCTTGTATTGTTAAATTCCTAAAATTCTGTCACCTGTTCAACAACTTAAGAATAATACTGATTATTACATGGTTTCCATGATAGTTGGTTTTTCATTGGATGGCACATCGTCATGTGATATGTGACATTTCTTTGTGTCACATGGTCATACTTTATGTTGCATAATCATGACATTATTGACTTTTACATGATGTCATTGCATCATGTAAGTGAAAATGAAATCTGTACAATTCTAAATCAAAATAAATTGCATTTTTTCTCTAAATCATGTAACACAAAAATTATAGTCTTTTGTTTTGATGAAAATGAAGTTTGACGATTACTGGTTCTTAAAATTCCATATTCACCTCAAGGTCTATAATTGTATAGTATTCTCTATTTTGCAATTAAAATTTCAAAATATAGGTTGCATCTAATAACTGCAACTAGATCTGACAGTAAGCGAGTGCATTGGCAATACCCCCATGCTCTCCAATTTAAAAAGTAATGTCATGATGCAAATGCATAGAAGTTTCATGAAGTGATCTCACAAACAGTTCAAGAGATATTAACTAAAGAATGAGATGGATTGACACAATTTGTAATAACTCTAAAAGTACTAATCTAGCAAAACTGAATCTTATGTGGAACACCAACTTTTGTCATGATACAGGTGCATACCAAGTTTCATGAAGACATTTCAAATGGTTCAAGAGATGTTAAATGGAGAAGAATGTGACAAATGATTGGATGTACCAAATTTGAATAAAAATGGGGAGATCAGACATATTCCATTTTTTTACAGGACACAATGTCTTAGTCTAGTCATGATACAAAGCATACAAAGTTTCATGAAGATATCTCTAAGGGTTCAGGAGATATTAAATAAACAAAAGCATGATGGGTGGATGGACAAGCTGACTCCAGCATACCTCCCCAATACTTTGTTTGTGGGAGGTATACAAAGTGTATATCGAGATCTGTCAGCATATCATAGTTGAGTCTGTTCATTCTACAAATAATTTAATGTGAACAGTACGAACAGGAATGTCATGCTCACCTTATCTGTCTCTGGATACACGGCTTGCCATTGATTGCTGGTATCATAGTAGAGTAAAAAACTCTGAGAACCATATCGCTGTGAAAAGGTATATAAATGGAAATAAAAATAATAAAAATTAAAAATGGCCTTTTATTTGTCTACAAAAACCCCACATGTTTTGCATTTTTCATATTTTTCAACCACAAAATATTTACCTATAGTAATGGACTATATTGAATAAAGGCAGTTTTCTGCCCCCAATTTATGAAAAAGTAAATGTTAAATTTCATGACTCTTTGTCTAATTGTGTTATTTAAGATACAATGAAACTCTTCAACATTTATTATGTTTATAGATTTCTATTTCATACCATAAAACGACCTTTGAGCATGGGCTGGTATTGAAATTGCAGATTAAATGCTGCATTTAGCAACTTTATAATCCAAGTTAGATTTGAGCGCAGTCTTGCTCCACAGAGAAATTTCAGCACACTGTGTATTTCTTATGAATAAAATTGTCTTCAAAATGTCATCACGGAGCAAGGTTGCGCCGATACCTAAAAATTAATAAGTTTTACAGTCTATGTAACGTTAGCATTTTGTTTCTGTCACACTGTTGGTACCTCAGTCTACACTACATGTAAAGAAATAGAACTGCATTTTCTACCAGTACTGTACTCAAAATATTTAAAAGAAACAACAAAAGAGTGATTTAAAACCATCTTATTCATTTATTTCATACATACTTTATCCATTCAAAATTTAAGTTTGCCTTGTGCACATGGCTCAATTTTTTGCAAAGGCACCAGCGGGGATCCGGAATAAAAAGTAAACAGAAACTGAGAGGCATCTATAATATGTGGCATTTTATTGTTCGACGTACCTGAACATTGCCAATTTATCACATAATGGATGCCATAACTAATAGGAACATAAGCAGGGCTGAGCAAATCCTATAGCCCAACGTCCTGGACTATTCATTTTCGAAGTCGGGCAAGTAAAAATTTTCAAGTCACTAGTCCACGACAAGTAATGTTTGCCTATTTTAACAAAGGTTGGGCAAGTGCCTGTTTTTATGCCATAATCACTTATCTACCTTTGTCTGGCCGTTCATACCCTCCAGACGTACTGAATGTTTGGTTCTATCCCTCTCCATGTATTTATTTAAAGCCTGTATCACACATACTGTTGGCCATTGGTAACTCTTGCATGTGCGCACGTTATATTACCACTTAATTGCATATTGGGCTAAGTGACTAAATTATTGGCCAATCAAAACACGTGAGACAAAACAAAGCAGATATGATTAATTAGCAGTGTTTTAAATGGCTTCCTTGTGTTTACTTAAACCAGATCCTCATGAACGACTCACCCTATGATTTTAACCCAGCGAATCAATCCAATTAAATTAATGAAAGGCACTTTACCGACATTAGTGTAAATTCCCTTTATGAACTGATTAAATGCAGTGATGATTCTTTAATTTTTAATTGATTATACAATGGATTAACTTCTATGTCCGAAATTGCATTTGAAGTGAAACAATTACGCTAATTAGGGAGCTGTCTCTGTTCCTATTTAGAGGTCAAAATGTGTGTTATGATCACTTTAAAGGTAGTTGTTAAGCAAGGTAACATTTACTATGTTGATAAAATGAGTTACTAAATTATTTTTCCATGGAAGTTAATAAGGAAAATTCGGAGAAGGAAAATTAATGTGAAAGTGGAGGGGTAAAACATAAGACTGCCACTGAATGTGAGGTAACTATTTCTACAATGAGACATAAGCCAGAATCTGTGGCAACAAACAATAAATGTCAAATACGACACTACTAAGAGACTGAGAAATTTTCAGCCACATTGAGTTCATAGTAATCTCTGGATCGAATTCATTGATTCAGAAGCAAAAATGTTTTGCAGTTATTGCAAACAATATCCCACAGGTTGGAAATTCAACCAGTGTATTTGTCAATGGAACTGACAAATTCAGGATTAAACCAATCAAGTCTCATGACCTCACAAGGAATGAGCAGTTATGGAAAGTCTGAATTCCAGTAAATTCTTTTCCATTCTTGCTGACTGAAGCACATGTACTGATGCTACCATATTGGAGCAAGAAATAGTGCATATAAGATACCTGGACAATGGAAATCTGAAAACCCCTGATGTAACAAAATGTATAATATCAACCTATGTTTCTGAAAAATTCAATTCTTTTAAGAAATAAATATGGTTGTACAGAATTTCATTTGTTCTTTCTATGGATTAAAGTGCAAACATCTCATCAAATCTTGACAAGTGATTTAAATTTGGGACAAGTGAAAAGGTAGTTGGGACAAGTGAATTTTCTGAAACCACTTGTCCTGGACAAGTGTATGAAAAAACAATTCGCTCAGCCCTAATAAGTTGATTATTATTGGTTACAAATGAAGTATAACAGAAGGATTTCAAGTTTTGTATTCAATTATGTTATGAGACAACCCATCCTGTGGGAAAATAAATTAACATATAGTTTGACTCATCTGTAGTACATTTCTTCACACATACACACACACACACACACATCCTAAAATACAACTTGATAGTATCAATCGAGTAAGGTCAAAGCCAAAATACATATAAGAACATTTAATTCAGTCATACTTTCTTCCAGTTTTAACAATATTCTTTTTTTAAAAACAAATGGACCTGTAATGTACCGTATATCCATGGAGTGCACAAGAAAAGAATAGTTCAGATTTTAACACTCAAAAATAATCATTATTTTAATTGATCATATTTTTTACAAATTGCCCTTTTTGAATAATTTTGGAATTTAACATTTTTCAATTTATGAGAAATGACCAGTATCAAGATTACCAAAATACTATAAAATCCAAGCATAGTAAAACAGGAGATCTATGTTTTAATCTGCCCCTTGTAATAATCAAATAAATAAATAAGTAATTTAACAGTTCCTAATAGCTTCAGTAATGAATCACTGTAACAGTGGTATATGTGATTTTCATTTATCCGTTAACTTACTACTTGTTACCATGTTCTCAAGCATACCTTTTTAAAAACTGTAGCATAACTCAAGTACCAGATTAACCCTGCTTTATTTAGTGAAGCATCAAGTCCATTTTTCAGATCACTTGAGGCTGTTTACTTGGGTATACAGACCTCTTTGACAGAAAGCAAGTGTACCATGTTGTCCAGTAAGATTAAGTAATGGTTAGAACAAAATGAGCCTAAGTCATACCAAAAATGGTATCAATCAAACCACTGTCACTTCCATATTTATATTTCAATAGATTTGAGGTTAGGACATTAAACAAGCAGGTACTGTATTCAGTGTTTATTTCATGCTTTGTATATTTATATCAAAAGAAATTATAATTCTCAAGAAACCAGTTTGATTTGTTCACTGCCTTTTTGTAGCTGGGTAATACAAGTCTATTTTCATAGCAGATCTACAATAGGGATTACATACCATATGACAGCTTACAGAAGTGAAATCTTTTTTCTTCTGAATAAAATGATATTATGACGATGCAATGTTTTAAGATAATAATGTAGTTTATAAACAAACATCCATTAGTTTTATCAGTACCATCAGACTGTTGTATTGTAGATTGTGCTGTATATAATATTCTCATTGACACGACTCTTTCCCAGCACCAGCAAAGCCAAATTCAATGTACATGAAGATCTATCCAACAGAACTTCACATTTATGGTGTAATGTCAGTTTTATACCTGATAAAATCGGAATCCCAAGTATGGAACCAAATGTTCAAAGTTTTAAATATTAAGATTTTGAGAAATAATGGAAGTTTGAATTTATCCAGGAAATAGTATTTTGCCGAATAACTTTCTTGTTAAAAGTTTTAAAAGATTAGAAGTTTTACAGGTTTTGGTATTATAACTGTACAATAAAAACCAAAGAGGAAATTTCCTTTACTTAATGAGGATACATAATAAAAGTCAAAATAATCATAATAACAGCAATAATAATAAAATTAACAACAAAACATCTGTTTATGTTCACCAAATATGTACAATAAAGTTACAAATATAGGGAAAAATATATATAAGAAATTTATTTACAATTCATTTACTACATCAAAAGTTGTCCACATTTTTTTCTCACTGTCCCTTATGTGACTGTGTTTTCCAGTGTGGAAAAGTTGTGCAGGATCAATTATTGTACCCTGCTTCACGTGATTACTATCCCGTCTCGTATGGCATTAAACAAGCAGTTTGATTGACATATTGCTACTCTGACTCATTTGTATGATGTCATCATGATTATGAGATTGTGATCATCTAAACAATTTTCTGTCAGTTTAGTTTCCAAATTTGCAGTGATTTCACTATGTTTTGTGGGGTACCAATTATTTTTAATTCTGTGGTTGCTACAAACCATAAATTTAAACCCCAGTGAGCAGTGATTATTCTGCAAAAGCAATAGCACCTCTTTCTGAACAAAATCAGTTACCAAGAAAAATGTAAATTTGCCACAACATGCAAAAATCATATCCATGCAGGGCTGAGCAAATCCCATAGCCCGATGTCCCGGACTATTCATTTTCGAAGTCGGGCAAGTAAAACTTTCCAAGTGGCTACAGTAGTCCGGGACAAGTGCTTTTTAAAAAAGTCAGGCAAGTCCTTATTTTTGTGCTATAATCACTAAATCTACCTTTATTTGGCCAATCATGCCCTCTGGGCGTACTGAATACTTGATTCTTCCCCTCTTCGTGTATACATTTACATCCTGTTACCGCTTGACTGCATATTGGGCTAAGCGACCAAATTATTGGCAAATGAAAACACATCAAACAAAAGAAAGCCAGTATAATCAATTAGCAGTGTTTTAAGCGGCTTTGTTGCAGTGTGTTTACTCAAGCCAGATCATCACGAGCGGCTCACTATGATTTTAATCCAGCGAGTCAGTGTAATTAAATTAATGAAAGGTACTTTACCGACATCAGTGTTGGTTTCCTTTATGAACTGATTAAATGACAGTAATGATTCTTTAATTTATAATTGATTATACAGAGGATTAACTTCCACGTGCGAAAATGCATTTGAAGCGAAACAATTACGCTAATTAATGAGCTGTCTCTGTTCGTATTTAAAAGAGAAAATGTACGTTATGATCACTTTAGAAGTAGTTGTCAAGCAAGCTGATAGTTACTCTGTGGATAAAATGAGTTTGCTAAATTATTTTCGCAAGGAAGGTAATAAGGGCGATTCGGAGAAGGAAAAATTGTTTGAAAGTGGAGGGATAAAACGTAAGACTGCTACTGAGTGTGCGGTAGCTATTTCTCCAAAGAGACATAAGCAAGAATCTGTGGTGGCAAAAAATGTCAAATATGACACTACTAAGAGACAGAAATTTTCAGCCACATTGAGTTGATTGTTATCCCTGGCTTGAATGTATTGACTCGGAAGGAAAGATGTTTTGCAGTTATTTCAAGCAATATCCAAAACTGGCACATGTTTGAAATTCACCCAGTGTATTTGTCAGTGGAACTGACAAATTCAGGATTGAACCAATCAAGTTTCATGACATGTCTGGACCCCACAAGGCCTGTGTAGCACAATATATGCATGACACTAGCCAGCATGTGCAGAAAATCAGTGAAGTCAGAGTTGCCAACACACCAATAATAACAACCAATGTTTTGAAAAATTAAATTCTTTTAAGAAATAATTATATTGTATATTATCTCGTTTGTTTTTTCTATGGATTAAGTACATACATCTCATCAAATCGCGGCAAGTGATTACCATTTTGGGACCAGTGAATAGTAAGGTGGGACTAGTGAAGAGTAAGGTGGGACAAGTAAATTTTCTGAAACCACTTGTCCTGGACTAGTGGTTAAAAAAAAAATTTGCTCAGCCCTGCCATGAAAACAAATTTTTGGAGAAAAACATTTCCTCAATAATACTTTCCCAATCATAATACAAGTACCATAGAAGTACATCCACTACCTTGCAAATCGAGCCCTCCCATGCTAAGAAAGAAGTTCACCATGTCTTTTGGCTTGTTTCAGCAACAAAAGTACATTAAAAGGTTATCTGCTTCCCAAGATGCAAATCACAGAGTGATCTCACCTAGGATTGAGAGCTTGTCACCAGTTCCCATCTATCATCACTTGCTACTAGAGCGGATATGCATGCTTTTCCAGGGATATAACTGCAGGGAGGGCTTGGAAGGTTGTGCCCGTACTATGGTCAGGTAAGTGTTATTTTATACCAAAAATTGATTTCTTCTTTAAATATGTTACCCAGTCATAATACCTTAGGAGAATTGATAAGAGGTGGAGGAAGTTACATTCCCTTACCCCAAAGTTGACCCTGGTTCCAGTCTCCATGCATATATGAAGCATTAAGTCCCATGTGAGTTAGGGTTAGCATAAAGGTTATGAATGGTCACTGCTATGAGAAACCTTGCGGGTTCCTGCAAATCCAGCAGAAGTAGAACAGCCTGCTTTATTACAAAGCTGCTGAGTGATCTTGGGAAATGAACTGTTGTGCTGCTGATATAGGTCCCACAAGGTCAAACTGAGCCCTTTGGGATGAAAGGTCTCTGAGGTCAAAGTTGGAGAATGTCCTCTCTGACCTTTATCACATGGCTTGAATGATGTCAGTCAGGGAACAGCTCGAATGCTATACCAGTGGTGACTGCCCTAATCTCATGATGTAATATGCTTAAGAAACTCATCTGGTCTTGGGTTAGTTTCCTCTAGGCTGAGCGGATAACCCTATGGTTCCAGGATGATTGAGCCCGAGTGGAAATATTGTCCCTTCCTTCTCTGAGTGGTAATAAGTGAGATCTCGATTCATCTAATCAACTCACTTCAAACACCACTTCAGTACCCTGATGGGGTCCTGCAGAAGCTTTTGGGAAGCAGGTTCCAAAAGACAAATGTTTAAGGACAAATTACTAGTTGCCCATGATTGGGAGCCTATTCTTAGCAATTAAAGCAGGGGTTCTCATGAAAGAAACTGAACCATTGTGGCAGAACTGCAGAGAGTTCAAGTCGACCAATAAGGCATGAATCTCACTGATTCTGCTTGCTGTAGCTAAAGTGACTAGGATGCAGGTCTTGTATGAAAGGTGAGTCAGAGAGGCTTTAGACAATGGTTTAAAAGGGTGTCCTGTTTAATCACATCAGAATCCATGGTAGGTTCCATTTTGGACAATGGGCCAAGGCTTTCATGTGAGACAAAAAAAGGGTTTCCTCATCTGGTGTACTTTCTTACTTCTCTGGTCTCTCTTAGGAATTGATGACTGGCCTCTGGAATGCTGGACCTGCATAAGATTTACCTCTCTGGTGGCCTGTTTCCTCACTTCTTCTATGTTACTGTGGAAAAGGAAGCTGGAAGATGGCAGTTGCAATCTGAGGATGTGATGGTCTTTTAGCAGATGGACATGGATAGATATCTGTATCTTTCCATGAGCTGAAGATTAATGGAAGCAACTTTGTCACTGTAGTGTTGACCTGCTCTGCTGAGTACATGAACTATATACTACACTGACTTCCAGGAGCATCTGTCAGTGGGTTTCTGAATGGAATAGCCTCGGCTATGTTCAGATTGCTAAAATATAGTCATTAAGCCCAAGCTGAGCATTGAGTCAATCACTACAATGTTGCAAACCAGTTTTTGCATGTCAAGAAAGGATTTCTGGTCCATGCACACAGAGAAAGGTTTCTACATTCCCATGCCCACAATGTCTCTGTCCACAGCTGGAACTACAGTGTGGAAGACTGGCATGTGTCTTGTAGAAAGTTAGGTTGAAGTTTGATGGGAGAAAAGAAAGGCCTGTTGATGCTTGGGTCTTGAAATTGCCTTCAAAAGCAAGTAGGATGTCAGCAATTTGACCAGACTGTGATAACTGCTTTAATGAAGGTTGATCTTTCATTACTAAGTGATCAATGGATGCAGCAACCACTAACAAAACATGAGGCAGACAGAATTATGGATTCAGAAGCTGAAAGACTTATTCAGTAGATGAATGGAAGGCTGAATCTTCCCTGAACATTGTTGAATCAAGAAAGGAAAATGCTGTTTGTGCGTGCATGTCTTTGAAGTCAGAAGACTGGGATGACAAAGAAGCCTCCTGCAAAGTAGTGGCTACTGAGCTGATGAAGCAGGTGGAAGGGGGACAATAAACAACACTGGAAGTCCTTCCATATTGGGAAACGGTGATTTCTAGGCATTCACTGTAAGTCTTCAAAGTTCTAAGATGAGTACTGGGCGTCTGGTAATGGGAAGTTGGTGTAGCCAGTACTGGGTCATGACAATGTTAGGACCAGTAATGACCTTGTGTGGTGCTTGTCTGTGGTGGCTTCATGGGTCCAATACTGTATATTGTGGGAGATGAGTTCACCAAGTCCAGTGCCAATTCACTGGTCATCTGGAATCAAATTTTAATTCATTTAGATCACTAATTTTATCCTGGAATGGTAAAGACTGTAACTGTAATATCTACAAATAATACCCCCCTCCCCTGCCATGATGACAACAACTAATATATATGTTACTGTTCTGTTTTACTGTCCTTGTCTTATGTACCATCAAGTGCCCTACTGATGTCTCCGTTCTTTTAAGCAAGACAAAATCTGCATCTCAGCATGCTTTTTAGTCCTAAATTGGTGCTTTTGTTTCTAAATTTAATTTCAATCTTGACATTAACATAAAAATTTTAAGTAAGTTATTTTTATTTTCATTTACCTAAATGCTAAATTCACTCATTATTACTGCCTTTTTAACATGCTTTGCTTGCTTATATTTTAAGTTATGTGCTATGTGTTTTGTCCAATTGTATCTATGCATTATGCTGTGTTGTTTTTATGCTGCATTTGTATGTCTTGCTAATCATGCTTGATTTAATGTCTTTATTGTTTTTATGTCATGTCGGTAAAAAGCAAGTTAGAGCTTATGTTGAATTGTTTTAAATCATGCCGATTATAAATAAATCTTATCTTTATCAATGAATTAAGATAAATTCTATAGAAAATTACCGAAATGATCTTATTACTAGGAATAAATGATCATTTATTTTATATCACATACAAAAAAGGTCAAGATATGAGTTGAATTGTAAATAATATAGACCGTACGGCAGGCAATTAAGATGGCACTGGTTAGCTTATCATATGATGAAGTTAGACAATTGAAGTGCAAAACATTTATCAACAATGATAATAGAGTGAGACTGAGTAAGAACAAAGATGGAGTATGCTTCCCTGAGGTGAGAAAACTCTGACAGATCAATCTGGTGAAAGGCACAAAGAGGAATGTATTTGTGAGGCCTCCTATAAGACCATGCTGACCACGCAAAAGCAGAAGTAGTAACAGATGATTGACAGCATTTAGCATCAGTTCCTCTATCCAAGGAGAGACGACTCTCATCTGATTTCGGTCTCGTCAAGCAGATGACTTCTTTATGCACTGTTACTGCTAAAACAAGCCAAAAGACACTGAGAATGCCTTTACTTACCTTAAGCACTGGATTGGGCAGGAAGTGGATATACTGCCAATGTATTATGATTAGGTAATGTATTTTAAGAAGAAATCAATGAAATCAGTGCTTCTTATATTGCTGTGTTTTAATCATATTTCTAATTAACACCATATTCTTTCATGTAAACCAAATCTAACATGCTCTTTCAAAGTGTCCAAAAATTTTCAATTCACATCTTATCCTTTTGATGCATTTATCTGGGTCAAAGGAGTACCAGTTTTTGACTAGGGAATATGAGAAAAATAAGCCTTCATTATGTGGCAGTGTAGAAAATTAAATTGTTACCTCAGGATTAGAATTTTATATCACAAGTAGTGACTGATGTAAAATTTAATCCCTATGGTGGAAATTCCCTATCCCACACAATGCACATGAAGGATCTATGCATCTTCAACTTGCCTGTAAATCACAATAGGTTATATCCTCTCTGTATATGACTGACACTGTAGACCATTATATCCTCTCTCTATATGACTGACACTGTAGACCATTACATCCTCTCTCTAAATGACTGACACTGTAGACCATTACATCCTCTCTGTATATGACTGACAAGTTATATCCTCCCTGTATATAACTGATGGGTTATATCCTCTCTGTATATGACCGATAGGTTATATCCTCCTGTGAATGACTTCCAAAAACTTTTAGACAAAATTTTTAATGTTGGTGACATCACCACGGGCATGTAATACCTATATAAATGTATTGGTCCCACACAATGCAGCTTTTCTGGAGAGCCACAACAATGCACAGTGTTAAATAAATCACCTTATACTGAGGTAGATTCAATGTACTACATTATATAAATCAACCTATACTGAGGTAGATTCAACGTACTGCATTATATAAATCAACCTATATTGAGGTAAAGTCAATATGGGGACTATGTTATACAAATCACCTTATACTGAGGTAGATTCAATGACTACTGCATCATATAAATCAACCTCTAATGAGGTAGATTCAATTATTGAACTGTATCCTTCCAAAAATGGGATCTGTGACCATTAAGGAAAACACTATACTGAGGTGGTTCATAGTGCAGTGACTACCATTATGTATTGATTTCTGCTAACAGAAGCAAGACTAGATCAGCTTTGATGGTTTGCCAAGTTGCCATAACAATGTCCATGCTTTATGACCCTTTTCCAAAAATTTAAATACAGAAATCTGCAAGATTTTTATACCTTTGGGTACTTAACATGGTATGTAAAGTTTCCTTTTTCTGGCAAAAAGCAAAATCTGGTCAAAAATGTCCAATCCTGAAATGAAGGAAAAAATAAATTAAGAAAAACCATGAAAATTATTTGAGTGATTGCATATTACTGTTATAGTGCTAAATAACTGTGTTGTTTTAATATTCAACTCATGGATAAAGATACTTTCTGTCACTTAATTAGCTTCTTTAATGAAATATCAAATTCAACATAATATCAACACATGCCTTAATTAGCATACTCGCATGCATATGTGCACACACATGCACACCCACACAGAGATACCCTACAGTAAAAACTCTCATCAAAATATACATTATGAGCACAATGTGACTCGATTCCAGCCATAAGCCATGTGGGAGGGAAGCTGCTACTAAAACTCACCTCATACATCCTGATTTTTTAAACTTACTACAATGCATGCCTGTTGGTGCCTTAAATCAAAACTCTACAGGTTAATTCCATCCCATTTAGCAGATCTTACATGTGTTTTATTCATTGTGACCATGTTGGAAGAAAAAATCCACTTCCAAAATGAAGAGCTCACAATTTAACCAAGGAAGCTAACTCTTCTAGTATATATATGAAAGTGATGGGAACATAGTTGTTGAGTTTATTATAATGAACTTTCAACTCACAAAATTTCCCAATATTTTGTAAAGTGTACAGTGGTAGATATTACATCATACACAGTAGAGATTCTGTAAATAAAAATATTTTAATAAGCATAATCATTTTTTTGAATTTAGTAAGGATACTCTAATTTAGTAAATTTCCAAAAATGTAATGCCATTATGATTTACAATTATTGGAAACTTGAACCTGGTTTAATGCTCTCTCTCTCTCTTTACCCAGACCTCTAGTGAGAGCAGGGTGCTGGTTGCCTGGAAGTGACAGAAGGTCTCTTTGGAGGGCACCCTATATATAACAGAGAACAGTTTTATGCACTTCACTCATGTATTTATAATAATAAATTATATTTGCACTGCAAGTGAAAAATAAGAGTAAATGAAGCTAAGTGGATGCCCAAACTGCACATGTAGAACATTACCACATGCAATGTATTAAATATCTAGAAATTTAAGACAGGGCAATTCACAAGAAGGGATGGACACCCTGCAATGAAAGCAGGGTACACCGCAGAGAGGGCAGGACACCACATTGTGAGGGCAGGGTGCAGTGACCTCCCAAAAAAGGCTAGAGACAACAATGTTACACATACATGGAAACTGGAATTTTAAGTAAGCTGGAGGCTCTGAGTTCAAAAGATACCCCAACTTCTGTGGCATAAGTCAGTATCTTTCAAGAGATACTGATTAAACTCTAGAAAATAGGTCACAGTGAGCGAATTTTGGCACAGATCACAGCATCATCCAAAGATTCACCCTCGATGTAAGTTTGGTGGCAATAAGTGAAAAGGTAATTTGGAGTAAGAGCCCAAAGATGTGTTTTAATGAATAATAATAAACCAATGAAAAGGATGTCAAAATATATCAGTTTTGGCATGTAATACACTTTCATTTCAAGATGTATATACAGTTCAAGTTTCATGGCAACCAAATGGTGTAAAGGCATTAAAAGTTAAACCTCTAAACAATTTTTTTTAAAGTTCAAAATTCAATTATCTTGTAAAGTAGTAATGTGGCCAGTTTTGGTACCATCTGCATCCCAATATGTACTGTCAATGTAAATTTGGTTGCAATACATAAAAAAACCAATTTAAATTTAAACTTAATCTTGAAAAAGTAGGCCACATCAACCCAGTTTTGGCATGCAATGCATCATCCCAAGATACACCCACAGTGTAAATTTGATCTTAATATGTGTAGCAATATAGGACATTTATAATCCATACACAGAGGATAGACACATATTAAGAGGGGCAGATGGTTGGACAAAGTAAATCATATCCATCATGCAGTTATAAAAATGTAATAAAGGCCATAAATCTATGAAAAGAACTCATATATCTCAGAATGTTTGGAACATGCACAAGGATCAAAGTAAAAACAGAAATTCCTTGCAATGCAATGTCTTGCCTGCCCCACCATTCCACAATCCAAAAACCTTGATAGAGCAAGAAAAACAGGTCACTGTGAACAACTTTGCTTATGAGTTGTATCCTTCAAGATGACTATACACATCAAGTTTTATGACTGTAAATATAAGTGTCAGGGAAAGTGACCTAAATTCAAAAACCTGACACTGATGCCTACACAAGCAATGCCATTGGACACTTAGAAAACAGGCCGGTTCTTGCATACAGTAATAACATAATGCAGGCAGATTCTTCAGCAAAGTCTACCAACTACCTCAAGTTCTATCTATTTCCAGAAATGCAGTATTGTCTGCAGGAAGACATATAATTCATCTGATAACAAGCAATTCCTGAGTACAGATCATGATGTACCATAAATAAATATGGTCAAAGAAACTGCAATACAAACCTGTGTACAGTATACTGATATAAAAAAAACCTGTGTAAACTGACATCAAAGTGGACAGATCAGTTAAAACCTGTGTATACTGATATCAAAGTGGACAGATCAGTTAAAACCTGTGTATACTGATATCAAAGTGGATAGACCAGTTAAAACCTGTGTAAACTGTCAATCAAAGTGAACAGATCAGTTAAAACAGTTTGCAGAGGATATCAATTTATCTAAATGACCAAGAAAGACAACCAAGCGTTTGTTGACTGACTGTATTTAACATTATTGGCTATGATTTTAGCAGTAACTGAGTCAAATCATCAGGACCATCAAATATCTCTAGAATTGTTAAACCATTGTTTACATTTGTCATAGGTGGCAAGCATATTAATTTCTCAAATCTATGTATGTCAACAATTAGGTTTAGTATCACCTGGAAGAAAAAATGTGAATACCTTGCACATGTAATGAGTGCCATTTGCATGTGCAGACATGTACATCATGTTGAATGTAAGTATACAGCAGTAGAAAGGTCCGACAAATATGAACTAAAATTACAAAAGTAATAATTTTTATTATTTTTTCTTGCAGCAATATTCCAAGACATTTACTGGCAGCAACTGGTCACACAGCACCCTCATTATAATGCCCTTCATTATAATGCTTTAGTTCCTTCTATAAGGCATGTATGGTAATCCAATTTTATTATGGAGTAGTAACATTATATGTATAATCTACCTCATTATAAGGTGGTTTCATTATAAGGCAGTATACTGCCATGAACAGTGTTATAATGCAGGAGTGTTGTACAAAAGCTTGAGATAGATATAAACATGGCCATGAGAAAATATGCACCCCACCACTGCATTTACATTAGGAGCAAAAAATTGGAGATTGTATTTCTTTTTTCTTTTTTTGGCTTCCAGTGTAAATGCAGTCATTGGGTACATATTTTCTCATGGCCATGTTTATGTCTGTCTTCTAATAATAATAATAATAATAATAATAATTAATAATAATAAATACTTTATTGTATCTGAAGCTTTTTAGCTAGATTATGTAAAAATCAGTCCACTATGAGAAATGAGATATGATAGGCTTTCTTAAAAGTACTTATATATGACCTAACTGAAAATTCACAATGTTTCAACAATTTCTGCAATTTTATCATTTTTTCATTGTGTTTGGAGTGAGATTTTGGGATGGAAACTGATTAGCAGGATTAATTGCACTAAAATGGTCGGATGATGAAATATTACATGTTAATTTATGTGAGCATGTTTTCCACGCTGCTTTTAGAAATTTTCAAAATGTGTTGTGCATGTACGTGTGTTTGTGAGTCAGTGGCAGTGGCAGCTTGCCAGTACAGGCAAATTAACAGATCTTGATTTGACAGGTACAGCACGTTGACCATATTTAATTGGCATCCTTATGTTTAGTAGAAGTTAGACATTTCTTTTTTAGGATTTACAGTAATTAAGTAATTTAGTGATTTAATTCAGTAATTCCAGATTATTTAATCTAACAAATTATCTCACCCCAAGCTCACCACTTTCAGTAACACAGTATTCCAAATAAATTTTCTTTAACATTATCCATGTGAATTATTAGTACAGAGACCCTGAATGCAACTGTGCATAATATTTATACATGTAACAGTGCAATGAAAATAAAAATTGCATGCAGTACAAATTGGAACTTAAGTATCCAGTGAAATTAAATTATGGCTGATATAACAGGACTGAATTTCTGTTATGTAAGTCCCCTGTTGGCAAAAACATTGACTCACCCATGTTTGAAAATAGTGGGTCAGCAGATATGTGCAGTCCTATAGCCATTTGAATTCCTTTACCACATTTAAGGCCTAACTTTACTTGGTACTGTATAGTCAGGATTATGTTGATCATCATCAATGCCATTAAACTCTATAGACACACACATGTATTTCATATCTGAGTTATGTACACAGGGCTGGTTCTCGGATCCTCATAAATTCTTTTTCAAACATTTACACTTACTCCTACTTAAACATACACATACACAATGATGTTTGCACTATGAATACAATATGATCCTGGTAACTGAATGAACACAGGTATTCACTTATAATGCCAAACATCTTTGTGATGACTTTATAACTCTGTACAGTTCTACACTTTCAATAAATAATTTAGTTTCAATTGCTACTTCTCAACTAATAACAATTGCTGCTGACAATATACCTTTCACATATTTGCTCTAAGCCCCATTTACCACACTCATTCAAATACAAAAATGTTTCACAATTTATGAAAGAAAATTATGACATTTTACAGACTTATCACTTCAACTAAACATAAAATAACTTTGAGTAGTGAGCCCACCAAGCCTGAGCTACATCCCTCACACTGGCTGTAATAATTGGATAAAGAGGTGCTAATTAAGGTTGACTGAAATCTCTGAAACATCTATTGATGTGATTTAATTTGACAATAATTGTTTTTAGGCTTTATTCTATGCTGATACCGTTTGTTATTATTTTAAGAAGAATTTCCCCTCACACCAGCCACAAAAGATCCTGGATGCAAATAAAAACCGATATAAAATATGGACATAAGCTGTATAAGAGAGAGAGGGGGTGGGGAATTTTCAGGAGACAAAGTTGACTGTAGGGAATATCTTGTTTTTTTTAAAAAAAATTCTCAAAATCAATATGTTTAAACTTGATGACACTTTTTGCTTTTGAGAGAAAATGCTAGTCAAAAGGAGGAACATTTTGTGTGCCTGACAACTATGCAAACAGATGTATTAACCAAGCAGAAGGACCATGCAGCTGCAATAATTGTGCATGAAATTATTTCTCCTTCTTAAATCCGTAATTATGACGACTTTTAAAATATAAATATCTACTTTAATTCAAAATTTACTGCAAAAAAGTTCTCATTCTGAAACATAGAGTGAACATATATAGATTTTGCAATACGAATGAGCCTAAATTTTCAATTACTGTATCTTTTTAGGTAACCAGACTTGTGTTTGTAAAAATGTGTATGTCCCACTGCAGACTAAATAAAGTAAAATAAATTCAGAAACACTTTCAAAATGGTTATATAGTACTGATTAAAAAAAAAGTTCTAAAAGTGTAAATATGAAGAAATGCACAAAAACCTTTAGGAAGATAAGCCCATCCAAATTTATGTAGACATGAAGTACTACAAGATAGGAGAATAAAAAGTAAAGATGTCAAAAGTCTGTAAAATGTATATAAAATACTGGAAGAAACATAATTTATTGGGTCAAAATTTGTCATATCAGTGTGCAAAGAACACAGGCCCAGGGCTGGTGCCTTGAAAATATTCACAAGCCCTCACTTAAAATCCACAAGACCTGACTCCAATACCATGTGCCCAAAAACATCTTCTCACAGCAATATTTTTAACTATTATTTTTCACACAAAGTTGAACGTTGTAATTGCTGTTCATTAAATACGAAAAGAAATAAACAAAATCATATTAACTTGACTTGTTAGTTTATTAAGATCTCAAAATATTCATGTCAAACAATGTTTTCCTCCACATGGGGTGTCCGCCAATTTAACATTTTGCATACATCTCTTTGGTGTTGAGCACTGATTACCGGTACTCTGTTCATAAAAAAACTGTGTCATACATGCATTATGTGCTGCATTAAGATAGTGTGACTTAACTGGGTCTAACCTAAACCGGTCATTTCCGGTGGCAAACACATTTTTTTCAGCTAGTATGGAATACTTCTCACAGTATCTACAAAACATCTTCTCATAGCTCTCATCATACCTAAGCCATTCATAAGTCTCTTTTCATAAAGGATGAAATATCCTTTTCCTTGTCTCAGGATCATATTTCTTGCTCTTCAAAAACACAGAATTAACCAAAGCATCATCTACTTTTCTCTCTTTCACCATATTTGGGGAACTTGGAGTAATTTCATTTTCTGCATGCTGCAAAAATCTCAACATGTTGCAAGATTTAAGTCTAAAACTAAAATAAAGTCGGAGAGACATGAGTCCTTTTCATATAAATAAATAAACACAATATCTTTAAGGTTTTCAGTTAGCTCATGTCATAGTACAGCGGATGCTTCAGAATGATAGAAAATACATAATCCGTACATCAATAGAACCTGCAGCATCAAACTCTTTGAACTAAATGGATTAAAACAGTGTAATAATATCTTATTCTTTAATGTGAACAATTTTGTCTTGGAGGCTTGTATAAGTGGCTAATCCCATATAGTTTATCTTAATTGTCATACAATCTCATAGGTGCCGATTAATAAGTTTAACCAGTGTTGCCTTACTCTAGTAGAAGCGTGAGCAAGGGGCAGCTCAATTATTATTCCCTGAAGCCAACTGAGCACTAATTATAGGTACATATAACCACGGGCAATCTGTTCCCCATTCATAGGTCACATGTCTCGTATTGTACACAAAGTTTACAGCTTTCGATAGAATTATGGTAAGTATACAAACTGCAAATAATTAAGGGGCCCACATGGGGATAAATATTTATAATGTACTGGTTTTTCAACAACTTTAAAATAAAATAAAATTTTTAATATAATTGTCTGCATTTAGTTAGCACGATTGAAGTTTTCTCTTGCAAATTTAGATTTTTTTTTTGAGAAGCCTGATGGGCTTTTCACTTAAAATATAGGAGGGGTCCGATCTGAAATTAGAGGGGCCCCGGGCATCAGGCCATCGTTTTTTTTGCACACTGCATATAAACTGCATTCCCTGAAAAAGTCCTGAAGATTTTCTCAGGTGGTACATCATCATAGAGTTCTTTAACTGAGTTTACATCAGAAACTTCTGAATTACAGGGTGGAAATTGATTCACTTGACAAGAATATGTTCCACTGGCAATGTATGCAATCTGGTGGAGGTTCAACCCTTTGGAAGGTAAGCACCAGTCAAGTATGTGTGTCCTATGTGCGATCAGCACAATACCCATATCACTTGTTGCAGACAAAGACAGGTATTATGGATTGAATCCAAAGACAAGTGATTTACTCAATCGCCTTAGTGAAGCCCTTTAAGAAGATTTCTCATTTGTCGCTGTGCACAAAAGATAAAAAAAGAATACGAACCTTTAAACTGACTATGTACTTCCTTGACTGCTCCGTTTCACAAAGGAATCGTAGATCAGAATAAGGATTGACATGACTTTGACACCATAGCTTTTTTGTACAAGCAATTACTGATAGTTAAATTCTACATCATGGACAATATTCATTACCATAACTAGTACAGCATTGAGAATTTATTGCAATCAAATGTTGTTTGGTGTGCAAACAGAGCCGAATAGGTCCGAATTTTACAACATAGAAACGTTTAATTGGTTAATGATGATGCAATCAGTATACCTGTACATAAAACATACAAGAGAACACTCTTATTGAGAATAAGTGTAATGCGGGTTCATTGAACCTATGACGAAAGTGGAAGAAACAGTGATCTACGTTGACACTCGTTTTACAATACTGCCTATATATAATGGGGGAGTCCAGGATACTATAGGGCAAAATATTTAGCTTGTCTTAGGCCATTTATCATAGGGTAACTTATATCAAAAAGCTGTTCTCCGCCATTTTTTCTTACATGACTAATGTCCCAGTCTTGTCAGACAAAAAAAAAAAAAAAAAAAAGGCGGAGAACAACTTGTTGGTCTAAGGGTAACTTCACTAACCCCTACACGCTTTAATATCCCATTTGAAATACACACCGAATTGATTACAAGTTTTCCGTTCAAAACTTTTCCATTCGCTCTGTACTCAGAAGAAACTACGAGACATACTAGCAGAAGATACTGGGTTCCCATCCGTGTAAATTAAATGTCAACATCAGACAACATACAGTGACCAACAGATGTTACCTACTGAAACTTGTCCGCCATATTGTACCACGTGATGACGCTGTCCAGACAACAAGAAAAATCCAGCGCTAAAATTAGAATTGACATCAAGAGCACTTTTTTTCTTTAGATCGTCCTACATTGGATATATTTTCTGCCCTCGAAAATATAAATGAAAAAAACCTTCGTAGACTGACTCATGTCCTTTTTCACTATTGAATTATTCAAGCATTAGAAAAAGCCGATGCGTAACAGTGTACCCTTATGAAAAATTGTATAATAAATAAATCATGGAATCAAGTTTTTTTTTTTTAAAAACAGTTAGCACACCCCTACCTTTGTCTTGCAGCAAGTTTTAGTGCATCTGATAAACGAACAGAAATCATATTAGATGATATAATGGTATAGTCATATAAAAAAAAAAAAAAAAAAATATTTTACAAACAAAACAAAAAATAGTTTCCAAAAACACTCTTTTAAATTATATATATATATATATATATATATATATATATATATATATATATATATAAAGCAACGTGTGATATAAAATTGTGGCAAAGTCAGTTACAGTGCGACAGCAGAATGTGGAATAGGTTATAGGAATTTAAATCTTTGAGATGGGTTTACAACATCAATATTTTAAGATTCACGTGTACTTTCAGATAAGAAAACTCCTGTCTAAATGCTACATACTTTTGTGAGGTAATAAAGAATGCAAGCCAACAGAAAACAATATAGATCTTGAGAAATTTCAATTTATTTGTAATATTACTTTAATATCCCAGAATATTATGATTGGAGATATGTAAGAAAGAAGAATCTAGCCACCGTTTCTACTTCATCTAGTGTAAATCTAATAGCATATAACAAAGAAGTTGGTATGTATAAAGTTGAAATAAATACATTTAGAAAGAAAAATTATGGCCTGTTTTTGTAATAGAGGATGGTCTGGGCAATCAGATTATGAGTTTCATAACACTCAATTAATACAAGAAGAAGAAGCTTGATGGAATAGAAGGGATGGTTCGTCTAAACCTGCGTATACAATCATATATGATATCTATTGTAGATGCGTATACAATCATATATGATATCTATTGTAGATGCGTATACAATTATATATGATATCTATTGTAGATGCGTATACAATCGTATATGATATCTATTGTAGATGGTTAAGTAAAAAATAGAAAAGCTATTACAGAGTTCAAGACACATTTAAAAAATTGTTTGAAAAATTAATTGTAGATGAACAAGATCCTGAGACAGATGAAACATTACAACAACATTTCAAGAATGTTTCAGCTTCAAAAGTTAGACTGAACTATGCAGTTGAGGGGATGGTGTATATTTTATACCCAGTGACATGGTGATGAAATGGGTAGAAAAGAAAGTTATAATATTAATTTACTAAAGTCATTAGATTCATTTTAACAAGAAATACAAATCCTAATGTAAGCACTGAGGTTAAAGAAGGTGAAAAAAATGGAACTTAAGTGGGTGATACAAAGTTTAAAGTAAATCGTCAAACAATAAACAACTATGACAGGAAAAAAAGTGATAATGTTAACAATAAAAGTGATAATGTTAACAATAAAGATAATAATGATGCAACCAATAATAAAAATCATGAAAAAATTAACAAGTGTTTATAATTATGTCTACGGTTGTAGGAGCTGCTGTAATTTACAATTTTAGTAAGTAATTTTTTTTTTCTAGTACAAACGTTGTTTTCTATGAACTTTTATTCCTCTTTTGGTTACTAAAAAATAAATCTTTTAGTACAATTGCAAAGAACAGGCTAATTAATGCAATAATTAAAGAAATGGCTATTCAGATATTAAATAAATAATTTTAATGGCATTATCAGCTATTAAATAAATTAGCTTTGGGTCTGTGTGGGCTCTATAGGATTTTAACACTACATTTGGGAGCAGTGGCATAACAACCACAAAAGCAACCCCGATAGGAAGGTGGGGGACAAGGCCTAGTGGGGGCATAAATTCCCATCAAACAACTTTTTTTATTGGGAGTGGACCCCATAATTAAGTTTTTTTTTTTGGGGGGGGGGGGGTAATTTCTTGCAACACTACTGTTGAGAGGTTATAGCATCCTATGGACATTTTAACATGACAGATGATATTATGGGGTCCATGGAAATTTAACATTACAATCTAAATAAAGACAATTACCACACTGGCGCAGCAAGGTAGCAACCTCTGCAACTAGTTGGGGGGAGGGGGAAAAATTCCCATCAAAGAACTTTCTCTGTTGGGAGGAAGTTCCAGAATTAAGTTTTGCGACTGGTCCAGGAATTTCTTGCTACGCCACTGAATAACCACACTGAAATTGACCGATATTGTGTCGTCTGCTCAGCTTTGCTTCATTTTGTCAATAACAAGCTTACAAGTTATAAATTTGCATGAATGTTTATGTCTGGCAAGTCTCAATATAGTTGTTTAGGAGATCCATTGATCCATCGAAAATGTAAAAAAAAAAACACAAAAAAAAACTGATACAGTAAAAACAAAATATGATTTTTAAAATTATTATTATTATTATTATTAATGCTTATTTTAACTTATTTTAAATCAAGAGTTTAATGTTCCCTTCTTTCAACAACAAGAATAGAACCATACATAAAAGAAGTAAATGGTTCTAGATATACCATAGTTGAGGGTTTTTGGGGGGTTTTTTTTGTTAAAAACTGGCATTGCATGAATTCGCATGAAATGCATAATTTATATTTACTATTTTTGTGAGATGTCAATTTTTATGGATTCTGCAATTGCTACAACCACCAATTTAAAGACCTGGAATTTTTTTTTTTTTCTTTTCTAGACACATGTTTTGACCGGTGTCTTAAGCCAGGCAACTGACTGCTGAATATTGTTCGCTTGTTTAGTGTTTTATGCCACTTTAACACATGAAGGTTAATTTTAATTTGTCCAGTTAATATTAATAATATTAAGCAAACAATATATACTGTATAAATATATGCTGTAAGATATAACAGAAAGAGGAAAGGAATTAAAATCAATATTATTCAATACCTCTTTATCAACCAATGCGAGTGTTATTTTAATAAGAAAACTAATTTTGTATCCTATAATTTAAAACCAACAAATCCACAAATTAGAAACCAAACCAAATGATAAGAAAAATTACTTCTGCAGAGCCTCTTGAAAATCTTTATTCTGATTTAAGTGAAAATCAGGTTACCATTTTTCAAACTAATTTGTTAGGATCAATGTTCTGAAAGTTTGTAATTCAGTGAAGTTGAGAAAAGTTAATGAAAAGGGGAAAGCTCACAAAGAATTATGCCTTTAATTACAAAAACAATATATATATATATATATATATATATATATATATTATATATATATATATATATATATATATATATATATATATATATATATAATAAAGTAAAAAATACTATTTGATTTAAATATACATAATCAGTGTTACAATTTTTAGGCTTATTTTAAAATACAAAATTACAAAGATAAGATTGATCGAATGCCAATGCTTTCACCTTTCTTCAATGTCAACGTTTTTATGGCATTTATCAAAAATTAATTGACTTTTACTCTTAAATTAGCATTGGCTCGTCATATATTTTCATATTATCCATTTTGGTTTAAGTAGAGTACAAAACATATGGTATATTTTCCAAAGTATACTACAGAATAGAATGCAAAAGTTAAGAAAACTCAATTTAGTTGGTACGAAACTTAATGTAAATTAAAATGCTTATGTGAACCAAAGTCTGTGAAACAGACAAAATAATACATTTGACTGCTGTAACAAAAAAACTGAAAAAAAGAGACAAAATTGCAAATAAACATTGGGATGAATAAATTATAGAAAAACATAATTAATAAGCCAATTAACTATCATGTATAATTTATCTTTTACAAACTTGGTAAACCTAGTGCCAAAAGAAGCATAATATATATACATAATTTATAGTATCATGACTATTTTCATATGGAAAGAGAATATAAATCGCAACCCAATTTTATGATCATGATGTTCTCATCCTTTGGTGAATGCAGTGCCAAAATAAAAAAGAAACGGAAAGAATATATTAAAACCGCTTATGTGACCAAATGAGGTTTAAGCCATTAGACTTCCATTTTTAAAACGCATTGAATTTATCATACGCTTAGACTATTAAAAATTTAGTTGAGTCTATAAGCAACAGGTTGAAAAATTAACTGATCACTAAATGTCTATATATACCACATTCGCACTTGCAAAATTAGGCAAATTTATCAGAACAGCATTGAAATTGTGGAGAATAAGTTGAGTTCCTATATGTCAGTACAAAATGATGTAAATTGAGCTGATTACCATTTTATTGTACGTAGGACTTTACACATATCTATTTCACATTTGTATTGAACTTAGGAGATAAAAACTTTTGGTTCCATACATATATATTTCACATTTATTTTAATTACAGGTGCAACACAAGGAAAATAAAATCCAGTATTGATAAACAAGGACAGGTTTCTGGCAAATCAAGATCTAACACCCATTATTTTATGTTACCAATTCTGTGACAAAAATGAGATATTATCATTATTTTTATTCTGTTCAAAAGATTTTGCACCCCTATTTCAGCCAATTTAATTGCACCCCTATTTCAGCCAATTTGTGCCCTTATTTCAGCTAATTTTCTCATTGCTTTGAAATAAGCTAAATTTAGGTAAAATTTTGGAATATACAGTTTCATGGAGTATGGAAACAAATCATACAAAATTGATGAAAATCAATAAATTTGCAAATCTCGACAAATATGTGTTATTCATGCAAGGTATTTAATAGCCATTTAAGCATTGTCAAAACCTATAAAATGTTCATCAGAGTGTAATCAAATGTTGTTTCTAACATCTTCCTTTTGCCTATAAAACTTGAAAATCCTTAACTCAAAAATCATAGTTGTCATGGTAACCAAATTTGTAAAAAAAAAAAAAATTAATTTTTGTCAAAACACCGTTTTTCATGTTGATTTATTATAATAATAATAATAATGACTTTATCTAAAGAGGGTGACACAATTAGTTGCATGGAACTAATCCTCCTTGTGGCTCTCTATTATATGCATATTTACATACAGAGTACATGTACATAGTTGCATAATAATAATAATAATAATAATAATAATAATAATAAAGCATTGATAATAAGCTACATGTATATATGGACATAATAAACAGAAAGTTTTGTAATAACATGATCCAACAAGGTACATTGTGTATATACAGTACAAAAATTGTGAGACAACAAAATGGAAGGTTTGAGAATTTATACTTTAAGTTATAATGTATTTGTCAAATCAAACAGGTTCCACTTTTCATCCATTGAATTAGATGATAATTAAATGCATTTATATTTGTACTTTCTCTAATTTCCTTTGGGATTCAATTCCAAATTAGTTACCCCGAATATTTAAAACTTTTCTTAAAGAGTTCTTTATTTGGTTTAGGAATGCAGAGGTGGTTAGCTGAAATTCATCTTAAATTGGGAGTGTTTCCTTGTTTTCTAGCATGAAATAGTTCTTCGAGATATAATGGGGCCATATTGTTTGAAACTTTGTGCATAAGTCTAGCCTTTCTCAAAAATATTCATTCACTTACTGTTAACATTTTAATATTCATTGTATTTGGGATGTTTTCAGCATTATCTAGGATGAGTTTGCAAGCTCTTTTTTGCAAGCGGAATAATTTGCAAATATTCTTGTCAGAAGTGTTTCCCCAGATAACATTACAGTAGTCTAGGTATGGTTGTATATAGCTTTTGTAATATATTAACCTATGTTTAGTTGATAGATATGGCCTTATCTTGCTTAATAACCAGAGACATGAATTGACTTTATGACATGATTTGAATATGTTCATTCCTTTGCAAACTGTTGTCAACCATCATCCAAAGGATTTTGTAATGGGTTACCATTTGTAGACCAATTTCATTCAACTTGAGATTCAAATTGTTATTTTCCAATTTTGCTCTTTTTTGTTGGGTAGTAATCATTAATACTAGTCTTATCTGTGTTTACTTTCATGCCATTTTCTTTACACCAGGGATCTATTCTAAGTAAGGCTGTCTGAAGGGAGACCTCTAGGTCTGATTTTAGCTATTTGAAATCTGATAGAGTGGTGTCATCTGCATGTAAGTCGGTAGATGAAATCCAGTTGCCTATTTTCAGTGGTAGATCATTTATGAAAATGAGAAAGAGGAGTGGGCCCAGGATTGATCCTTGTGGTACTCCACATGTAATTGGTTCTTCTTTAGAAAAACTGCTATTTATTTTGACACACTGTTTTCTCATTGTTAGATATGATGTAAACCAATCAATCATTGAATTGTCACATTGATAAATGTTTAATTTATTGATGAGAATATCATGATCAACAAGCTCAAAAGCTTTTCTAAGATCAACTAGTATGGATCCAACTAATTATCCTTGATCCAAGGCAGTAATCCATCTATCTATCATAGAGACTAAGGCTGTCTCACAGGAGTGGTTTTCTCTGAACCCTGATTGGTTTTGATGAATTAAATCATAGTTTGATAGGTACATCAATAGATTGTCATGGACATGCTTTTCAAGTAGTTTGGACAGAGTTGGTAATATAGATATGGGTCTGTAGTTATTGACATCTTCTTTGCTGCCAGACTTGTGAATGGGGGTAACTTTTGCCAATTTCCATGTCTAGGGAAACACTGAGGTGGATATGCTTAGATTACATATGTAAGCTATGCTATCAAATATTATGTTTGCAGCAGCCCTCAGGAGATGTGGTCCAATATTATCTAGGCCTGTTGATTTCGTTGTTACAGTAGTTTGCAAAAAATTTTAAAACGGTTTCATTTGGTATCGCAGAAATAAAAACGTTTGTGTCGGGTGGAATTTTTTCTGAACAGAAATTTCTTAGTTCATCGTGATTTGAGTTTACAATGGGTTCCTTAATTCTGGAAGCTATTCTGACAAAAAATTCATTTAATGTATTTGCTATTTCAACATCCTCATCAATAATCTGGCCTTCCTGGCTAAGTTGTTGGATTTTGGATGACCTTGTGGACCGTTTACCTTCACCTAGTTTGTTAAAAACTTTCCACATAGAATTCGTATTGCAATTATTTTCTAAAGCTGACTGATAGTAATTCTTCTTTGCCCAATTGATCAGTTTGGTTACTTTATTTCTCCATGTTTTGTAAGGTGCTTGTTGACCTACAGAGTTGAAATAATCACGAGTTTTCATGGCGTCTAGAATGTCAGGAGTTAACCAATCAGTCCAGTTTTACTCTATGTGTTTTCATCAGTACATGTTTATCTACCACTTGCGTAAAAAGTTGAGTCCATACATCAAGAGCATCATCCACATCATTAAACATAGATACTATACCCCAAGGAACATTACTGAGATCTTCTAGAAATTTGTCTTCATCATAATGCTTAAATGATCTATATGTTATGGTTTTATGAATTTTGGATTTTACACCTGTTTTTAAGCCGGATTTTCTGGTTAGAAAAATAGGGAAGTGATCACCAAGACCTATCCTAGGAATGTGTATTTTTGTCACATTTTCTTCCATGTTTGTATAGATATGATCTATTAGAGTTTTTGAGTGATCAGTTTCTCATGTTGGTTGGTCCACTAATTGGGTTAGACCAAACGTTTCTGTGAAATTCAACCAATTTCTTTTAATATGATTATTCATAAGATCCCTATTGAAGTCACCTAATATGTATATTTCGCTTTGGTGATCAATCACTTTATCTAGTTGCTTTTCAAAATGCTCATTCGATCTGACCTTCGCAGAAGGGGACCTATAGACAAAGCCCACTAGGAATGGCTTTGTATTTGATTGATTTACCTGGATCCATATTGCTTCAATTTCATCTGATTCTAGATCATTTCTCCTTTCAACTGATAAACCATTTCTGACAGAAACAACTTCACCCCCTGAACCTCTATAACGTCTGATTGGTGTGCCATAACCATCAATCAACAAAAAGTCATTTGCATGATTGTCATTTAACTTTGTTTCTGCTAAACCAAGAATATGGACATTATTGACCTTAGATGATAATAATAAATTCAGTTGGTCTAACTTGTTATTCAGACCTTATATATTTATATGCCCAATGTGTAGACCTTTTCCATTAATTCCTAGATCTAATATGTCCTTAAAGTAAATATTCCTAGGAGGGTCAGATAAGGAGTTTAGTTCCACCCTGACATTTTTAACATTTCTTGAAGCATGCATGTAGTTTTTGTTAGAACATTCACAAACACATAATGTACTTCCACATTCAAAACATCCATCACAGTTGTCAGTTTGAGAGTTAAAATGTTTAACTGAGGTCCCAAAGGAAACAACATAGGCATCATCACCCAGTTGAGTTCCAAAGGTTTGTCTTGAAGCAGTAGAGAAATTATGTCTCATAAACGGGGCACTATCTTCGTAGCCATAAGCCTAGCACCTGTTGCTAGGGTGAAACATTTCACAGTGTTTGGCCTTATGTCCAAATTCCAAACAGTCATGGCATTGAATTTTCACAGTATGTCTGCATGCATCAAAGCCATGCCCAGGTTCATAGCAATCATAGCACCTCCCTAGCTTGTCTGGTTTGTTGAAAGTGTTATCTTGGTCCTGTCATATCTTTGATTAATGTATTTGCCTTTGAGTATTGGAACATGTTCATTTATTGCATGCAGAAAGTGTGAAAGTCCCATTTTATTTAAATGGGTTCTGTCCTTAGCCAAAAGGTGTTCCAGCACCAAGCCAGACTTTGTAACAAATGCATTTTTAATGTCAATCATTTTGTGGTCCCATTGAGTGCATAGGTGTCCTAAGGCATTCAGGTTTCGAACATTGTTGTCAATTCTTGGAGAAACTGTGCAATTGAATACCTTACAAGCTGGGTTGTCCAAGTAGATGTTATTCAGAATGTGGTAAAAATTGTCTTCAATTTGTTCAATCTCAATGTTGTTGTTAACATCATTTCCTCCAACACTGATGATAATGTTATCAAATTGAGAAAGATCTGTTTCTCTGATCAAATCAAGCATATGACCAGTTCCCATCCCAGGTAACGACTTGACTTTGACCCAAGGTTTAAAACCTCTTTCACTGACATATTTAATGATTGAGTCACCAATTAGCAATGTTTGTTTTATGGGAATTTCCTGATGTTTTGGGTGGCTTGATTTTCTTTTATAAGAAGAATCCATGGCATTGGAAGAGCAAAGAGTTTCACTGCTAATATTGGAATAGTGATGCTCACCATTCACAACATTTTGTGACCTGAACTTATCTCTGCAGAATCAGTTGTAAGATCTCCCTTGACAGAATGCTCTGAGAGTGAAGACGAGTTTTTATTTGCTGTGGTAGAGTTAACAGCTTTCAAGTTTCATTTTTGACAAATTTGTCCATATTACTGTTAATCTTTTGAGTCTCTGATATGATTGACTTGGTTTTCATTTCCTTGGTGATATTATTCCTGCACTTTTCAGATTCTTCTTTTACTACACTTACAATTTCAGTTTTCAAGTTTCTAATGTCTTAAATTATTGACAAGAGAATTTCAGGATCAATAGCAGCAGAACCATATTTTATTTCAGTTATTTCTGACAGGAGATTATCTTTGTCTTGAGTTTGTTTTGCGTGTTTCCCTGCTATAAGTATTTGTTACATTAATTACTTTATTACCAGTTATTTAATTTTTGGTTGCCATGGTGACAGAATTTTATAATAAGCATTTTATTCTCGCCGTTTGTGAGAAAAAAATAAATGATGTAAGGCATAAGGATGTTGATGTTACCAATGTCAGCATTGACGTTGTCAACTCGTTCTGGAAATATGTATGCAAGTCCATAACACTAAAAGTATATGTTTCAGGAATTGGATGAAAGTTTTTATTATTAAAATGAAGCAGATGGGAAATGCTTTTTTTTTTATCAAAATGAATTCATCATCACAAAGGAGGGGGTAGTGGCGGTGAAAGGTCCACCCTTTGTTGATACATATTTTGATAGAATTAAATATACCCATTTGCGACGATGTACTCTTTCATTTTAGGAATACTGCATTAGTGAAAAGTTGACTTTGTTTTCTTTCTTTAAGCAAACATTGCCTCTGGATCATGTCCTAGTGTCTGTCATCGCAAATCTGGTTCCCAGACCCCTATGTCATAACTTGGAAACGTTTGATATCCCCCACCCTACAACCATCTATACACACTTTCTTGGCATGAAAAAGGATAAGTAATTTGTACAAACAGCACTGACACATCAGTTTATTCTTACCACAACAGACTTGCCCTGGGTTATGACTTAGAAACTGTTCATGGCCTCACTCCGTTTTGGCCAGGAGAATTACCATATGCAGTCAGCACTGCATCCTTGATCTGTCCCTGTCCCCTCTCTCCCTCCCAGCCTCTTTGTCAAAACCTGGAAACCTTTAAGATCCTCATTCTATAACTCATTCGGACTTACATATAAGAAAGAGTTGGACTATATAGCAGAGGAAAGTGGCGAATGTCTTTTGAAGTCAAGTGTCTGTTATGACAGACTTTTCTGGATGTGGAAACAGACTGAAAAAAGGGTTATTTCCAGCACAAGAATTACATTGTTTAGTTCTATTACCAGGTTACATAAACTAATGCCTTTTGTAAGCTTAATTTCTCTCTTCAGTTATTATGGTAACCACACAATGGACAAGTCCTTTACTGAAGAAATTGGTGCAACTTTGATTATCCTAAAACTAATTATCGAACCTACCGATTCATAACATATGCCTTTCTTGTTACAGATATGTTAAAATTCTATTTCATTAAACAGCTTGAAGACCTTTCAGCTAAAAACAGTGTTTTTCCACTATACTTGGTTATTTTATTTTGTATTGTATTCCCCACCATCACAAAGGTATCAGCATATAGTGTTACCTGTATCTGTCCATACGCACATCCGTCTGTCACACCTTGGGTAAGTTCTGCATTTTTTTTCTTTCTTTTTTCTAAGAACATTTCTTCAATGTTGTCCACTATTTGCAAGCTGTTTGTCTCAATTTCAAAATTCCTGCTTAAAATTTTTAAAAGTTCCATATTCTAGTTAAAGTAATTAATTCCTGCTGGAATGTTCTATTTCTCTAGTATTCCATTCAGCTCTAAGTTTCAAACTAGTGCTTGAATTCCGTCAAAGTTCAATATTCCAGACATAATCCAAAAACTCTAGCTAGAACAACTGAATTCCGCTTGCCCAGGCAGGATTTTGGCCAATCACAAAATTGTTTTCCTGCCAGTAATTTTTAAGATTTTTCATGTACATCTACATTTCTGCAAGTAAACAGAATTCCAGGTGAACTCCAACTATTTTGCTTCCATTGTTCAGGTGGATTCCTGCTAGAATTTTTCATACTGGAATTGATCAATACCATGGAACAAGTAATTAGTGATGTTAACTTCCAAGGTACTATTGATTTGGGTACTACTGAATAATTCCTAGGTACTAATGACACTTTTTTACAGCAAGTGATACTTAGAATGATTGATAGAGCAATATTGTCTTTCTACTATTCACAATCTTTGTGTATATTTTGTGCAAATTGCTGAATTTGAGAGCTACTTTCCTGGAACCTAAATTTTTATTGAGTAGAAAGAAAATCTTTTCTTTCCTTTTTATTTCAGGTTAAATTGTAGGCAAGGGACATACAATATTTTTAGAAAGAGTATAATCATTTTCTTCCGACTGGCAGTTATATATATATCATCTTTTATCCTTGAAATGATAATACAAAATATGATCCTAATACCCCGACTCATTTATCCAATGATAACTCCATGCTTGCTGATAAACTCACCCATGTACCCCATCCACCCCTGCCATTTTACAAAGTGTGGGAAATATTTATGTATTTTTACTTGTTTTGTAATCTAAACCATTTTATCACTTCAATGCATCTGCAAGTTGAATAATATAAACACCTGACACAGAACATGGAGGCTAACTGAAATGAAAAGATGTCTTCAAGCACAATTATTTATATGTTTATCCATCCATTCATCCATTTGAATTTAAGCATTAGCATTTAACAGCACATCAGCACAATAATGGCTACACCATGTCATCATCCATTATGAATCTGGCATAAAATATGTAAAATAACTCTTGAAACTGAGTGAGGGGGTGGAGTGAAGAAGTAACAGTTATGTGTTTTCCAATAAATACAAATGTATTGTTTTTATTCTTGTATATTATTTTGTATTATTTTCTCCATAATGTCAATGTAATGTTATATAATGTCAGGTGATTAAATGTAATAGGAAATGCTTAAAAGAGACCATATTGTTTCATTGATAAATTTTGGGATTAAATTTTTACAAACATTTCACATATCAGTCAAGGTGAAACTCTTCAGATAGTCTATGATAGTATTCCTTACTTAATTCTTGCTACCATTATACAAATGTTCAATAAATTAATTTTTGTATAGTAACATAAATGAATTCTTTTGGAGGTTTTGTTGGTTGTATCTTGGTTGACAAGCAAATGAATAACATAAAAAATAAGAAAATACAATTTATAAAGAAGGATAAAATCCACTGGAAGTGTTGCATTGCAGTTATACAGATGTATATCCTTTAATAAAGTTAAAAATCATTACTTATATATAAACTAAAATTAGGAATGATGATCTAAATAATCTTACTGATGTCTCATCTAATGAAATGGAAAACTGAACAAATATGATTTTTAAATTATATACATTACACTTGACTGTACAAAGTTGTTCAATACTATTAATTGTATGTCTGAAAACCATATTACAGACAAATAGGGTCTATGAACCAGTCTGTTCACCTAGTTGAGATCATCCTTCACTATCTAAGGGTCATCAAGCCATTAAGTTCCACACCGAAGTAGATCAATGACTCTTGGCTGCTGCTGCTGCTGATGACCACAAAATTTATTGTGTTAATAATGATAATAATTCTAACTAGAAAAACTACAATGGCTCACCATCACAAATCACTACACTTTTCATCACATATTCCTGAATCCTCTCCCTCTCCCCCCCCCCCCAACCCAAAGGCACTGACAAAGGATCTGAATGGAAAATCCATCACACATAATGATATAATGGGCAGAAATTTGTTGAATACATCTTTGTAATTGAAATTGGGTATATTTGAGCTTTTTGAGCTCTTGACCCCTTTCCAGGGATCCCGGAGCTGAAGCCAATAATAACCCCAATCCCCATTCCCTTTGCAATTGATCACCACAAAAGAACACCATAGCTAATTCCATGGCTCACCAAAGCAAATCTCTAGGCTTTTATTACATGTTTGCTACCCATCCACCCCCAGACAATACTGCCCCATGCCCCCATTCCAGACCATTACCAGATGGTCATAAGCAAAAACCAGTTACATGTATTATATGTCCTTCTTCACCTTAGAATGTATGAACATTTTTTAGTTTTAAAAATATTAAAAATATCCCTGTAATTGCATTTTGTCAATATTTTACCTCCGACCCCCACCAAAGGACCTGGGGGAAAGTGACCTAAATTCATACCCTTTTCACAGATGGTCAGCACACTGACAACCTATGTACAAAGCTTGGTGAATTTCCACAAAATGGTGTTGGTGAAAAAGCAGTTATGGACATACAGATGGACAAACATGCAGAGGGTACCACAATATCTCTGATGCTTTTTTCACAAAAGTGTGGGGCTAATAATTCACTAATCTACAGAAAAAAATGCTTCTGCAATAAATGTTGTCAAACTTTACTAATTCTGGGTCACTGAGAATGAAAATGATGCTTAAAATTGTTGATTGGCTCTAGTTTTAAAGATATGATACTGGGACAGTATATACGACCCTTGTCTTGGGAATGGCAGAGGATAAGTGAGTTATAAAGGGAAGGGATCTCAATTTAAACCAGAAATGACTAAAATACATCTTTGACTGGATCTATGAATAAATCTATGACTGGGTTTGGACAGTACTTGCCTTTTAGGCAAAACAATGAATGATGCAATCTGAAGCTGGTATTGCATCATACATGATATGAATTGCATTATGTTATTCCTAGAAGTCATGGATGATGCAATCATAACTAAGCTTACATCACTCTGCTGAAGAAATTGCCCTATATCAGCTCTACAAATCATACAGTGTCGTGCTCTCTTATTTGTCAGTGTTTGATTTTGCAAAGGGACACATTTGTGTTTAGCCAAAGTGAGCAGAGATGCCACATACTTGTGTGAACAATGCAGATAACTTCTGCTATGTTTGTGGTGAAGTGACTTTTGCATCACAAAAGCGCAGTATAACCACTATGGTTAAGAAAGCCTATCACCTTTATTTTGGTTGCAAAATTGGAGATCAGGACAAGAGGTGGGCCCCACACATATGCTGCAACACTTGTGCAACAAATCTTCGCCAGTGGTTGAACAGAAAAAGGAAATCTATGCCTTTTGCAGTGCCAATGATTTGGAGAGAGCCAACAGATCATATCAGCAATTGTTACTTCTGCATGGTGCCTCCAGTTGGGAAAGTTGTATCAAAGAAGACAAACATTCCGTCAGCTATATGCCCAGCACCCCACGGAGAAGGACTGCTGGTTCCTAATGCACCAGAATCATTCTCACTTGAGTCAGACAAGGAAGAGGAAGAGAAAGAGGATGAAACTTCTAGTCCTGAACCATCAATGTCACATGACCCATATTTTCTCCCATCCTCCTCCTCTGAACCACACCTCATAACACAAGGGGAACTGAATGACCTTGTCAGGGATTTGGAACTACCCAGGAGTAAGGCAGAGCTGTTGGGCTCCAGACTACAGCAGTGGAATCTCCTGGCATGTGATGTTAAGGTTTCCATGTTCCGTGACCATCAAAAGGATCTTGTCCCATTCTTCTTCATGGAAGGTGATCTTGTAGCCTGCAACAACATCGATGGTATGATGGCAGCCCTCAACATCATTCATGATCCAAATGAGTGGAGACTGTTCATTGATTCATCGAAGACAAGTCTTAAAGCTGTTTTGCTTCATAATGGCAGTGTTTTGCCATCAATTCCAGTTGGTCATGCAGTCCATATGAAGGAAACCTATGAAAACATGAAACAACTTTTGAGGTGCATAAACTATGATCAACATCAGTGGCAGCTTTGTGGCGATTTCAAGGTTCTTGCTCTCTTGCTTGGTCTGCAGACTGGATACACAAAGTACTGCTGTTTTCTCTGCGAATGGGATATTCGTGCGAGAGATTCCCACTACATCAAGAGAGATTGGCCATTCTGACATTCATTGGAGCCTGGAATGAAAAGTGTTCAGCATCCACCACTTGTTGAATCAAGGAAGATTTTGTTACCACCCTTGCAGACCAAGCTGGGTCTGATGAAGAACTTTGTCACAGCCATGGACAAAACACAAGCAGCTTTCAAGTACCTCCATGGAAAATTTCCAAGGTTAAGTGAAGCTAAGATAAAGGAAGGTGTCTTTGTTTGTCCTCAGATTTGTGAACTTCTTCCAGATGATGCATTTCACTGTGCACCGCGTGGCAAGGAAAGGACGGCATGAAAAGTCTTCCAGTTAGTGGCAACAAAGTTTCTCAGAAACAACAAGGCAGACAACTACAGGGAATTGGTGGATCACCTCCTCAAAGCATACAAAAGCCTTGGTTGCAACATGTCACTAAAGATACATTTTTTGCACTCTCATCTAGATTTTTCCACCGAATTGCGGAGCAGTGAGCGACGAGCACAGCGAGCGATTTCACCAGGACATTGCAACAATGGAGAAATGCTATCAGGGCAAATGGAGCCCATCAATGCTTGCAGACTATTGCTGGACAGTGACAAGAGATGCTCCATTTAATGAATACAAGAGACAAGCCAAGAAGCGACGAGTAGACACTGAATAAGGACTTAACTATGTACTTATATATATATAATAGTTTTTTGACTTTTGTTTCAATATATTTTTTATTTATATAACCCTATTGCTGTTTTTTAAAGTGTTACATAAACATGACAGGTGAAATATTATCATGTAAAGCAACCATAAACACATGAAAAGACCTAGATTTACAATTTATGATTAAAACTCTACAATGTACACAATATACATAGACATAAAATGTAAAAACTTAAATATCTTGGAAATAGTAGCCAATCAGTTGTTTTAATTGTCATATTTGAATTCAGCATGTCAAAATCCCTAATAAATAGCACATTTTATCTTTGAAGCAGACAACTTCAAAAACATTGTAGACCAGTGATAATAGGAATAATGATAATGATCATGATCATTATGGTTGTTATTGTTGTTGTTGTTATGTAATTACATTAGATGGAGTATAGAATGATGTTGATGGCAACACAGCATTGAATTCATGAAATGTTTGAGAATGCAATACACACACGTTTGTTCCATTTGGATATAATGTTTTTGAATGCAAGGTACTATTCAGACCTGAGATTATTAGCACAGAGATCAATCATCATGCCTCACCCTCTCCTTTCTACATGTGCTAGGTAAATTTGATCGATTTGTAACTACTCTATTTCAGTCATACTGAAATAGAAATTGTAGACAATTCTGTCAATACCCCCATTACATTGAATACCCCCCCCCCCCATCAAATTGTTTTCTTTCATCAAGCAAGCTATTAAACATCTCTTGGATCAATCAAGTTATTAAAGATCTCTTCAATGAACAAAAATAAAAGATGCAAATAAGGTGCATCAACAGATATTAATCATCGAAAATGATGCAAATAAAGTAAATGGAAAAATTAATTTTATTACTCCGAAAGCCCATAATATCTCAAATAAAATAGCCCAGTAAAAATTGCACATTTATGAAACTGAAAGTCAAGTATAATTCTAGTTTGTATTTCAAGTTTTTCACTTATTTAATTTGTAAAATGTAATTCTTGAACAATATTCATCAAGCATCATACAACTATGACCATTACCAAGGTAAAGCATTTATGCTCTTTCTCTGCTAACAAAATAAAAGACAACTTGGGGGCATGTCATAGCCGGTCAATTTTGATGGTTACAAAGAATCTGTATTGAAACCTATACTTATTTTCTCATATGGACATTGTGTTGAGTATACAGATAACTTGAGCTATTAGTGATGTGTGTATTGCAAAGGGCCCCACTCACTACAATTTGCTCCACGTGACGTTAAACAGAGGAACTTGTGTTGGGAAAATTAGGAAAATGGACAATTAGGGGATGAAACTCCTTTAAATGACGATATGGAATGTTGGAAATCCAACTCACTGAATGTCTCATCACTATAAAGATGCATAATAAATTTGGTTGAAATATAACATTCCTTAGTAAAGTTATGCTGCAGATAACTAATGATGAAGGGCAATTGGGGTCATAAGTCTTCCAAATGAAAATATGGAATGCTAGAAATTAAATTCATTTAAGGTATCATCATTATAAAGCTGCATACCAACTTTTGTTGAAATCCAACAATCCTTGCCAACACAACGCTGCAGAAACCAAAGTCAGAATGACAAGCAATGGGGGGGGGGGGGGGGGGGGGGGGGGCATAACTCCTGTAAATGATGTCATGGTATCAAAGCTTCATCCAAAGTGTTGTCAGTATAAAACTCCATATCAATTTTGGTCAAAAACCAACAAACTTTGGTAAAGTCATGCCACAAAAAACAAAGGAAGGAGGACAGGCATTAAGGGGGCATAACTCCCATAAATGATGTAATTGAATGCTGGAAATCAGACTTGTTCAAGGACTCATCATTATAGAGACACATACCAAATTTAGTTGAAATCCAACACATATTGGCAAAGTTGTGCTACAGAAACAAAAGTCATAAGCACAGACAATCAGGGGACATAAATCCCTTCAGTGATGTTGCGGAATACTAGAAATCAGGCAAGGTCTCATCAATATAGAGCTGCATGCCAAATTTGGTTGAAAACCAACAAACTTTGGAAATATTTTCAAAAGAAAGGAGATTGAGCAATCATGGGTATAACTATGGTACATTAAGTTGTGGAATACTCAAAATCAAACCCAATCAAGGTCTCATCAATATAAAGTTGCATGCCAAATTTAATTAAAATTCAACAAACTTTCATAAAGTTATGCTGAGGAAGCCAAAGTCAGAACAATGTGCAATCAGGGGGCATGGCTCCTCTAATGATGTCATGGAAAACTGGATATTGAACTCACTCAAGATCTCATCAGTATAAAGCCATATACCAAATTTAGTTTAAGTCAAACAATCCTTGGGAATGTTATCCTGCAGAAATTAAAGTTTGGGTGGAGGGGGGATAAGCAATCAGGGGCCATAATTCTGTTGAGATCTCATCAATATAAAGCAGAATGCAAGAATTCAAACTAAAGTAATTTTGCAGAAACCAAGTTGCTGATGGATAGGCTTACAGATGACATAAATGGGGTCCTAAAAAAATAATTAAGCAACCAAATGCAGTTTGTAACAAATAAAGCATTTTTCTTTCTTTTTTTTCTTCTTCCATTTATTGTGAAACCAGTGATAGCCTAATTGGCTTCTCATGCAGAAGATCCAATAGAATGTCAAAATGAAAAAAATCCAGGACAAATAGTGTTTCAAGAAACTTGAAAGAAAGTAAGAAAGAAAAAAGCTAAAGGAACCAATGAATGTAACAATGAAAAAATTGGTTAATCACACAATTACATATCATTGCTTTTTTCTTTTTGAACAAAACTGTTGACAGTAATTTCACAATTCACTTATAGCAAAGGTTATTCATGGGTCTGTTTCTCATCTTGAAATTTCCATCTAATGTATTAAAGAATAAAATACAAAGTACTTGCAGTAATATTGGGTCACTGTGATTAAATTTCCAAAAGAAGAAGAAATAAAAACAAAAATTGTTTTTAAAAAATGTGACAAATAAGACAGGGATATTTTTGTCCATCACATCCCAGCCAGGTCCTCTCAGAGACTAAACAAGGGTCTTTTGCATTAGAGGCCAGTTGCGGTCCCACTAGATTCACAGGATATAAAATAAAAGAAGATGGAAAGAAAGACAGAAAAGGCATAAGGCTAAATGCTGCATTTATTTATTTATATATTTATTGTTCTCTTCCTTTTTAGGAGCCTTAATGGCCATGAATGAATTACTGCCTGCAGATCCTTTTTTTATAACCATCTTTATTTATTAATTCAATTAGGCAATCAATATAATCAATTCAAGGTTACTAATGCATGTATAAAATGACCTGAGTTTCAATTTGACTGCAAAAACAGGGCCCTTAAGACAGCATTGTCAGCTGATGGTTAGACATCTAGGTTGTTTTAACTAAATAACATGTAACAAAAACATACAATTATAACCTTTCATCTAATTGTATGAAATTTTGACCATAAACCAAAATGTATGGTGCAATATATTTTAATCAGAATGCATAGCTCACCCCTATGATCCTTTTAGCAGTCTACAGCAGTCACTGTAAGTACTAACTATCATGCAGAAAATATGTTCAGACAAAAGTGAACTTGACCTTTAATGTGGTAGCCCTTGTGACAGGGCATAAAAGTTCTAACACAACTAGAGCTGTTAGTGAACAGGAGCTCACAGATATCCCCACTTTTGGTACATGAGTCAGGATCTTAAAGAGTGTTCAATTAACTGAAGAAAGTGTGTCACTGCTGCAGCCTAGTTTCCTCTGGTGCATCTACAATGCATATTTCGTCACAATAGGTTTCGAGGTGTTGAAATATAGAACACAGACATCATCTGTAAATATTGTTAAAAATCCTGGGAAAAAGGTCAAGATGACCCAGTTTTTCTGTGTGAAATGCTTTCATCCTAAAATGCAGTCTCAGCATAAGTATTATAAGCAATAAAAGAAACCTATGTGGTCATGAGCTAAATGCAAAAACTTAACCCAAGCTAGTAAAGGAATATAGGACACAGTGACCTTTTCTGTTTTAAGACTGTGGTACTAATAAAGAAGCATCCAATCATCAAGTCTTATGCCATTACCTTGAACAGTACCTAAGAAATTTAATTTCAACACAAAAATCAACAAAGTCACTGGAGCATGCAAAGTTACAGAGACCACTTTTTGTAATAATGGTGTACCAAACATAAATTTTTTACATTTTTGTGTATTGACAACTTTAGACACCAAGTATGCACTTCACTAATTTGGGTGGTATTCTAAGCACATGAAATGATAATAATTGACACTTATGTAATGCTGACAGATGATAAGAATGAATGCTGTATCTGAAGAAATGTTTAACGTGTTCATACATTATACATGTAGATAGCTGAATAAATGCACTGATTTTAATAGTATATCTCATGTTTCTTTTAATTTCCTGTGTGTCTGTTATACTCATGTGACATGCACCAATGGGCATCATGCCATAAAAGGTATCAAATTACACTGCCCCTGTTTTCATCAATTTCTGGTGCCAAATGATATTTTGGATGCCTAAAATGTTAATTAGAGTTTTTGTTTTCTTGAATCATATATTAAGATGTGTTTATGGCAGCTAAGAGGTTAATTTTGCTTTGTATCGCTTGTCATATTAGAAATTTATGACTGTAGGGGTCTTCAGCCAAAGGCCAAATTTTAAAGTAAATCTGGCCAGACTGTCAGGTGATACTAACTCTTCTTGATGCAAAGAAATAATATTAACAATGCAGACTATAATATTTAGGAAGTTTGGTGAACACAAGTTCTTAAGGCTGACTAATACTAAAGATTTATAGGTTGATCTGCATGTGCCGGGGTCTCCGAACAAAGAAGGTAAATAGAAATGTATCATTATTCAGTATAATAAAATAGCATTAGCATTCAATTTGTTTATGATTTTGCATGTACTGACTCATGAAGCAAAGTAACGTAAGTCTAAATTTTTAAAAAAAATGAATAATTAGAAAAGTTACATTCAAAATACAGCTGACAAGATATTGCACAAAAGATTGTTTATTTTGAAAGACCGGGCTTTTCACACAGTTCCTAATTGTAACTTAACAAATGCAGAATACATGTACCATTTTAGTGTTAAAGTTCAGATAGATGGTCCAGGGGAGATAACCTATCCACTCCAACTAATACCTTGACACAGAGAGTTGTAAATTAGATTATAAATTAGCCTTTTAAAAAACACCACGCAACATATGATAGATATTAGATTTTCTGTGACAAAAAAGGTAATACATTCATAAAAAATTTAATGTCAGGTCTTCAATCTTACATGGACGTAAAATTGTAACAATTGATCCAGATAGTAGTAGCTACTGGGCAGCTGTAAAGCTTCATGAGGCTTATTTACATTTTCACTTATATCTGCTTAAAACTACTCCAAAAAATGATCCATTGTATTGTAGTTTTACATTAATTAACTAATGACACTGAAACAAATGAAGAGGTGCACATAGTTGTCATGGATACACACACTACCCCCCCCCCAATCGTGATCTGACCACTAATTAATTTCCCATATAACTTAATGTTAATATAATAAAAAATTTCTGGATTAGATTGGCATACAAACCACACGTGCTTCCATTCATTAGAGTTAGAGAATTTTTTCAGCTTAAGAAAAAACAGGTGCTCCGCAGCATTTTATTTTTTAGCCTTGTGCAGGGGGACACCCTGGTCTGCACCAAATAACATAGCCTTGCACAAAGAGTTAATATGCTATTTTGTCAGCAGGAAATTAAACACAGGATATCAAAATAAAAGAAAATATTTTGTTGTCAATTATAATACATAGATTAAAGTTTATGAAATTATAAATGCAAACAAATTAGATCTATTTACTAGCAAATGGGTACTTCTCACAATATTTAGTACTCTATTTTTCATTCTCCCACCAGTAGACTGGTTCTCTGGCTGTACAATAATTAGTGGTCCAGCCTACATTTTAACAGAAGTTGTACAATTGGGACCCAAGTTGTAGTAATTTTATTGTACACAAATTTACTATATTCAAATATAAAATGTATATCTGCATAAATAACATCACTCACATGGAAGATGATATATCATCATTTCTAACAGTTACAGAAGGTAAAAAAATGAGTGGTATGTAAAACCATGCATTTATCAGTTGATAGAATGTATAACTACTGGGTAATTTAATCCAAAATACATAACCTGTACCATTTGTAAATATACTGAAATACTTACATAATCTAATCTCTACCTCTTCTTTAATAATCCTGAAAAAGGCAGCCTTTCTCAATTGTCAACAATTTTAGGATAAAAATTTTAGATTTTCTAATCATGTATTGCAATGGTGAACTTACGTAATTTCAGGCTCTAACACATTTCAAAATAATTTTGCAGTTTCTTGTTCCTTGGTATACTGTGCATTTTTGGTTTCTAATTTAAACAAAATATCTGTATGTAAATAACCACCTTAAATGGTTTTTTGTCTATTCATGCTAACATGGTTTTTGTCAAAAACAGTACATGTCCAACAAGATAAAAAATGTGTAAAAAAAAGTCCAAGAAGTAAAAAAGAATATGTACAAAATTGAAAAATTGCTGTAATGGCCTGAAAGTCTAATCAGGTCATCTATATATGAAAACAAATATGTCTAACAAATTTAATTTGTCTACCTCAAGTGGTTTTTGCACAATCTTGCTGATAAGTTTCTTGAAATGGATGGCTGGAAAATACCAAATCAAGAAGCTCCAACTGCATGCAGTTGGGACATAATAATGGAACTACTGTCATGTAATCCATCAGAAATTGAGGTCATTCATAGACAAAATAGATCATGATATGACAAATCACATTTCAGGCAAATTAACCCTGTATCATAAGGTTTTAAACATTTTCAACAGGAAAAAAAGTAGTTATATAAAATATAGTATCCCTGATACGCATGTGCTATGCAAAAATAAAAGTACATACATGCACATGGTTGAAAATAGATACAGCACCAAAACATAAAGTAGGCTTTTATGCAAGAAACATTTAATTGTGCAAGAAATTTATATACATATATAAGTTAACAAAAAACTCTTTTTTTGTGAAGCAAGCATACCTAGTATTTAACAAGAAAGTAAAAACATTGATTTTAATCTAAATAACTTTAACACTTATCATTATCTGGGTGTGGATGTATGTATGCCTTTCTGGGTACAAAGATGTACAGACATGCATACAGAGATGACTGTCTGGGTACAAAGATGTACAGACATGCATACAGAGATGACTGTCTGGGTACAAAGATGTACAGACATGCATACAGAGATGACTGTCTGGGTACAAAGATGTACAGACATGCATACAGAGATGACTGTCTGGGTACAAAGATGTACAGACATGCATACAGAGATGACTGTCTGGGTACAAAGATGTACAGACATGCATACAGAGATGACTGTCTGGGTACAAAGATGTACAGATAAGCACACAGATGCCAAAGTGATTGCTATGTCAAGTTACTGACTAGGTGGGCTTGACAAAAAGTATATCAATTTGACCTACGTTATTTTCATTAGGTTAAATACATCCAGAATTGTGGCAACTGGGGCTGCCAAAACTGCCCAAGTTTATCACAAATTATGAATTTACATACTGATAGCTGCTCCATAGCCACCCCACCCATTTGACAAAGTTGCCCAGCCTGTGAAAGAGCCATCTTTCTTGAGATTGTTGTGACATCCATGAATATTATAATTCCTACATATATGTGTGTACAGATATTGCTTTTATGAGTAAGCTTTGTGGGATATATTATATCCCTATACCTTGTTGGATATAATATATATCTATACCTTGTAGAATATATTATATCCCTATACATTGTGCGATATATTATATCCCTAAACCTTGTGAATGGGCTACCATGTTTCTAGCAGTTTTACTATCTAAAAGACAAATGTTACTGGCATGTAAGCAACAAGTTTTATTTGCTGAGAAGTTGCTATGCTTCATTTTTATAATGTTACAACTTGTGAAATTTTTTTAATATGGCTACATCTATATTCATAATCCTACATAGCTTTGTGACCATAAAAAAGAAAAGCAAATCTCATCAACAGATGTGTGATTTTAAGTTCCACACCCATGCATATGGTTGATCTTATTATCAAAGATTAATTTGCAATGACAAGCAATGTGTCAAATGAGTATTTACCAAAATATCACAAAAGATATACAATTACAAGCTAAGCATTAACCATAAATATATACTGCATCAAAAATTGAACATTAGTTAACTGCACAGATGTGCAATGTTAGTCAATTAAAAACAAATAAAAATAGGACGGATTTAGAAAAAGTAGTGCAAATAATAACATGTACAGTTTTCCTGTTTCTAACTAATATATATCAAAATGGTAAATACAATACATAAATAGATATCAAAATGATAAGGAAATATACATAATAATAACACAATAAATTATGTGAAAATATTAACACTTGGTTTTACATTCAAAAGTATGGGGGAGTCACTTCAACATAACAGGTGATACACAAATGTTTGTGCAAAAAAAAAAAGCATTATTATTGAAAGCCTATCAGCAAAAATCAACAGTTGTGTTTAATTCCACAACTTCAGGGTACAGTCATGTTTAGTTTTCTACATGAGCGTTACATCAAACAAACAAGAGTACAATGAACAGTACATTATACACCAACTTCGTGCTTAGATTCTGGAGATTACTGACCAATGGGTCTAACCTTTACATTTGGTCAAGGCATGCAGTCTTGAGCTAAACTTAATGGGCAGAAACCATTATTTGTAATAGACTTACCATGACCTTTGACCATAAGACTCCAAAATCTCTTTGTTTCCTTATTACCCTAAGTGCAAGCCATCCACATGCTTTGGTGAAGGGACTTCCCTCTAGAACAAAAATTATTGTGCAAAACCTATTTTCTTTCAGTCACAATGACCTTCGACATTTGGACCCAAAATCAAAAGGCCTCTTCCATACCTTAAGTGCAATCTCTCCACAAACTTGCATGGTATATAACTAAAGTTATTATGCAAAAACATTTATCTTCTTTCAAAGTGACTTTGACCTGTAAACTTTTGACCTTAAAACCAATAGGATTTATTCTTACCCAATCCTCAATGTAGACACCAGTAGAACATGGCTGATACTGGAGATTACTGAACAATGGGTCTCAATAACCTGGCCTTTGGTCAAAGCATGTGGTCTTGAATAAAACTTACTGTGCAAAAACCAATATCTCCTTTTTAGACTTACCGTGACAATTACATTTTTTATCTTTAGACCCCAAAATCTATAGGTTTCTCTACTGCCCTATGTGCAGGTCATCCACACAGTTTGGTCAGGGAATTCACTTTAGAACAAATGTTATTGTGCAAAAAACACTTTTCTTTACCTTTTAACTTTTACCCCCAAATCAACAAGCCTCTTCCATACCTTAAGTGCAAGCCCTCCACAAACTTTGACCAAGGTATATGGTCTAGAACTAAAGTTATTATGCCAAAAACATGTTTCAACTTTCAGTCAAAGTGACCTTTACCCATTAGCCCAAATCAAAAGGATTCTTCCTAACCCCAAATGCAAGCTATTTACAAAATGTGGCAAAGACAGATGGTGGAGAACTTGAATTATTGTGCAGAAACAAAATAGGGAACATATAAATGGATGGATGGACAGAAAGACATTTATTAATAGATTAGTTTTAATGTGTTGGCAATATTAGACACAACAAACAACAAGAGGCTCATGTGGGCCTGAAATCACTCTCCTGGCTGGCATGTGCCCAATACCAAAATGCAGTAGTGGTTGGCCAAGTAATCTGGTAGGATGCATTCTGTATACATTTTTTCAAATGCTGTTGACTACATATGTTAGAAAAACAACTGTTTCAAGATTTGTCAAGTTTTGCATCTTCATCCATATTTGATAGCACATCAGCATCATTTGTCCAATATTGAAACATTTCTGTGTCGGAATGCTTTTTGTCAAAGTTGGTAAAATTCTGTTGAGCATTTTAAAAAAAAATAAAGTTCTGTAAATGTTTTTTTTTCTTCTTGTTTTAATAATGGTGGCGACATTTGAAGGTTGATCCACAAATTTTCTTATTGTTAGGATACTTTCTGTCAAATCTGATAAAATTCTGCTGAGCACTTTTGAGAAGAAGCTTCTGCTCAGATGTTTTCTTAGAAGCTATTAAACTTTAAGGTGTTTAAATTTTCCATAACAGCAGCCATATTTGATGGCAGACTGGCACCATTTGCATAAAATTAAAAATACCTCAAGACAGGATGCTTTCTGTCAAATTTGGTCTAATTCTGTCCAGTAGTTTTTGGGAATAAATCACTTATATGATTTTTATTTTTAGTAATGACAGCCATATTTGATAGTGGGTCAGCATAATTTGCATAAATCTGAAATGCAATAAAAATTTCTGTAAATTCTTATAAAATTCTGCTGAGCAGTTTCTGATGAAAAGCCATTTAATCTTTATTTTCATTTTTAGTAATGGTTGGCATAGTTGTTGGTGGATCAACATCATTTTATATAAATTTGAAAGAACTTTATACCACTGGATGCTTTCTGTTAAATTTGTTCAAATTCTGTTGAGTGTTTTTTTTCAGTTAAAGGTTTTTCTATTTTAGTGAAAGTGACCATAATTGATGGCAGATCAGCATCTTGATTAGAAATCTAAAAACCCTCTAAGACAGGGTGCTTTCTGTCAAATTTGGTTAAATTCTGTTAAAGCATGTTTCTTTATAGAAGAAGTCATTTAGATTTTTTTATTTTTTTATTTGTAGAAACAGCGACTATATTTGATTGGGGATTGGCATCATTTGTACAAATTCAAAAGCTCTCTATGAATGGATTTTTCTGCCAAATTTGGTTAAGTTCTGTTGAGCATTTTATGAAAGTAAGTCTTTAAAATTTTTGTTTTTAAATATTTATGAATGGTAGCCATATTTAATGGCAGATTGGCATCATCTGTATAAAACTGAATGTCCTCTATGCTAGGATTCTGTCAAATTCTGTGAAGTGGCATTTGAAAAAAAGTCATTTAATGCTTTTTTTATTGTTAGTAATGGTGGCCATATTTGATGGTGGATTGGCATCATTTTATGCCAGGATGTGTTCTGTCAACTTTTGTTAAATTCCCTTCTGAACTTTTTGAGAAGTTGTTTACAAGTTTCTCTACATACATGGTAATGGTGGCCATATTAGATGACAGGTTGGCATCCACTGAAAAATTTGAAATGCTTTGATGCCAGAATTCTCCATGTAAAATCTTGTGGAATGCAGAGTGAATATTGGTACCTGATAAAAGGGGCATACAAGTAGGAAATGATATTAATTTTCTACAGACCTTAAATTACAACAGTTACAAAGTCACTGATCTGGTGTTCTGTCATAACTTTCAGAGATTTATTTTTATGGCCTAGTGAACTAAAAATTTAAGTTTCTCACATCAGAAGTAAAGTGTTTGCATCAGCTAAGCATTAATCAACCTCTCAAATGAATGATGCAGCTGTCAATCAATTATCACAAGGCAGACATGCCAGTGTCCCCTCAGACCCATTGAATTACCTTGCTAGATGTGAATGTTTACCTAACCGCATTTGTACTCCATGTGTTCAGGTTGGCCAGGTGCTTGTACAGAAGCCCAGTCTGTCACCCTTCAGGCTTTTACTATCGAACATATCAATTTGAAATCTTTATAACTTAAATACCTTTCATGTAATTTTCATATACTTAAAGGTCTTCTGTCAATTACCATGATATATTTCAAGTAGAAGAAGAAAGATTTTTAAAAAAACATTTATGCTCATTAATGGATGAAGAATTCTCTTTTTTTTTGAGAGGTCAATTAGTACCATCTTAAACTTGATAAAACATAATTAAATTGTCAGAACTTACGATTGTTGCTAGTTGCTTATATACAAAAAACAAAACAAGATTTGAGGCAATCATACAGATTTAACTGCAAACCTAATGAAAAGTTTGCTTTAACATAAATTTAAACAAACTAAATTAACATGGAACCCACAGTGCCCATTTACAAATAATGAAATCTCAGGTTTACAAATAAATGGTCCTACCACTAAAATACTTGTTTGAAAAATCTCATTTGAATGATGAAAATATGTAGAGTTCATATGCAATATTTTGTGTTTTAATAGTATGAACAGCTTTTTCCAAACGTTGATTAGTAACTTACAAATGTTTACAATAGGCTGAAACTGCAAATTATCCGCTCTGAAAATGAATGTGAACAGAAGAGCAATTTCTTCCATTAAGTTTCAAGCATTTGAAAATTTACATGGGACTTCTGGAAAAGATCAGTCTACTTATGCAGGCAGTCATCAATGTAATCTTAATTTAGTTATATGACTGTACACAAGCTGGAATGTCATGAATGCTATTTTACAGAATGAACTCCCAAGGGATATGAGGGAAATACAGTGAAAGGTTATTTAGTGTGAATAACCATGTCATCTTACTTTAGTTATATGACTGTGCACAAGCTGGAATGTCATGAATGCTATTTTACAGAATGAACTCCCAAGGGATATTAGGCAAATACAGTGAATGGTGATTTAGTGTGAATAACCAATGTATTATGCAATTAAAGTATCATGACAATGTCTCTTGACTAAGATCCATTTGCTTAGTGTAAGTCCGTCCAACCAACATAACTGTGTAAATATCTCAAACATGGTGGGAAAGGTCAGAGGAAACTTTGACCACAACCTTCCACCCCAACATAACTATGTCCAAATATCTAAAACATGGTGGGAAAGGTCAGAGGAAACTTTGACCACAACCTTCCACCCCAACATAACTATGTCCAAATATCTAAAACATGGTGGGAAAGGTCAGAGAAAACTTTGACCACAACCTTCCACCCCAACATAACTATGTCCAAATATCTAAAACATGGTGGGAAAGGTCAGAGGAAACTTTGACCACAACCTTCCACCCCAACATAACTATGTCCAAATATCTAAAACATGGTGGGAAAGGTCAGAGGAAACTTTGACCACAACCTTCCACCCCAATATAACTATGTCCAAATATCTAAAACATGGTGGGAAAGGTCAGAGGAAACTCAGACTATTATGCATGTATACCCTGTACCCAAATGTTGAGTAATATAATGTGGACAAAAATGTCACAATCAAGACCCTGTTATAAACCTCTAAAGGCTTGAAAATAAAACCATTCAAAAAGACATACCCAAACTAGCTTGGAATCAAATTAGATGATTGAGTTTTTCCAATTTTTTTAAAACTGATAAACCCCATTTTTTTCGTCTTTGGAAAAACCTAAATTACATGATCATTGTTCCAATTACACATACATATATGTTTAATTTATTTTCAAATTTTTACATATCTATCCAATCTTAAATGTTGTATTTGTCAATACTGTCATTGCAAATATTTCTGTACATTTCTGTAATTCATTACAAATGTTACTGTACGTTTCTGTAATTCATTGTAAATATTACTGTACATTTCTGTAATTCATTGCAAATATTACTGTACATTTCTGTAATTCATGAACTGACATAATGACTGAAAATGCCTTAAAAGAAAGATGCATTTCTCACATTTGTATACTACAGTGAATTATAACATACCCCAATTTAGAATTTGTTTATTTAAAAAGGTAAAAAGTGTACAACTTATGAAAAATTCTATAAACTAGCTTTATACAAGCACCATTAGTAAAAAATGATCAGATATCAGTATGAAGATATGTATGTAACAGTAATCTGCATTTATTATATAGTCTAATTTTGTCCCACAGACCTAATATAGGAGATTGCTGAACAATATTTTACCATATACATCATTGTCAGGTTGTATATGTTACCAATGGGGATGCATGCTATGACATTATGATGTCTTTAGATTATGATGTCATCCGATGATTTACATTATGTCATCCAATCTGCCTTATATATTCATGTATGCCATGAATCAAATTACAAATTAAATTGAGTAAAGAATAAAAATACTATAAATATTTGTAAATTTTTTTCCTTATAGTAATGTTTTGAGATCTGATGCCAATTATAAGCTAAAGTATATAATAAACAAGTTACTGTATGGGAACTGTCTGAAATCTCAGGTGGACTTGTTTCTTTGGCAATGCTGACTCATAGACTTGTCAGCCACATACCAAAACAACACAATCACCCGAGATACCTGACAGGACACAACAATAACCTATACTTACTTGGTTGTGTTAACCTATTTTAAATATAACAGTGTAAACATTGTCTAGGCACAGAGTAAACTCTCACATTCATTAAAGCTGCCAAGTATTACAACTGTATATTTACAGTTAATATATACTCTGATTGTGATCCAACTTAACATAGGATGTAACCAAACAATATTTTCTCACATTCGTTGTTGTCAAGAAGTATATGTCAATGATAAGGACATGTATTACAAAATGATCTCATCCAAATCTTTACATATGATATCGTCCCCCTTGCTTGATAAAATGTTACATGTGTATTCATTTGCATCATTCACCTTGCCTGATACACTGTTACATGTGTATTCATTTGCATCATCCATCCTGGCCAATATACTGTTACATGTGTATTCATTTGGATCATCCACCTTGCCTGACATACTGTTATATGTGGATTCATTTGCATCATCTACCCTGCTTGGTATACTGTTACATGTGGATTCATTTGCATCATCTACCCTGCTCGATATACTGTTACATGTGTATTCATTTGCATCATCCACCTTGCCCAATATACTATTACATGTGGATTCATTTGCATCATCCACCTTGCCTGATATACTATTACATGTGTATTCATCTGCATCATCCACCCTGCCTGATATACTGTCACATGTGGATTCATTTGCATCATCCACCTTGCCTGATATATTGTTACATGTGTATTCATTTTGCATCCTCCTCCTTGCCTAATGTACTTATTATGTGTGGATTCCTTTGCATCATCCACCCTGCTGGATATACTTGTTATGTGTGGATTCCTTTGCATCATCCACCCTGCCTGATATACTGTTACATAAGGATTCATTTGCATCATTAATTAAGTTTTGAATGAAGTTGAGTAAAGAATAAGAAGGGTATATTTATTGCAATATTTTGAATTTTTGTCCATATCATCATGGTTAGAGATATGATAACTCCTGTTACTTATAAAAAAGGGTATATAATAAACAGGTTATTGCATGTGTTAAGTGTCTAATATCTCAGGTGGACTCATTGTTTTGGCTTAGATAACTTGCAAGCTTGTCAGCCACTGCAAAACTCGCCCAATGGAGATACTAGACTGTGCACATCCAATAACATACAAATATTGGTCAGCTAAACATCTAATAAATTAATGGATAAATATATTGCAAATAATAGTAATCACAATCATCTTTTAAAAATACTGATAGGTCAGGCCATGAATTCTTGTTTTTACTCCACTTTCTAGCCCCAAAGTTGCAGAGTTTTCATGGTTGATTAAAATGCCATGAGAGTGGTTATTCACTACCCCACTGTGTCAGAAGGAATTTGATACCAGGACTGCCAAACTGCAGTACCCACATATTACATATCCACTCCTGTTAAAATATTGTCTCTCTTCTTCGTATATGGTACTAGTAATCATGGGAGATGTCAAAACATCAAGAAACTATAAAATTTTATATCTGCTTTCAGACTCGGGAGATTTTTGTTCTGGTATAGTATAAATATTTAGTCGTCTGCAGGCATCCGTAGTATGCTGACTGACTGTGAAATTGGTGTTATGGTGGGTTATTAGAGTCTCCTAAGGTGATGCACTGAGCTGAAATAGAAAATGAATAAACTTTAGAATATATATCTTTTCTGCATTTTACATGCATGTTAATATATCCATTTGCACAATTTATTTAAGAATTTAACTTCATATTTTAATGGATTCATGAAGTTATGAAGCTTGAAAATCGATAACACCTTGCATGAACAGCCTTCATGAATCTTGTCAAATATGAAGTTCAATTCATATAATTACAAATAGTTATGCAAATAATAATGAATTTCAAGAAATAAACAACAGACCTGTATTTTAATCATTTTTTACAAATATTGTAAAAGCACGCAAGAAAAGCACATGAATACATAAGTAACTCCTTTTTGTGTTATGAACTAATAACATTTAGTTTTCTGTTTTACATTATGTGATTTTAGCCAATCTAAATGCTTATTACAAAGGCCTGGACATTTTTTTAATTACTCCATTATTGATCATTCTGATTTGATAGATCTATTGGTTTCATTAATTAATAGCAAAACTTTGATATCATAAAACATGAATCATTTGAATATTTTACATCATTTAAAGGACATGTCATTTAAAAACCAAGTGCGGTCTCAGCATAAAATTTTCTTTGAAACGATTAAAACAATCAAAAATTTAAAAAAAAATTTTGGACTATTAGCTGTTTGAATTTTGAAGTTCTAATGTGTATAAATATTCTCACATGTTCATGACCTGGTTTAGCAGTTTAAACTTCAAACAATCATTATCTTTTGTTTGTGTGCCATTACAGCATTAATATGTTCATAGTTCTTATAATAAAATTTTTATTCATTAGTGGAAAGGTTACAACTATGATGTGTCCATAGTTGTTATAATAACACATTTATTCATCTGTGGCAAGGTTTTAAGCCTTAAGTGGTCTCCTACTCTGATTTTTAAAATTTGTATCCATGCAGCTTTTCTTCTTTTGCATGAAACTTGAACTTTATCTAAAGTGATGGCTGATTGGAGGGGGGAAAATAAAACAACTGTTAAAGTCGCTGAACATAACGACATTTTGGGTGGGAATTTAATACACATTTGTCACAAATCATCAAATAATTTACTTCAAATGTTGTGTCTGTGCAAAATAGATGGAGGTAGTTATTAAAATCTTTTTATGCTAAGCCTGTGGAAGAAATAGTGTCATCTATCTGATGAAGCACTTATCAATTGTGCAAGATGCAGTGACCTTCTTTTTGTTCCCATGCTGGTGTCAATAATGCTAATTAAAAAAACAAGTATCTTTCAGTTCTGAATAATTGTTTTTCTTCCATTGCTTGCTAAGACAAAGTTCAAATTTCAGTGGTTAACAACCAAAGCTGGGTAGAGTTTCAACCCAAATGCTATCTCAGCTGGAACAAGGTTATGCTGACTAGAAAAAATGGAAACAGTTAAATCACATCAATTGTGCCTACAACATTTCTCCCCAAATCAGTGTTGACATCACTACAAACTGTTGGAATGAGATAATACTGTGCTGACCTCTAACCTTTAGATGAGGCTCAATGTGTTTAAATGAAGTTTTTGTAATTTTAATTTAAAAATTATTTTTAATGATCAGGATTAAAAGGCATAGTGAATATTATTGCATTCACTTTTTAAATATAATTCTTGTTTAATTTTTAGCTTAATGGGCATTTCATTGCTTAATTTTACTGCTACTGGATTCTGACATTTTCAATGCTGGATTTTCATTCTTACTGAATTTAATAGTGTGGTCAATTTTTCAGAATCCTATTAACCATAAGAACCTCTACTTTTTTGCATTTTTATGCAACACTCAGAGTTGTATGTGCTGTAAAGCTTTTGACCTTTAGATGAGGCTCAATGTGTTTAAATGAAGTTTTTGTAATTCTAATTTTAAAGTTATATCTTAATGACCAGGATCAAAAGTCCTAGTGAATATTATCACATTAAAGTTTTCAATGCTGGATTTTCATTCTTATTGAATTTAATAGTGCATTTAATTTTTCCAGAATCCTATTATCCTTAAGAACCTCTACTTTGTACACATTTTTATGCAAAACACATTGAGTTCTGAAGCACATCAAGTGTTCACCCTGTATATAAAGGAAATCTGTCTATAAAGAACAAATTATTTCATGTCCCTAAACTGTCCTTTATATACAGGTTTCACTGTATATACCAATGTGAGAATGGCAATGGGGACTACAGTTGTATCTCTCTAACACATTACAATCATCCTTTCTCTTTCTCATTCATTACAGTATATACAACATCAGCAATATTTTTGGAAAAGATGTATGGCAGAGAATAAGAGTACTCTCAACTTACAATAACAACAGCAGCAACAAAAACAACATCAGCAGCAGCAACAAAATCAACAATTACAACAATACAGACCAAACCAACAAGAACTGGCAACATATATATGCAATAGGTGAGGTACATTATCTGGTATAGCATTGTGACATAAAATATACTTTCAAAATACTGGTATTGTGTGAGTGTTTTTTTTTGCTGTTTTTTTTTGTTAAATAAGGTACTTAAACACACTGGATTAACTTGAAGAAAAGAGTCTGCACATCACATTTTGAAGCTATAAAGCAAATTTCAGTGGATGTCATTACTGAAGAGAAAGAAGTTGTGTTGGAAAAATACACAACTGGGCATTGACTGGCCTGTGGAAACTTAGTATCAATTGGTCAAAATAATGCAGCGAGATATTTAAAATTGATAGGTGTGAACACTAAACAACTACAAAGGTTACCATGTTTGTCACCACCGATGGGTGCTTATGTTAAAGTTAACAATATATCTGTCATGGATATAACAAGACAGCTAGCAGACTTGGCAATTATTTTTGTAATTGCTATGTGTCCTGCAGGACAATAACTGAAATGTGGCTATAACTGTTTGCTCTTGCTTAGAAAAATGCCATTAGTCCTTATCCACACTTCACTTGTTAGAATGAGCAAAAGAGAGGAATTTTTAGACCCTGTTAGGGATACTGGTAGAAATCCAATATGAACAAAGGTCCATAACTCTATTGAGATTTACAAGTATGAAAATTTGCCTCATGATGAAGATATGAATGTATTCAAAATTACATCTGTGTCAAGAGGTTTTAAGGAGTGAATGCACTATGAGCTAATGAGCTATTAATGAGCTATCTCAGAGTATACAGAGTGTTAATGGATATGAATATTTAAATTCATCCCTACTGCTTTAAAAGTGGGTCATAATAATAATAATAATAGCAGTAGCAAATTTCCATAAGCTAATGCTATAACTTGAATTACAATCAATCTTGTGACCAAAATTAACAAGACTTGAGGTTAGTACAGAATAACCCTATCATACTGATTATAGTGTCAGTAACTACATTTAAAAAATTTCCAGTTGCCCTGTCCAAGTTTAGGACTTCTTTGGGTTTTGTATTATATATAGTATGCCATGTCACCATGTACAGTCTTCTGCACATTGGCTACTGACCTCTTGGTTTTTTCTTTTACTTATAAAGACTCTGGAAATTATTGATTAAAAATACCTGTTATCCTTTAAATTGATTGGTGATAATTTGAAAACTTAATATATATACACACACACACATACATACATACATACATACATACATACATACATACATACATACATACATACATACATACATACATAAATACATACATACATACAAAACATACATACATACATACATACATACATACATACATACATACATACATACATACATACATACATACATACATACATACATACATACATACATACATACATACATACATACATACATACATACATGCATGCATGCATGCATGCATGCATACATACATACAGTTGTACTTTTGGCATTTTTCAAAGAGGAATTAAACATTTAGTATTATATTATGACATGGATAAAAAAGTACAACAAATAATAGATTTTCCATTGTAGACAAATTACATAGTAAAAATAAATTAGTTTCTGTGAAAAATTACATTATAATTAGACCATTTTTTACCTGTAGTGGAGGATTGCTATTGGGAATTTTTCCATTTGCTGCTCTTCTGTCTTTATTTTGTGGTATATATGACTCTGTTTCTAAGACCTTTGACCTCTCTTTTGACACAACAAAATATGATAAATCTTGGCCACCACTAGAATTACTTGAACTCTCTGAGCTGACAGCATATGGGTGGTCTGCAAATTCTCCCAGATCAGCCCCTTCTGCATTTCCATTCTGTTCAGATTCTGCCATCAAACCAATCTGAAAAACAAGAGTACCATGAGAGGAATACTGCTCAAATAATCTCTTCCATGCATTATCAAAGGTGCCATAAAACTAGAAACTTTTGAAAACTATTTACTACAATAAACAGACTTTATAATACACTGTAGCAAGAGCAAATTTGCTGCCTGTTTTAAGGTTTTGTTACCTTGTGATAAATTTGGTAGAAAACATTTCCTACCAAGAAATTTGAAAAGAAAGAACTTCTAGTGACATGAGGTTTAAATTTTACTGATGAAAAAATAGCCTCTCAACACTTTTCTACTGACATGGATTTGATTGATGTTTTCAGTAATTCCTGGAATTCTCTAGCAAGCACTTTCACAATGATGATGAAGATGAGCATGTACTAGTTAAATAGTATTGTCTGAAAAGTGTCCACAAGATACAGACCAGCTGGAAGCATGCTTAAAACATTGTCAATTCCACAAGAAAGGTAATTTAGCACACAGCATGCTCCATATGATTTAGCCACAAAAACATTATGGATATTAGAAAGTTGCTGGAAGGGCAAGGATGCCAGACATTTACCCCCAACATTGACATTTGACCTTTTGACCCCAAAATCAATAGAAACTACCTTGTGTTAGGTACAAACTTTTACCAGCTGGTAAGCCATTTGCTACTGGCTTAAAGTTAGCTAACATGTACTACCTGCTACTTCATGTTTAATTCTAACCCTGATAAATGGAGACCCAAAGCCATTTGATATATATTTACTTCACTAGATTACAATTTATGAAATATTCAAATAATTCTAACATTTGTAACTTGCTCTTATTTGCAAGACACATAAAAGAAATGGAACACAAGAATTTCGTTATACAGTGTACATGAAAAATGTGTACATGAAAAATGCAAAGCTATATGTGCATTATATACACAAAATTCAGTATTTTGCACAAAGTTATTTTCATCATCAGAGGAAAAATAGTTCATTTAGCATCCATCCTTAAGAAATAAAGCAATAGGATCTCTATTTGATGAGACAATTTTCAACCTTATATCAGAGGGACAATGAGGACATTAACTGTGTTTTTTGTAATGGATTTGAGTTATACAGTACTGGCAACACATCTGTAGAGCTGATATTATTAACTATCACATCACAATCAACATCCTGAAATATTCAAATACAAGGCTGCCAGGGCTCAGGAAAACCACTCGTCCTCTCGTCCTGACCAGGTAAATATTTGCAGTGCCAAGGAAAACTTTATTACTTACTCACTTCATGGTTGCTAAGATGCAGATTCATACCTTGAAAATAAATCTATGTGCATTTTCTACCTTTAACAAGCTCCAAAGTTCAACACTGTTTAATATTTTGCATGCAACAATTATTGATTACATTAGCCTATTTTCCTTACTTTATGTCAGTCCACAACATGTTATAGCTGACTTTGTTTATCACACAGGTACCTGATGCAAACTTGATACTAAAATGGGTCCAAATCATGAAGATATTATGTTCAGAGTGAAGACAGCAGGTTTAAAACCCTTCTAATTCATGGCCACTTCTATAAATCAGGGGTGGATAAGTCACTAATATGTCTGGTCATTTGATGGGCTACCAAAAGGGAAACTATGGTAGCCCACAAAAAAATTTGGTAGCCGACAATTTTCAGTGGATAAACATTTCCATTTAATGTGCCTTTAAAAACATGCAGATGGATAAAATTGTAAGGTGGTAAAAGGTTGCAAAAAACAAACAGATAAACACTCCAGGTATATAAAATAGTTTATGTAATTATGTATTTTTATGTTGGTTTTTTTAACATTCAGCACTCAAATATCTGTAATTTAAACCTGACAAACAATCAGGTGAAACTGTATTTGCCTATGGTTATAAAAAAGTACACTTATTTTAAACATTAGAAATCCATTTTTAGTTTTTGCAAAATAATTTAATGAAGTACCTTAAATATAAATCTGATGAAAATAAAAAGTTAAGCCTGGATAAAAAAAAGGCCTGTGACAGTGTACAGATTGGTCTGTTTCAGATCAGTCCATATCATAACTATATAAAAAAAAAATCTTCAAAAATAGAAATTCTTCAACTATCAAGAAAAGTCTTTAACAGGATTACAGAATTGCTAAATGTTATTTCATTTTTAAATAAAGTACAAAATCTGAGAACATTTGGCCAAATGTGATTAGCCCTATTCATTTCATTAAATAAAAGTAACTGCATGTTAACCAACTTTGGCATTCCATGGCTTCCATCACTCTTTCGCCAATTGAAATGGCACACAAGAGAGTTTGGAAAATGCAACCACTTGATTCTCCTTGGATATACTTTGGTGAGGAAAAAGGCCTTACAGTTAGTATAGCATGACTAAAGACTTTAATCAGTGCAACAATGTCAATATGGGTTGGCAACTATGTGAGATATTCTTGAAAATTTGGCCCCTTGTTCTGGGGTTGACTGACTGGGGAACACACAGCACAGCACTGCTTATTCAAGCAGGAAGACTTCAACCCATCCCTATCATAAATATAAGGGTCGATGTTTCACACTGTAGGACAACAGTTTATACTTCTGCTAAAACAAATGTGTTCGGTAGTCCTGCAGGCTTTAGAACCTTACAGTTAAGTAGTCTGAAAACAAAATTTTGTAGTCCCAGGCATGTGGACAACTGATTTGTCCACCCCTGATAAATATATAAGGTTTTGCATACTAACTCAAGAAAATGCTGTTTCACACATAGCCCTCAATTTCTAAATGGTATTTGCATTTACAGTGACATTTTTTGGTAATCCAGGCATCATTTTGATATAATGAAATTTTCCTTTTCAACAAGTGCAGCCTTATTGATACATTGTCACACCAAAGCAAAGAGACCAGCAGATATTTCTATAAGTAAGCATTAAGCATTTGACTGTAATCTATTTGTGAAGCACATAATGTTGAGACAATAACTGATTGGTCATAATTTAATTAGGATCATGATGTAATAACCATCCAATTCTTTTGGCCAATCAGAAATCTTAATTTTTTCTAGAAATGGAGGTTTGACTGAAATAGATTATTTAGTGTGAAAGTTGGTGAAAATTGCAGAGACGATTGGTATTCTTCTTTCAAATGTATATCAGCAACATTTTTGTTGTGAAAAGTAATTACATACTTACAGAAATATCAGCTGGCATATATCTTCACTTTGATGTAACAATGTATCAATAAAGCTGCACAGTCACAAAAATACCAGTGACTTGAGGCAAATGTGATACTATTTGACCAGATGAAAATACACAAAATTTTGACATTTTCTGGCTCTTAACTTCCCACATGTCTTACTCATAAAGATGTGTGATAGCTCATTGAAAAGCAAAATTTCTCTACATTAAAATGACACCTAGATTACTGAAAGTGTCACCACAAATGTGAAAACCATTAGGAAATTGAGGTCTAAGTGTGAAACTACGATTTCTTGAGTTACAAACCTTGTTATTATATAGTTATCCAAGGAGTAATGTATTTGAATGGTTTTAAACTTGCTGTCTTCACTCCAAACATAACATTTTTATGGTTTGGAGCCCTTTTAGTATCAAGGTTGTGTCGGGGTACTGTGTTTATTTTTGTAAGAGCGTAAGTAGTGTGTGAAGTAGTGTGTGGATAAATGTACTGTGAGCAAAGTGATAACCGGAATGAGTATGCAATTCACTCATGATCACAAGGACGAGTGCTTGGCATAATTTTCCCTGCGACTTGTATTGCCATTCTTATTCTAACAGAATGATTGAAAACTATGTGAACAAATTATTGTTAATATAATTTTCAGTGGCATTATAGCAGAAAGCAAATAAATTGTCAACAGTTGATTGTGGACTTTACTGCCACAAATTTTAACATTCAACTGATGAGATATTAAGACCTTCATAAATCTATTTGAGTGCTATTCAAGTTAAATATCCTGTTGCTAAAAGGAAATTACTGGGGGTTTTTAAAATGTAACACTAGTAAACAGGCAATAGGTTCAATAATTCTGTAGTATGCACTGAAAGAGATTCTGGAAAGCATGAACTAAATTGGCCTGAGTTAAACTGTCTAATTCAGCTTTCATTGCTATGCAATGGATATCCAAACCAGGGCCTGGAAAAATCCAAAGTGAAATGAAAACAAGGCACCCCAAATTTTAAGGTGCTAGGTGGCACTGCGAGTGTTGACTAAGATTAAATACAATTAATAAAGAACACTAAAATTTATATCAGTCAGGAAGATTGTTGTAAAATCAATTAGGTTGAATAAAACAGGGTTCTCCTCAGGATTTTGAAAGTTGCAGTTCAGGACTCCTTTTTTGAAAAATGTTGGAGTTCCAGCCCTAAAAATAGGAGTTCCAATAACAAAACCTTTTTCTCTCTTGCAATAATTGAGAACATTATCTGCATATTGTTGTGTCACATATACAAATGTCATCAGATTGCCAATGCTCATTGATTGTGAAATATTTAGTATTATTATAAAAGAATGCAGCATCACAAACAATCACAATTATCACTGTTCAGTATGATTTTTTGTGATGCTACAACTATCACAATTCTCAGTGGCTTTACCTTGCCATTCTTTAATTTTGTATGCAGCTAGAAGGAATCAAGGAAGAGATTAAAGTTTCTTTTCTATATTAATTTGTTTAATTAGCTTACTTCCATTTCAAATAAATAAATTTGCCAAGACACTGGAGGAAAAAACGAATGACCATATTCTATTCACTTTTTCTCATTTCATATTTAAACAACACAGCCTACTACATTCACTTTTTTCTTAAACACACCTTAACAAACTTCTCCACTACAGGTTTAGGATCAACATCGTTAAGAACAGGGCCTTTCTTCATCACCCTCATCAATTTCATTACTGTTTCTTGCTTTAAACGTCCATGACCCTTGGTCTAGATATGATTATGAGATGAAAAACCTCAGCCACTGATGTTGTAAGTGAAAGCAGCAATACTTCAGCTACAACAACAAAGTCTGGAAATGAGTCGGAGTAAATCCTGCATGTATCCTACAGACTCATTCCTGCAAGTGATTTTAATACCATCTTGAAATGAAAGAAGTCATCCACCATTCTTTCACTTTTAAATTCACCTGACTCCCACCCATTAAGTGTTCCAAATTCTGTGAGAGCATCGATTCCATTATAATCAGGTTTATCTATAGCATTGTGCCTGGTACCAAAGAAAGCATGTTAAGTTGCCATTGAAAAAGAATACATTTGATAATCACTCAAAAATGAAAGTATATCTGCACATGACATCGAAAGAAAGCCGAATTTATGACAATTTATGATGATTTACATGGCTCTCAGTACTTACTTCTCTGACAAACAAAATAAATCCCCAAATCTTGGCACTATTTTTATAAATGCGACTATTTCATACAAAAGTGGAAGGATTTAAAGTATGATGTGTGCAGAATGATGCTTTTCAATTGAAACGAGGTATCAAAGCACACTCATGTGTAATTAGTCCTTTGATCAAAAAGATAATAAGGCACCACCAATCAATGAACAGGTGTCTTAATCTCCTTATCTACTATGATCTCGCCTATGTGACTTCACCTATTCCTTTTACAATCACTTGGACTCTATTTTATGACCTGTTTACTATGTGATTGATACTTGCTTTGTAGAAACAGATCAAATATAAGAGTTCATTTTAAAAAAAACTTTTGTACTGAGGACTCGACAGTTTGAATTTTCATGCATCCCAAAAAAATATATATGCACATTTTTATGGGATTTTAGCATCCTGGAAAACCCTGATACAAGCCTAGCATCTTTCTGGAATAATTTTCATTATGACATTACAATCTTGATGATGTAAACACTTGCTCAAGGTATGTGATCAAAATGTATCTACTTGATATAAACAAACTACAAGGGGGGTGCAGTTTTTACTGTATTTTCCTCAGACTGATATCTGCAAATTCTCTATGCAAGTTGAGACTATCACCAAGTAAGAGTATAACATGGATTAGGCTGTAGTTGGGCAATTAATTCTATGTACCTGTGTAGTTCGAACGTGGTATGGAAAGTTCTTATTAGCGGCTGATGGCCTCGTTAGAATCTGAAGAAAAAAATGAATGTATAAAGTGTAAACATCTATAACAATATGCTAAAGTTTGTACAATTAATGAACAGATGCTGATACAATAGTCACTCTCTCCAACTCTTTTCATAATGCCACCTTGCCCAAATCCCAAATAGTATATTTCATTCATCCTGTCCCTATCACAAGAGTCCACCCAATTCATAAGGTTACATTTTCATTCGAGAAGGGATGGCCTTATAAGAGGGAGACCACTGTACTACAGAAGTCCCCCTCTTGAATGGCCCCTCAACCAGTGGCCACCCACTTTCTGCCCAGAATCTGTTGGCACTGAAAAGTTTGTATTCAAAAGTATCCCTCTAGGATGGCCACCCCCCTAAAACGGCCAGCATATTCATACAGAAAATGTCAAATTTACCCCTCATGCGTGGACATATATTGGGGTTTACAGATGTAAATCTCATAAATATTTGTTAATTACTAACTTCAACACTCTGACATTTGTTACAACATGCTGATAAAGTAAGTAACTTTAATCCATAAGCAAGTAACTTTAATAAAAAGGTAAGTAACTTTAATCCATAGGTAAGTAACTTTAATCCATAGGTAAAGTAATCCAATTAAACTTCTGTGTGTTCCTTAGATGTCAGGTTTTGTCACTGTGGTAATTACTGGTTATTATGTCTGATTGCCATTAGTAAAAATGGTATGTTAGCTATCACTGATTTTCTTTGTTAGATTACAAGATGTACATGAAAGGGTACCAGACTAAAACTAGTCAATCATGTGACCAGCTAACTTCCTTTGTAAACACAGAGCATTTTGTTTAATAGCAAATTAGTGGTAAAGTTGCCAATGACAGAATAACTTGTTGCAAATAGTGAAAAATGTCATCAGATATTAGGTAAAGTTGCCAATGACAGAATAACTTGTTGCAAATAGTGAAAAATGTCATCAGATATTAGGTAAAGTTGCCAATGACAGAATAACTTGTTGCAAATAGTGAAAAATGTCATCAGATATTAGATAAAGTTGCCAATGACAGAATAACTTGTTGCAAATAGTGAAAAATGTCATCAGATATTAGGTAAAGTTGCCAATGACAGAATAACTTGTTGCAAATAGTGACAAATGTCATCAGATATTATCAGATTAAAAGGAAAGTGAAAGCAATTAGACTAAATGAAAAGAGGGAGAACCCTTTGATCACTGCCGAGAAATTTGACAAGATTCTAATACAAATCATCAGTCGTACATTCTGCAGCAGAGGGAAATGGAATGAATCAAGAACAATAGTTGTAAGGTTACACACAACACTGGCTAGCTGCAGAACTGGTTTATTCAGGGCTGGGAGGCAGAGTACAGCCAAAATACACAGCTAGATACTATAGCTCCTAATAATTATTACTAACAATATCATTACAATAGTTACAGCCAGATGTTTGCACCCTGATTTTATTGACAAGGTTTGTGAACAGTTGTTGCACCATGATTGATGATTATTCATAATTATTTTAAGTAACATTAAAGTAACTTTTATCACATTGATTCCACAACAGTCATGTGATTTTTAAATGCAAATATGAAATATTTTAAAATTAGTTATGCCTTTCTTACTTCATATGTAATTATTACTCACACTTGTGTGATCTCCCTCTATAAAGTCACTTTTCTGCTGTAGAAAGGATGGCCTTATATGAGAAGACCCACTGTACATATGCTTGATTTTATCCATGGTGAAATGCATGAGGATACAACTATTTTTGACATATTTGTAGTTTTGCTTATCATTAATTTAAAGGTATTTTACCATATTTTACCATATATACTTGCTTATAAGTCAGATCCAACTGCAAACTGCACAGACCCAGATCTGCCATCACAAAAGGCACCTGCAGATCTGAGTATATGCAGTTTGTTAGGACTAATCAGTAGTTAGATTATGCAATGTCAGATCAGGGTCTATGCAGTTAGACCCAACTTATAACAGAGTCTATATGGCACATAAATGTGGTTAAATAAAAAAAAGGAAGAAATAAAATGAAAAACAGAATCAGAGGTGGTGCTAATCAATTGATTGGGAACACAAAAATCTTCAGATGAGCAACTTTACATATCTTAGACTTTGTTTTTCTTTCATACATATGTGTTTTAATTTTGCTACAAAAACACCAGAAGCTTGTGTGTGTTTATTTTCTTCATATATATATTTTTCATATCAGCTTACTGTTCAGATTTTACGGTATACTATCCAAGATAAATAAACAAAAATCAGTCTTTATTTGTTATTTAGATCTATAATTATAGTTATATAACATAAAGAGACTCATTTAGAATTTATTATAATTGTTTCTTACTGCACATATATTGCAACTGGCATAACATCTTATATGAAACAACCCTGAAGGCAAAGAGTTGGCCATATATTGGTCTTTAAGGAAGGAAAACCAGCCAAAAAATCAAGGATGGAAATCCATTATGGCCTTCTTTGATTCACCAAAATGCTATTTTTTGACTTTTATATGGAATAATCTTGTCCTTTGATTGGGCATACTCTAATCAGCAGAAACATTTCATATATTGCAAATTCATTTATTTTATCTGGTATCAAATTTGTGGTTTTACATAGACTTAAGGGTTGTGAAAAGGGTCCTATTGTTTCCGCTGAAGGAAACCAAAAAATGCATGGAAACTGATACTCCATAAAAAATAGTGTATTCACTGTATATTCTATGATAGTGCACTATGCACCATTGATAAAAAAAATCTGCATTGATAAAAATAATTCTCTCTATGAAAATTCATTCTTTCTTTGAAAGTTTTTCAGTTATAATGAGCAGGATTTGAAGAAAAAAAAAACAAATTCTACAAGAAATGATTCACTGGTCTAGTAATGCTCAGTTTCTAAGTATGTAGGAAATTTAACGTTAGACATACTCACCAAAAAGAAAGTGTGCCCACAAAAGGCAACAAATGCTTCCACTCCAAAAACAGTTTTTTCTCTTGTCCATTCTGCCATAGCCAGCACGGCTAGAAGGATGACTATAGGACTTGCAAAAAACCTGAAAACAGGCATATTAAGATTAATAACAGAAAATATGGTAAATAGAAAATTTGTATACTGTCAAAATTCTACATATTCAAGAGTTTGTAAAAGCTCCACCTATTCATTTTTTCAGTTGATAATAATGGACTATTGTTATCTATTCCCCGAGGCGTCATGTTCAAAGGTTTAGATTCAGTTAAAAAACTCACAACTGCTACTGTGCAAGTCATATCCAACTGCAAACACAATTGCACAATGCACCAGCAGATCTGGGTTTACGCAGCTTGCTGTTGGATCGGACTTACATGTGTGTATATATGGTAAATTCATTTGGGACTGGATACAACTTATTTTAATAAAGAGGTGGTTGTTATACAGAGATTAATTTTATATGTAATATGTTATATTGGGTATTACAAAATGTGGCTGTCTTATAAAAGTGCCTGCCTTATAGAGGTGGCCATAACAGCAGGTATGACTATTACATCTCTGTAAAACAATGCTGTTGATTGCTTTATTTCTGTAGGTATTAATTGTTTGTGGTTCATCAGCTGTAGCATCCACAAAATCCATAAAAATTGGTACCTCATGAATACAAGTGAATTCACAATAAATAGATACAAAACAAGAGTACTTTGAATGGCACATTATATGCCCACCCTAGATTTTAGAGTCTAAACGTCAGTGCAAGCCATCTATAAAGTTTGGTTAATTTACTACAGAACAAAAGTTATTGTCCAAAACCAATTTTTCTTTAAACCACAATGACCTTGACCTTTGACCTTATTACTCCTAAATCAACATTCCTCTTGCAACTCTGTTCATGGTATATTGTCTAGAACTAAAGTAATATAAGCCATTTTTCTTCTTTCAATCATAGTAACCTTGACTTTGACCTTTTCACCAACAGACTTCTTCCTTTCTATAAGTGCAAGTCATCCAAAAGCTTTGGTGAAGGTACATGGTCATTAACTGACATTTTTGCAAAGAAAGCAGTTTTCTTCTTTCTGTCACAGTTACCTTAACCTTTAACCTTTTGATCCCAAAACTGATAGGCCTTTTCTTTACCCCAAGTACAAGCTGTCCACAAAGTTTGGACAAGGTCTGTGATGTAGAACTAATGTTATTGTACAGAAGCCGTTTGTCTTCTTTCAGTTACATTGACCTAGACCTTTGGCCTCAAAATTGATAGGCTTCTTCCTTACCCCAAGTGCATGCCATCTACAACATTTGGTAACTGTAGATGGTGGAGAACTCATGCAGAAACTATTTTTCTCCTTTCAGTAACAGTGACCTTTGACCTTTCTAACCCAAAATCAACAGACTTCTTTCTTACCCCAAGAGCACACCATCCACAAAGTTTGGCAACTGTAGATGGTGGACAACTTGAGTTATGATGCAGAAACAAAATTGGTAACAGACAGATGGATGGACAACATTATAATATAATATACTCCACCTTATGGTCAGCATATAACAATTCTGTTCCAGATGATTACTTGTAAAATGTTGGAATATTACAATTTTAAAAATTAATAATTGTACACAGCACAGGTCCAAACAATCCAAAATCACAAAAATATTAAACATTTAAAGATTTATCAAATTTGCACAGGTTGAAGATCATAAATTCCTCTTACCAAATGCACAAAGAAAAAGGTATGTTGGTGAGTGAATTGTTTTCAGTATGACACAATTATTGAGATCAGAATTCCTAAGATCTTATATACTTTTCATTGACTTTATCATTTTATCACAGGACTGGTATTCCATTTATTAAAATTGTATAAGAATTTTTCTTTTTCATTATTTGAAAAGAGACAGAAGTTACAACTACATCATTTTAGTCCAATTTTTCCTAGAGTTCATAGTGCTATGATACAACCAGGTACAAAGTTAAGTTATATCGATGATGTTAAAATTTGATGATCATGTCATTTCAAGCTGAGCAGTAAGCATTGATTCTATAACAAGGACTACCTTTAAAAAACAATTATGATAGAAAATCATACATCTGTAGAATCACAAAAATGTGAGAGGTTGCACAGCCATTCTTACAAAAAAAACCCCCAAAAAACCAAGGTAAATTTTGAAAACAAAATTTACCTAGCGTATATAATAACAACAAATAATCATATAAAGATCTATAATAATGATGCCTGGTAAACAATACTTCAACAAAATAAGAATGATAACTACAAAACTTGACAATATGAAAGCTCTGTTAATTTGAACAGGTAAATAAATGTATCATTTAAAGTAGCTGATGGCAGAGGCACAAATACCTGTACAAACCAACCATTTTTGCAATTTATTTTGGGCAATTTTCTGCATGGCACTGTGGGTAAAACTACTACCCATAATACCTTGCAGAAAATTACCCACAATGCATTGTTATAGTTGTCTCTTTAAATTTGTTGAAGTATTTGTACTCAAAATTGGAAGGGTATATCTATTAGACCATGTTGAAATGCACTATGCAAACTTAAGACTATGTGACATATGAAAATTAGACAACTTACCATAATGTATAGAAGATAAAAAATGGAATGAAAAATAATTTCTTCTTGGGATAATGCTTGATTGTAAAGATGAAGGAATAAAGGAACATCAACCAACCAATAATTCGCATGGTAATGAGTCCGTAGCCTGGTGGACTCTCATATATATACAACACCAAACCTGGATCAAAGAACTGAAAAGTGCAAAAGAAATTGTAAAAGGCACATCATCTCAATAACATGAAGTGAATCAGAGTTTGAAAAATTCTGAGTCAGCAATTTGTCCTGCAGGGCAAGTGACTTGAAACTTTTACTTGTCCAGAATCAATTTTACTTGTCGCACATTGTGCATGATACTGAATCTTCTTAAAATGCCACTCATCCAATTAGATAAGCATTTTGACAAAATTACCTGCCACCAATCATAAATACATGCAGATGAGTGAAATTTTCAAGCCCTGATAATGAACCCATAGAAATTTGCTTTATTTGTGGAAACCTTAACTGGATACAGGATTTCCATTGCTGTTGTTAAATATTCTCTCTGTCTTGGTCTCTTTCTCTGTCTGTCTGTCTGTCTGTCTCTCTCTCTCTCTCTCTATATATATATATATAAAGTGAATATATCCATGTGCAAGTTCATATATAGAAAAAGTTGCTAATTCAACAGGAAATCAGTAGTATGTTCATACATTATTCCTTTAGGCGCTTTTGCATCATTGTCATGGATGCTTTTCAGGTAGATGAGTATCCATGACGATGATGCAAAACTGCTTGAAGAAATAAGGTATGAACATATTTCTGATTTCCTGTTGAATTAACAATTTGATATATATATATATATATATATATATATATAACTATCTCTATTGTCAGGATTATGTATGTCAATAAAAGAATACTTTCATGATAATGTTTCGGTATTTTCTTTTACAAATGAAGAATTCTGCTTGTATTTCTTATGTTTGTTTTTCTTTTGTTTGTAAAATTATATTACTCTGCTCACTGTGTACATGTATAGTCTGCTCACTGTGTACATGCATTGCCACTGGTGATAAGAGAAATCATCTTGCGGTTTGAATAGACAGAAAGTAGTAACTAAATCGATTGATTAAAGTCTCAGTCTTTGCTAGAAATGTATCTATGACCATGACCCAGATCACAGTAATGTATGCAAACTGCTGACAGGCACGAGTTCTAATATTGAGATTGTTTAAGAACGTAGAGATTGTCTTTGACAACTGCATGTATCACTGATATGATATGTATCTATTCATATCATCTGTTCTCTAAAAATCTGATAAATAATCTCTATTTTCCTTAAAAAATGCTGATCTCGATATTACAACTCTAAATATGGCCCTGATAGCTTTAAATATGTGAATAAGCCATATCACTTAGACTGGTTCAGAAAATCAATTTTTTTCCAATTTCATATGCGTAATTGCTTTGTCTCCCTTAGTACACTCTCCAGCAGTATAAATAAAAAAATACCTGCAATCACATGTTGGCTCAATGTAATGCTGATGACCATTGATGTTACAGTTATCAAAGTGCTTCATTAATTAAATTGCTGCCCACTGTCTTAATATGGAAGACTGTTTTTCCTTTATCATCACCTTTAACAAGCTGTTTAGGGAACTGTGTGATCCTGAGTTCTGGAGCATGTCAGCTGTTTTTTATTGCTGCTTATTGATAACAGTGAATCCGTACAATAATTAAGGTGATCAAAGTGGTTTCACGGTTTTACAGTTGTCTTTTCAGTCATCCATTTTGGAGTACAGGTAAAACATTCCCTAGTTACAGTCCAACTTAAATTGTTTATTTTTTTTTCAATTTTTAAAAAACATACATGGTGTCTGAATTTTTTTTATATACTATTGAAAATCATGACAAATTTTGAAAAGATGGTGTCCAGAAAACTGGAGGTCCAGACATTTGGGTAAGTGACAGTATATAACCTATGCATGTCGTGGTCATAAATGGGTAAAACTGGAATATCAAGGTGGACTTAACGATAAAAACAAGAATTCAGTGTCAGTGGCATGCTATGTCTTGCCTTCTTTGGCAAATCTACAAAAGTATCAACAAGGTCACCAGTTGAGCAAGATCAGCAGGTCATTGTAACCTATTTTTGTGGGTGTGAAATGAATGCACTTATCAAGTTTTTCTGAGCTTACAATCCACATTGTTAGAGAGATGAAGCTTTTTGAAAAACTTAATGTAATCAATGGAGCATGCAAAGCAAGTCAATGTGACCTACTTTTGGTAGTGGTGAGATTTAGCAGGGACATTTCAAAAGTTCATAGAATTGTCTAGTATTGTAATATGCAATTGTAAAGCATTGACAAATTATATATGTAAGGAAAGGCCAGTCTTGTGCCTATACAGTATATCAATTCCCACATGCATGTTACACCAGTGACTGAGACCAAACCTTGAAAGATGGCCAATTCAACAATGGACCAGTGAGTGTATTGTAGAGTATGGACACTACCTGAATGCTCAGCAGCACAGATCTATGATGACTTGAGAAAAGTTTATGGTGAAGATACCCTACAATATTCAATAGTTGAAAAGATGGCCAGGAATCACCTCAATGTGACCCCATATATGGACATTCAGTTTCAACAGATGTTCAAGAAAAGGCATAACTGTCACAAAATTACAAATAGATGCCAATACCAAATACACAGGACAGGAGAGCAAAGGTCACAGGCATTTATTTAACTTCAGCAATACTGGATTTTACAATCTTACACAAAACCTAATTAGTTCAGGAATGTTAGTGCACAATAGGTACTGTAAATACATGTATTATTGGAAGAAAAGAAGAAACATGTCAAAGTTGCTAAGGAGATTCTCCAAAATGTGTGTGTGTGTGTGTGTGTGGGAAGGGACTCTAATTTTATTTATGTAATAATACCCTGCTATTATTGCATTGCTTTATCTTTTTCTGGCTCTAGTCCCCAGTTGAAGGACATTATTCCCTCCCACAATTAGTAATTGGAGGTCTAGAATAAAAAACAACACAATCCCAGTCTGATACCTTAGTCCACTTCTGACAATCAGAATATCATCCTTCTTTGACTCAGACAGAGACTGAAGAACATCAGAGTAGGGAGGGAAGAGGGAATTGGACAATAATAGTGGGTAAGTATTATGCAATTAAAATTAGTTTTACTCCCACCCCCAATATATTTTAATAGCAGTAATACATAACCTGCTATTATTGCATTGTTGAATGTGCCATCCTGGTGGGAGGCTGCTGATGGCCTAAGATATGCTGTCAAGTGAACTTACCATTAATACTAGTATGATGTTCTACTGCAGACTGGAGGATTTCTTGACAACTTGTTGGGCTGATACAATTGGCTGCAAAGCATGAATGCCCTCACTCTAGTCACCACTGATTGAAGGTAAATAATAAGAAAGTGGAGTGAGATCACCAAAAGGTGGCTGTCATGACATCATCGAAAGAGAACTGATTCAAAAAGTCCTAAGATACAGCAATAGCAGTGACCTCATGGGCTTTGATTTTCATGCATAAGAAATCTCCTAAGTGAGAGATTGATAAGCTTTTTAACAGTCTGAACAATCCACTCCAAGACGGTGGCTGTAAAAATATCAGAAGTACCATTTAGAGCAAGAAAAAAAAAGATGGTTACAACCCTTTTCGTTCTCTTTTGATAGATAGAACTGTAAAGTTCTAACTGGGCAAAGGACTCTATCTTGATCATCTGCAGCACACAAACAACTGAGACTGGGGATTTCAATAGGAACAGGAGCTAATGAAGGTAGCTGATTCCCATTTTTCATTGACAAATCATGAATTTCACTCCATCTCCTTGCCGATGCTAGGGAGAGTAGGAAGACTGTTTTAAGGGTAAGGTTCTCAAAGGAAGTTTCACTCAAAGGTACATAAGGAGGTTTAGATTACAAGAGGTTCCACCTCTGCATTAACTAGAGACAGACTGGTCTCTGAAGCTCAAGTACCTGATCAGTTTTGAAAGATGCAGGTCCGACCCTAAAGCGGGGCCCATAGAGAACTTAAGAGTAGTCAAGAGGGCTGCACTATAGCCCTTGATAGTGGATACTAAGCAATCTTTTTCCTTGAAGAGAAAAAGAAGAAAATCTGCAACTGCAGTTAAAGGGGGACAGACAGGATCAATGCATTTCCTATTGCACCAATTATAGCAAATTCTCCACTTGGCATCATAAACCTTGAAAGTCATTGCCTTCTAGCCTGAGCTATGCATTTGACAACCTTGCATGAAAAATGGTCCTGGTGAATGGATTGTATGATATGAGTCGGGCAGGAAGGTGGAGAATTTGAGAAGTGCTGTGCACAAGGGACCCTCTGAGCTATGACAGTAGATCCCTCTTCAGCAGTAATTCACTGGGATCTTCAACCAACAGTTCAAGGAGATCACTGAACCATAATTGCTGGGACCATAGGAGATCTATTGGGATCAGCCATAACTTGGAGGTCCTGACTTGGGGAAAAACATGAAGGATTATTCTGAAAGGTGGAAAGGCATGAACAAGTCTACCAATGTTCTTCCCCACAGATGAAAAAATGTCTCTGGAGGTCCTTGAAAGAGATGGAGGGTCCCAGAAGCAAAGCCAGTATGCCCCCTCCATTGTGGAATGGATCCATGCATCATCCATCCAAAAGGTCTAACCAAGTCTCTGCAAAAAGGGATAATCTGGCACCTACTGGGAAATTGGGAAGAAGGCGACTTGGCAGGAGAGGGTGTGACTTCCTAAGGATAATTGTCTTCCTCCTTAGGGAAGGTGGAGAGGTCTGTAGATATTCTCTCCTGGCCACTCCAAAAGATGGGTAGAAAGGAACTTTAAACAGGGGCTGATTTTGGTTAAAACGTTTAGGAGGGGAGACATGGAGTTTTCGGGAGGGGGGCATTCTTTGATGGTTTAGCCAGGCCTGGTAGTGCAGTCAGGGACTGATGTTGCTGACACCTCAAATTGTGTGAGGCCCTTTTAGGGATTAGCCTTGCAAACAACATCTTGTCTTCATAGTGTTCCAGCAAAACCTTTTATGTCTCCAAGGCAGCATCCCTTATGGAGGTAAACGAGCTCTGCAGGGAGTGCCATGGCCATTGAGAGCACATGTCTCAATGTCTTGGCAATGGTCTCTAACAATCTCTGCAACACAGCTGGAGATAATCATTCCTCTTCAACAGATTGTAGGAGGGGGCCATGTCTTCAGTTTCAAAGACTCAAGAGCCCTGACAGGGAGATGGGCCCAGGTACCTGTTGAAATTGAGAACCATCTGAGTCCAAGGGGCCAAGTGGGTAAATGGATCATGTATCTGGAGGCTGAGACCAGGGGCCAAAGCACTGAAGAGGGGACAGACCACCCCTTCTGTTGCCTGGTACCCTCTTGGTCTCTACACAACTTCTGAGTCGGCTCCCTCACCATCGCTGTGCATGAGAGCAACAGCTGGACTGGCTTATACTGTGCCATGCCTCTCCAAACTGAAGACAATCCTAGCCTCCAATGATCCTGAGGGTTTGGGACACAGATCTGGGGGAAGTAGGTGGTAAACCTCATTTACCACCTTTATGAAAGTCCAAACCTCTTCCTTCTCCATCACCTGACCAGTAGGGCAGGAAGAAGAAGAAGAACCCAACAGATGAGAAGGATCCAGTGTGATGGATTCTTCTGGGAATTCATCTGTGCCCACAAAAACTGACAAATTGTCATCATGTCTTCACTCTCAGGTTGAGGCAGGACCATTTCGTATCATCTCCATCCTAAGAGAAGAGGACTTTCTGACTGGGGGTTTGTTGTACCACCTCCACTTATTGGGGGATGGGACTAGCACACTGACTATCTCTATCTGGAGAAAGGGATTGGCAATTTCCTTGGTGTAGGAGGTGGTGAGTAGCTGTCTTCCTCCCCTTTCCTTAATAATGAGGCCACAGGAGGTGGGGAAGATCTAGGGCATGCCCAATCTGCTGATACATGGAGCCACAGCAAAGTCATTCATGGTGTCATGGTCAGAAAAGGAGACATGGACAACTCACTACTGAGTGGTGGGAGTCTCCAAGTTCCATAGGGGTTGAATGGAAACATCGAGAAGGGAGGGGCAATGATCCAGTCTATTCGGCTAGACCGGTCCTCAAAACTTAGAGCCCATTTCCCATAGGGATTTAATGGAAACATAGCGAAAGAAGGGTTATTGAACTGATCCCTTCTCCTAGACTGGTGGTCAAAACTCTGCATCTGGTCCAAAGACCAATTTCCAACACCCAGTGTAAGTCACTTGGTGCTAGGAGCCCAGTGTTCAGTGTTCTGTGATCATGACCTGAAACAGAAAATGGAAGAACGGCACCTTACACCATACCCAGTGATTGGTGCCTGTTCTGCCTGGTGCCCATTGACAGGGACTCAGTGAGTGTTACTTGGGACATGATTTAGTGACAGGTGACTGGTGTCAAAATGTACAGTACTCAGTTACTTGATACCAAGTGCTCTGTGACAGACCTTCTATGACTCTCACTTGACACATTTTGCAATGACCGGTGCTCTGTGGTCAGTACCTAGCAACCTGATGCCTAGTGCCTGGTGACCACTACCTGGTGCCTGGTGACAGATCTTCAATGACTGTCACCTGACACATTATATGGTGCCTGGTACCCAGTACCCAGTGTCCAGGCAATGACTGGTCAGATGATGTAGACCTCATTGGAAAATGTCTGTTCAGGGAACTCAATCTGGTGAATGAGATCTCCTTGATTTAATTCAAAGTCTACTTGAGCCAGATGATGCCTGCGCTTCCCCTGTGTTGGGAAGGTAGGGTTTGGGAAGTGCAAAGGATCCCTCACTCTAAGGATCTGACACATAACTACCCAGAGTTAACGCCCCCCCCCCCTTCTCCCCCAGTGGAAGTGGGTGACTTCCTAGCCCTGGACATCTCTCTCACTGAAGCTGTTGACTTCACTACATGAGGAAGTGCCAAAGACCCCTCCTGAGGTCCTACAGATATGAAGAGGAAGAAGCAGGATCCTTCTTCCTGGCCCTTTAAATCCAGCAACTTTTCAGGCCACAAAGAACAAATGGGGCAACTGTCAATTCATACACATGTCAGGCACAGTAAATAGGTGGGGTGAGTGTCCCACATTGCCTTTTCATGCCCAAATTTATCAACACCTGGAGGCATTATTGAAGGCTGAAAAGAATATAATAAAAAAAACAATAAACCAGAACAACAATTGGGAATGAATTATGTACCTTGATACCAGTTACTATTAGAGGGATGAAACACCAGAAGCACCGTTTTGCTAGCGATGTACTAAAAACTCTCAAAATCAAAAAAGAAGGGACACAGATACACAAAAAAAGCAAGGACTGGGGAGAAATTAACAAATACAATACAGCAAAGAATCTGATTGAAAGTAGAAATGCTAAAAGATGACTTTAATGATGAAGTGTTGAGTGCCCAAGAGACATGTGGAAATACACAAAGATCAAGTAAAAGAAGGATGATATTCCAATTGTTGGAAGTGGACTGAGGCATCAGACTGGGATCATTTTTTATTCTAGACTTCCAATTAATAATTGAAGAAGGGAATAATCTCCTTGGACTTGTGACCTGGAAAAAATATAGCAATGCAATAATATCGGATAATGTATTACTGCTATTAAGCATACAATTCTTGCAACATGCGATCATAACTGGTGACAAGAATTGGCATAATCATTCTGAAGCAGCAACAATGAGACAAAAAATATGGAAAGCTGGAAATGCAGAAAGATCCATGGTTGCCCATAGAACTAAAACCTGAGAAAGGATTTTTATAAGCCATATGTTCTTTGCAGATGATGGCCCAGCCATCGAGACACCTGTAACTGATGATGGCCCAGCCATCGAGACACCTGTAACTGATGATGGCCCAGCCATCGAGACACCTGTAACTGATGATGGCCCAGCCATCAAGACACCTGTGACTGATGATGGCCCAGCCATCAAGACACCTGTAACTGATGATGGCCCTGCCATCAAGACACCTGTAACTGAAGGCACTTCAGTTACTAGCACCTTTTAAAAGGATAAAGACCTTACCAAAGTTGTAGAAGTCTGTGAAAAGTGCTGACACAGAGCAGGATTAGAGGTCTTTTGCTCCTTCATGACAATACCCTCGTGCACATGTCAACCATTGTCATAGAGCACTTATAGGCAAAGCAAACTAAAGTGATACCACATTCACTTATCACCATGTGACTTGTGGCAGTTCTTAGTGTTAAAAGAATGTTAGCAGGAGAGCAATTTGAAAACCAATCTCAAACTGGAAGTGCAGTTTACCAGTGTCTACACTGTATCTCTAAAACATTATATAAGGAAGCATTTACTATGTAAGAAAAAGACTGAAAAGAATGTATTGGAGTAAGTGGAGAGCTTACAAAAGTGTATGATATATTTCGTACAAGAATATTACTTTTGTTTATAATAAGCATCTTCTGCGGACATTTAATACATCCCTCATACATGTTCTCCTCAAGTTTCATGACTGTACTTAAAACAGTTTCAGGAAAATGGAATGAAGTGTGAGAACTTAATATTGATGTTACTGGCACAACAATGACAACAATAATTACAACAATGCTGTCAGAAAATGTATACCCATGTCTTGTCTATGTACTGCAGGTGGGATCAAAATTATGAAATGGTCAAGGGTTTCCTACAAACATCATACATTAGCACATATTCATTCATGCTCACAATTCTAACATGTTATCTTAATATCCCCATCAATAAAAGGAAGATTTATCTAGTCTTAAACAATAACTAGATTGTCTATGTAAAACATTTATGCCCCATTGCCCCACTGCACACCAAAAAAGTGTGTCCAAAAAGTCAAAAAATGTGTAAACAAAATTTGAAAAATTGCTATATGGCCTGAAATCTAATCTGGTCATATGGATACAAATATCCTAGCAAAATTGCATTTGTTTATATTTTGCATGATCTTGCTAACAAGCTTCTCAAGATAGACATACAAACAGATGCACATAAAAATGCATTGATTGGACATGACTAAATCCATATCGACAGATAAACAGATGCACATAAAGATGCATGGATGGACATGACTAAGTCAAGATAGACATACAAACAGATGCACATAAAAATGGACATGACTAAATCCAGATAGAAATACAAACAGATGCACATACAGATGCATGGATAGACATGAATAAGTCAAGATAGACATACAAACAGATGCACATAAAAATGGACATGACTAAATCAAGATAGACATACAAACAGATGCACATAAAGATGCATGGATGGACATGACTAAGTCAAGATAGACATGCAAACAGATGTACATAAAGATGCATAGATGGACATGACTAAATCAAGATAGACATATAAACAGATGCATATAAAGATGCATGGATGGACATGACTAAATCAAGATGCCTCCACTGCAAGCTGGCCTGAGATTGTTTGCATGGCTGCCAAATGCAAAAGCAGTTGGTAACAAGAGGGTACTTTCTATCAAATTTCATTAAAATTATCTTGATTGGTTATGAAATATGCTGTTTGATGGTTTCTCTGTCTTCAGCTGCCATATCTGATAGCAGATCAGCATCATTTGTTTCATATTTACAGGCCTTCATGCCAGGATATTGTTTGTTAAATTCAGCCAAATTCTGTTGATTGGTGTTTAAGGTGAAGTCATTTAAAGGTTGTTCTATTTTTAGCAATGATGACCATATTTGATGCTGAACTCGCATCAACTGTATAAAATTGAAAGGCTTTATGCCAGGATGCTTTCTCAATTCTGTTGCACAATTTTTGAAAAGAACTTATGTTAAAAAATTTCTATTTTTACTAACTGTATCAATATTTGATGGCAGATCCACATTGTTTGTACAAATCTGAAAGGCTTTTATGCATAGATGCTATTACCAAAGTGATGAAATATAAGTTTAATGGGTTGTGAGAAGAAGTTGACAACAGAAATGTTGACAGATGATGGATGATAGACAAACCAAGGATGACACATGATGAATGCAGGACCATACCATAAGCTTACCTGGCCATATGGACAGATGAAATAATTAAAACAATATTTGACCAGTCCCATTTTTTATGTAAATTACCAAATTTATCCTCCGAAATCAGACATCTCACTTCAAACCATTCTTTTTGCTCAGTCCCATTAATGGTCTTACATGGGGTTTTACAATATATCAGAAAACATTACTGAAGATTACATTTGATGATTTCAATAAGGACAATGAATCAATGAAAGCATTTTTGACATCAAAAGTTAAGAATCAATATAATACACACAAAATATGGATCTTTTAACTTTCCGATTCGATATCTGCAAAAAGTTTACATTACAACTTTGGAAGTCTTCTGGGAGATCAAAATGTAACCAACTATAACAAAAAATGTACAGCAGTTAACATAAATTTGTCGAGATTAAACAAACTTTGGTGCATTCATAATTTGTTATAATTTTAAGTTTTCTGCATTAGTTTTAAAAAACCAGCAGAGACAAATAGCTGCTACTTTAAAGTCTATGGTGCACTACATCATTTTTGCAAAACTCTGCTTATAAAAAAAGTATACTGTGAATGGTACATTATATGCATGTCCTGTGTGTAATACTCCTCTCTATGTTGACACCAGTAGGGCATGGTTGACTCCGTAGGTTACTGACCAATGGGTCTCAGTGACCAAGGTATGCAGTCTTGAACTAAAGTTGTTGTGCAAAAACCATCATTAAACCATGACCTTGACCACTGACATTTAGACCCCAAAATCTATTGGTCTCATCCTTGCTCTAAGTACAAGCCATTCACAAAGTTTGGTCAAAGAACTAAGTCTAGAACTAAAGTCATTATGCTAAAACACTTCTCTTCTTTTAGTCACAATGACCTTGACCTTTGACCATCAAATCAATAGGCTTTTTTATACCCAAAGTTCAAGCCATAATAAACTTTGGTGAAGGTACATTATCAAGAACTGAAATTATTGTGCAAAGACCACAGTGACATTAAGTTTTGACCATTTGATCACCAAATCAACGGACTTGTACCTTACTCTAAGTGCATTAGCCATAGAGAAAGTTTAGACCAAGTTTGTGATGTAGAATTAAGGTTGCCATGTAGAAACCATTTGTCTTCTTTCACTCACAGTGATTCTGACCACTGACCTTCTGACCCAAAATCTGATTACCTTAAGTGCAAGCCATCTGCCAAGTTTGGTCCATATCGATAATGTAAAACTAATGTTATTGTGGAGAAACCATTTTTCTTCTTGCAGTCACAGTGACCTTGACCTTTGACCATTTGACACTAAAATTGATTGGCTGCTACCTTTCCTCCAATGCAAGCTATTTACAAAGTATGGTAATAGTAGACAGTGGAAAACTCAAGTTATTGTGCAGAAACAAAATAGGGAAAAGGCAGACAGACATATGGAAGAACATTATAATATAATAAGCTCTGCCTGATGGCAGGCATAACATATTGGAAGCAAAACCTTAGATTGATTCAAGTATATTTTCTATGATTATAGAGTCTGATTTGAAGCAAGTTTTTAGTTGTAATTTATTACAAGCAATGTTTTACAAAACGAAATAGCACAGCAAAGACACTGAAGTAATTCCAATTTTTCTCAGCTAGTTGTCTTGTTTGAGCACCTCAGATTTCTTCAAACACTCTGACCAATCATTGTTGCTGGCTAACACATAAAGCCACTGCAAAAGAAAACCCAAAGTATTCTTCATGCTCGTGACACAGGATGGTAAGATTGTTCATACTAACTATACAAATTGCTTACATACAATATCCTTCTGTGTTTTACAGTATCATATATAATAAATTATAACTATTTTGGTAATACTTACAAATGGTTCCCAAACAATAAGTACAGCATATGCAATAACATAAAGAGTAAAGAAGATGGCCACTTTGACTGTGCTGATCATAGTAAGGCGTGCTCTGGTGATGGTGTATCCTTTCGCCATTAAAACCAGCAATAGGATAAAAGATATTTGAGACAAGGATTCAAACACATGACCTGAAATTAAAACAAATATAGAATACAGTGAAACCTGTTTTTAATGGACTTCGCCATATAGAGGATACCTGCTCATAAAGGGCAATTGTAAATCCATTTTCTAAAATTATTAAAACATCTAAGATCTATATAAAGAACACAAAGACATTTTGTGGTCCCTTGAGTGTCCTAAATAGTGGTCCTCATCTTGATAGACGACTTTGTGGTCCCTTGAGTGCCCTAAATAGTGGTCCTCATCTTGATAGACCACTCTCAAGAGAGTCCATGTTGCCTGACACTACAATACAGTAGAACTTCTCTTTAAAATCCACCCGTTCTGACAAAAAAACACGGTATCTCAAGACAGGTGGTCTCTCATGACAGGTCATAACAGGATATAATCAATCAATTTGTACATTGAGAATCTGATCTATCAAAACAGGTGGTGTCTCATAGCAGGGGTCTTTAAAGAAAGGTTTTACTATAGTATATTTGTACCATTTTCCCCCCTCAAGAACGGCAACCCATTTTATAAGGCCAGCTCATCAGTGCTAAATGGATGGACTTACAAGAGGGGAACCACTGTACAGACAGGTTTTACTCAACTAGATTTTTTGTAATATAAATAAGGGAAAAATGTAGAGCCAGAACAGGGCTCAAACCCAGGACCTATATAACTAAAAAATACCCACCCTACAACTTCTGCCATCTGAGTCAATGCACCTGACCCATTCCTGCAACATATGCCCCCTAGTTTTCAAAGACATGTCCTTGTAACTCCATTATCCATGATCACACAGATATTATCCATCATCATGCAGACATTATCCATGATCACACAAGACATTATTCATGATCATGCAAGACATTATCCATGATCATGCAGACCCATCCAAAGTTGAGTCATACTTTTTTTGAGCATGGTAGGTCTATATTACATGATTACTCCATTGCCACCAAATGTTACAGAGGAAAAATTTGAAGCCAGACCAGGGCATGAACCCATGTAAACTATCCAACCCGATGCACCTGACCCCTTCCTGCGACATATTTTCCCTGCATTTTAAAGACACATCCCTGTGTCTCCATTATCTGTAATCATGCGGATCTACCTCCTTTGCTGAAAGTCTAGCTCTTGATGATGTCTTTATGTATGTAATTCCCACCATAGCCACCAAATGTCACAGAGAAAAAGTTTCCAGCTGGATCAGAACTTGAACCCAGGACCTCTCTAATTTTAGTTGGGCACTCTACTACTTGAGCTATCTGTGCCAATGGAACTTATCAATTACTGTGGCATATTCTCCCTGCTTTTGAAAGACATGTCCTCCTGTCTCCATTATCCACACCATGCATACCTACCTAATAAGGCTGAAAGTCAAACTCTTGATGAGTATGACAGGATTTTATGTGTGTCTGTCTCTTGTTGAATAGCATTTTTTGGGGGTGATATATTCTTGTAGCAACCAAAATCAAAAGTAAATAATTCTTGTTTAATAATGATTTTTATGATATTCCTTTGCCCTAATGTGACGAGAGAGATCATTTTTTAAAAATTAGCACAAAAACAAAAAAATGTAACAAAAATGGGCTCTACAGTTCATTATACAAAATACTTTTTTTTTAAAATTTATCAATATCATCAAAATCAATGTTTTAAGAAATGGCAATGTTCAGAAAAAAATGTCATACTTTTTACAGATTAATTGTAGTGGTCGGACTTTAATTTAAAGTGCAAATATGGACAGACAAAAGGGGAATAGGCAGGCAGATGGATGAGCAAATGGATATATGGAAAATACATTCCATCAATGATTAGTACTGCATCATGCACACTCAAGCATAACTGCATGCTCAGACTAGCTACACATGGACAATTAAAATGTTAGGTGATCCATCAGAATCTTATAGCACTGTCACATGTGCATGTGAGCAGTAATGCACCTTGGTTGAGCTGTCATGGGAACATTGTATGTACCTGTGTCCCCCTATAATGATAAAGATATGGTGCTTTGTTAAATTTAGGGGGACACTGGCAGTTTTGGATAGGAGCCAGGGCTCACTCAAGTTACAGCACTGTATGAGGTTGCAAAAGCTTTTTAGCAAAGATAGCAGGTGGCCATTTTGAAGTCATATAATAAAAGAAAATGCTTCACTTTGAACTTTATAATATTCAAGTGTTCTCATTAATGCATGTAAGCTCCACTTCTGACACTAAATTAACCCACAAAGTTAAGTGGTAATGAGACAAATGGCAAGCTTGGTCATAGATTGCAAGAAAGTCATGATATTTCAGATGTATTTTAGTAGCAGCTTACCTCCTATGAGGAATTACATCTGCTTACATCTAAGATATGTCATACTATGCAGTCAGTATACAGCAACATACATAAACATAAAGTTGACAGAAGTTAATAGGAGTCTCAACTCAAAAAGTGAACATTAAGCATTAAAATATATCATGAAAACCTATCGGAGAGCAACTTAGTGAAGAACTCTTAACATTCATATAGAACATCCCCTTTGTAGAATTTTTTTTTACATTCTAATCATACAACAGGTATCTAAAAATGGGCTTAAATGTCAACAGCAAGAATACCACTGGAATGTACTAACATAGATCACAGTAATCCATTTTACTATAATGGATGCATGTGGCATGCTCATCACAATTCACATCTCTGTAATGCAGCATTGGTGGAGAAATGGATCCTGATACAAAGACACAACATGGTTAAATGGAACAAAAAAAGTAGGTCACAATGAACAATTTTGGCTGGAAGGAAGAACTTTGCTTCTCAGGTAGGACACAAATATAAAGTTCCATTATTGCACACATAGCAAGTCACTAGAAATAAGCTAAACAATCAACACTCTAGCTTGGTCATTACAGATTGCTTTGTGTGCTAGATGCAAAAATGATATCATCGAGACATTAAAATAAATGCAGCTTTCATCCATACAAAATGCCTATAGGTACTTAATATTAAAACTTACCATTTAATCTTTGTGATTTAGCTTTTTAGTGATGGCAAAAATGTATTTACTGTGACTTTTTGACAAGATTTATACTAAAAAGAGTACTGTGAATGGTACATTATACACACACCCCGTGTTTAATAATTCTCCATTTAGGATCTAGTATGTCATAGTTAACTCTGGAGATTATTGACTAATGGGTGTCAATAACCATAACCTTGACCTTTGGTCAAAGTATGCTGTCTTGAACTAAACTTGCAGTGAAGAGAAAGCATTATTTTCTTATTGATTTACCATGGTCTCAGCTATTTGTCCTTTAGACCCCAATATCTAAAGGCTTCTTTATTACCCTAAGTGCCAGCCATCCACAAAGTTTGGTCAAGGAACTTACTCTAGAACAAAAGTTATCGTGCAAAACCCATGTTTCTTTGAGTCTCAATGACTATGACTTTTGACCTTTAACTCCCAAAATCAATAGGCCTCTTTCTTACCTTAAGTGCAAGCCTTCCACAAACTTTGGTTAAGGTAAATGGTTTAGAATTAAAGTTATTACATAAAAAACTTGTTTCTTCTTTCAGTCAGTGACCTTGACCCTTGACTTTTTAACCCCCAAATCAATTGATCTCTTTATTATCCATATGTAAGTCATCCACAAACTTCAGTGAAGATGCATGGTCAAGAACTTTTGTGAAGAAACTATTTTCAGTTTTCATCCATAGCATCCTTGACCTCTGACCTTTTGACCCAAGATCAATGGGGTTTTTCCTTTCTCCAAGTGCAAGACATCCACAAGGTTTACTCAAGGTCTGTGATGAAGAAGTAAAGTTACTGTGCAAAAGCCTTTTTTTTCAGTCACAGTGACCCTGACCTTTGGTCCCAAAAATTGGTTGGCTTCCTATGTACCCAACACGCAAGCTATCCACAAAGTTTGGTAAAGGAAACTAGTGTAAAAGTAAATATTATTGTGCATCAAATAAAAAGGTTACAAACAGATGGACATCATAACATATGCTCCATCATTTGCCTAGTGTATAAAAATGGGTGTGACCTAAAAATCTTAAAATAAAAACATGACAAACACGTTCATTTCATCTAACACACCTTATAATTTTAATAAACATTTCCGATGTTTGATTTCATTTAACAATCAGGACCAAATTTCTGGATAAATACACCTGGACTATAAAAATACATTATCTTTTTTGCTGAAGATGAACTTTATTTCAAACTGTGAGACAATTAATTACTTTATTGACAATTTCTGTCTCACCTGCATTAGCATTGTGAGACATATGTGTCACTATTCTGGCAGCAATAGTGTCAACAATGTTAAAGTTTTGCATTAGCATTGTGACACATATGTATCACTATTCTGGTGGCAATAGTGTCAGCAGTGTCAACAATGTTAAAGTTTTGCACTGAAGTTTTGTGCTAAAGTTTTCAAGTCAGATAAGGGGATGGGGTGGGGTCATCAACACATAGACATTTGAGACAGCAGGTTTTGTAAAACACTTCTTATGCACTGCTGCTTGTAAATGAATAGTGAAAGGCATTCCCTCAGTGTAATGCATTCCCTCAGTGTAATGCATTCCCTCAGTGTAAGGCAGTTCCTTTTATAAGGCAGGTATTGTCATGGATCCTGTTTCATTATGCAATAGCAAAGTGTGTAAAATACCTCACTATAATGTGACCTCAATTATAAGACAGTCAACTTTTCATGAAAAGCCTTATTGTGAGGGAATACTGTATCTGTTTTAGTCTCACTGAGAAAATATTTAAGTTTCATATATTTAAATACTATAAAATTAATTCTGCAGAAGTCAAACTTTATAATACTTTTGTGTAAGAAATATCCTCTTTCCCAAAATGACATAATAAAAAAAATAAACAGGTCAAAATAGACTTTTCGACTATTTTTAATTGGCTACCAATTTTCATTGATTTTGTTATTTTTAAAAACTATGAAATTTAAAAGGCACAAAAGGACAATGATCTTTTTGTGGAAACAATATGACTTCTTCTCCTATCCATGAATTTAGTACCAACAAAAATTGTATGTGTGTAATGGTCACCTGCTTTGCAGTCAGTGACCAGGTGTTTCCTAACCAACAGTGGCTTCTCCCTGCCTTAAGCGGTCAGTGGAATGTATCAACAGTGACCACTCCAACTATGCAAATTATACTTTTGTTTGATGAGCAAGGCATTGTTTAAAGTTATATCATGTAAATTGATGTGTAAACATTTCATATCTTGCTTGTACTCACTATACTTCAGTCACAGAGACAACAATGATGGCATTAAGATTCTTTGTAACATTCAGATTCTGTGTAAAATTTTGTTTTAAATTTGTTACACATAAGATACAGTGCACATAAAACAATCTTGATAACGTAATAATAATAATAATAATAATAATAACAAAATTGTACACAGAATCTGAATGTTATACAGAATCTTAATGCCATCATTTCTGTCTGTGCCAAATAAGTGACACCCATTTCTCTAATTCATATATGTGTGTGATGCTGTTTGTCCATGTGAGAAAGCCATGCAAGATAACCTATTCTACAAGAGTGCATTTATTGATACTGTAGATGACATCATCATGCCTATGATATCATAAACATCTGCAATGTTTCTTGTAGATCTACTAATAAAATTGAAAATTTTGCTGGCATATAAACAGTGACTTTTGTTTATGAAAATGTGTTTGTTGTAAACTAATCATTTTTGCTCATTCTTATGATGCCAAAATGTATAGAAAATACTCTGTATTTCTAATGCTATATCCATACTGATGATACATCATCCTATTTTTAAAACACTATTTTATACTGAGAAGTGAGAGAAAAATAATCCATCATATGTGTTGATGTGGGATAGGGAAAATCCCACACTTGGGATCAGAATCTGTGGACAGGAAGATGTCAAAACCAGAAGTTGTAACTGTAAACCAATGTTTACCCAAGGTGGGGGGGATTTCCATATCCTACACAGTGCATATGATGGCTTCTATTAGTCTCACCATTCACTAGACAAACATGACAAAACTCTCCTTGCATTCAGAATACATCTCTTGGATTCAATTATCATTTTATCATCTAACAATATGGTACAATCTGATAACAATATTTTAAAATGTGATAATAATGCTGTACAATGTGATAACAATATTGTACAATGTGGTAATAATGTTGTACAATGCAATAATAATACTGTACACTCTGATAACAATACTGTAAAATCAGATAACAATACTGTACAATCTCATAGCAATGCTGTACAATTTGATAACAATACTGTACAATGTGGATTGCCATACAGTATATGCTTATTTTTTAAATTAGTGATGGAGGTATGCACTTGTTTTTTGTATGCACTTAGCATTAGTGAAATTTAATCTTATACAATTATTTCAAAATTTTTAATAATTACACTTTGCAATCAAATTTAGCAGCAAAGTATATAGCAATCGTTTATTAACAGTCATACTAATTACCTACTGAGGAAAACATTAGCATCAGTGGATCAGACTTTTAGGTCGTAACATTTATTTTTCTTGTGCCCATTTCTTGTGCCCACACATGTGCAATTTTTTGTCTACAAAAATTTCGGAAAAAGCATATGCGCTTATTTTTAATATATGTATATTGTCACATATGTACTAATTATGCAGAATTCGTACAGTATTAACCCTTTCCATCTCAAGAAATTTACACTTTACATCCAAATTACCTCAATGATGTTGGTTGAAAAAGACCTATTTCCTTAGAATTTCTTCATCATCTTGAATGATGAGAGTTTCCCTCAGTTGCAAGCATGTAGAATGGATAAATATATTCCGATTCACATAAAATGTACAAATAATATTTAATACGTGACACACAATGTAAAAATAATTTTTGTCAAACATTTTGATTAGTATATTCCTTGTAACCATGGTAACAGAATAGGAAATGAGTTTAAGGTTCTTTTCATGCTGATTGATATTTTGTTGATCTAGATGAATTGAACCAAAAAAAACAAACTTTAAATGAAATAAGGAGAGGACAAAGCAAACAAATTGAATATTTAACAACAGATAAAGGTCACAGCACTGATCAAATACATTTTTTGTCTATAAAATCGCAGAGTATATAATTAATGTATGGATACAAGTGGAAATTTTACTTATCACAATATAAGGAAAGTACATTATTGATAAGGCCTTGTACAGAAAGATCACATCATAGACATAATGTAAAACACCAAACCAAATGACCATGATGATTTATCTGTCAAGGGAGATTATCAGTACTGGTTACCATGGTACCCAGTTTAGCAGGTAGATGCAAAAATATACATATAGAAACACAAAAATATCAATGTGTACCTGAATTTATGAACTGCAGAGCAAACAGGTCTTCAAAGAGTAATATTTCTTGTACATACCTTATATACACATGTATAAGCCAATACCAACTGCAAACTGCATAGACCCAGATCTGCCATCACATAATGTGCTGGCAGATCTGGGTCTATGCAGTTTGTAAGGAATAATCAGTAGAACAAACAACACAGACCCTGATCTGCCGGCGCATTATGCAATGACAGATCAGGGTCTATGTTGATTGCATTTGGACCTGGCTTATATGTGAGCATATAAGGTATATTATTAATTTTAATCTTTCCGGTGGATATGGTAGATGATAAAAGAGTAAAGAAAGGACTCATGATCTTTGGCTATTATATGATGAAAAATAGGAAATGAAAAAAATCATCCGTAATATACTTCATAAAGGTCTCGATTTTCAAAGCAAGGTAAAAGTATGTAGCATATAAGCAAGATTATTAAAAAAACAGTTATTTTACCATTCATAGACTGCATAATTGTTTGTTCCACTGTGAAGGAGAAGAAAGGATTTACCTTGAGGAAATAAACAATTTTGGAAATACATGAAATCATGGCTCCCAGGGTTCAATGGTGTATTCCCAATGCAAATACACATACTCTTTGCAAGGAGTTTTATGTTTCTTCATATATTGTGGCATAAGACATTGCATTTTGTGACAGCAGAAAAGATAATGTTAAGAATGATGTAGTGCTTAAATAATAAAAAAGGTAAAACACTAAATTACATAAAATGGAACTATCTGACCAACCTGGTAAAGCATCACTATTACAAGTGACAGATGTGATAAATTGAGAAAATCTCCCAATGCTAGCCTTGGGAAAATCTGTACACAGCATTGGTATGGATGCAAGCCGATAAGCATAAACTTCACCACCCATCTCACCCATGCTTTTCTCAATCTTCCTTCCTTGGATATGTATTAGTTTAACCACTGCAATAATATTTCATATTACATTAATATTCTGTATAATTTAATCATCAGTTACTATACTGGATGTCTGCAGGGCACCAATTTCATTTAGGATCAACTAGATATCAAAAGAAGTCTTTTGGTGAAGACCTTATGTTGATGTGACCATCAATTCTGAAGGAGTAGTGATAACAAGATTTCAAGATGACCACCATGGTGTCTGAGTAAATCAGTCAGTGATACCAGACGATGGCCATTTATGTTCAAATTTCAAGCTCATTTAAGTTGCAGATAGTTCTTAACTACCATCAAGGTAATCTTAAACTCCAAAGTCAACCCAAATTGTCAAGTAATGGTGAAAACAGTGAACAGTGCATCATTTGGTGCAGGAATGCTCTCTGCTGAATTTGGTCAAATTCTGTTCAACCAATGTTGCTAAGAAGTTCTTCCAAGTTTTTTAAATTTTTAGTAAATGGTGGCCATACTTGATAGTGGATTGGCATCATTTATAAAAACATGGAAGACCTTTGTACAAAAATGCTTCTTATTAAATTTGTACATATTAGTTTCAGAAGCTATTAAAAAGAATTCATTTAAAGGGTTTTCTATTTTTAGTAACAGCAGCCATATTCGACGGCCAATCAGCATCATTAGTGCAAGTTAAATGAAATATGTTAATGCCAGTCGACACTCTTGGAGTAGTGATTTTTTCTTCTTCATAAACAGGTTGACAATTACAAATTTTCAGATGATTTACAAAGCACAACAGACAAAAGACAATAGATGCAAGGCCATACCATATGCTCACTTGACCTCATAGTCAGGTAAGCTAAAACAATGCACACATACAAATTAATAAAACTCTGCATACTACCTGCAGTTTTCACTCTTCTAAGCTTATCTTCCAGTCCATCATTACCATAGCTACCATATCCAACTGACCACAGAAATAGGTAAAATACCCATGTGGCCAAGGAGAACATAAAGATTTTGTATGTTGTATGAAACAGGTACCTGGCACGCAAAAGAACTGGAAAAAAAACAGAAAATGGGATAAATAGATGGTTTTATCTAGGAAATAACAATGGTTGCATGGAACACTCTGTGTTTCACATGTGCTACAGATTATGATGAACACCCACTGTATCCAGCTTACAAAAAGTTTAATACAAAATCTTAACACTGACGACAATACTGCAACGGTCTGAAAAGATATTACAGGTCCTATGTCTCACCATTGGCTTGAATAGGTGAGATAAAACCTACAGAATCTACCCCCATGGGCCTTTTTGCTACCTGTGATCTCCCAAAGTAGACTTTTGGTCAATTATCAGCAATGATTACTCCACTTTCATCCCTTCTCAATTACATTAAAACCCTATTTATATGGTCATTATGCAGACCAGAAAATATCATCTGAATAGATAAAGACTCATGGGAGGAGTCTAATAACCTTTATGTTATAAGAAATAATTAGCATCTTGGGATACTTGAAGATTTTAAGTATATGACTGGGTAGTATCTTGGGACAGCTGCAATTTCAAGTTTATGACTGGTTAGCATCTTGGGACAGATGTAAATTCCAGGTTATGACTGGTTAGAATCTTGGGACAGCTGACAATTTCAAGTTTATGACTGGTTAGCATCTTGGGATATTTGAAGATTTCAAGGTTATGACTTGGTAGCATCTTGGGACAACTGACAATTTCAAGTTTATGACTGGTTAGCATCTTTGGACAGTTGTAAATTCCAGGTTATAACTGGTTAGTATCTTGGGACAGTTGACCATTTCAACATTATGACTGGTTAGCATTTTGGGACAGTTGAAGATTCCAGATTAGCTTAGACTGCATAGCAACTTGTGACAGTTGACCATTTAAAAAATTATAATTTGTTCTTGGGACAGAAAAAAGATTGAAATTAACATTCAACAGGATTCTTTTTCTCTTCTATGTGTCAATATTCTTTTTACTGAAAAAACCCCCACCACTGATAGCCTGGTTGTTCATATAAGTCACCCTAACCACACTGTCTGTCATTTTACTTACATACAAGTTTTCATACAGAAAATGTTGTATTCTTATTTCAGATTTTGCAAATATTTATACTTAACAATCAGCTGAACGAATTATTATTTGTACCTATATTTATTCATAAATGCCCTCTTTACCAAAACATTTAACAAAAAGTGATTAACAAATTACAGGAAATATAGTAAAAATGTGATATATTGTAAAACTGAAGACACTTACAGGAGTAATAAAAGTTACCCATGTTATAAGTAAGAAAGCCTTATACTGAGGTATGCTCCAACAAGGCTGTTTCATAACAGTATTCCCTCTTTATAACACTGTTCATGGGAGTAATAAAAGTGACCCATGTTATAAGTAAGAAAGCCTTATATTGAGGTATGCTCCAACAAGGCTGTGTCATAACAGTATTCCCTCTTTATAACACTGTTCATGGGAGTAATAAAAGTGACCCATGTTATAAGTAAGAAATCATGATATTGAGGTATGCTCCAACAAGGCTGTGTCATAACAGTATTCCCTCTTTATAACACTGTTCATGGGAGTAATAAAAGTGACCCATGTTATAAGTAAGAAATCATGATATTGAGGTATGCTCCAACAAGGCTGTGTCATAACAGTATTCCCTCTTTATAACACTGTTCATGGGAGTAATAAAAGTGACCCATGTTTTAAGTAAGAAATCATGATATTGAGGTATGCTCCAACAAGGCTGCATCATAACAGTATTCCCTCTTTATAACACTGTTCATGGGAGTAATAAAAGTGACTATTTTATAAGTAAGAAAGCCTTATATTGAGATATGCTCCAATAAAGCTGTCATAACAGTATTCCCTCTTTATATGCTCCAATAAATCTATGTCATAACAGTAATCCCTCTTTATATGCTCCAATAAAGCTATGTCATAACAGTATTCCCTCTTTATATGCTCCAATAAAGCTATGTCATAACAGTATTCCCTCTTTATATCACTTTTCATGAGAGTAATAAAAGTGACCCATTTTATAAGTAAGAAAGCCTTATATTGAGGTATGCTCCAACAAGTCTGTGTAATAACAGTGCATAAAAAAAACAAATATATGATATTTAACGATGAAAATTTTTGTACATGGAAAGTTAATGCTAACGGCAAAGCTAGAAATTATATGATCATTACATCATCAATATGACATCACTTGTTACTTAAGTATATCGCAGCAGTATGAACTCAGAGAGATTGGACATCAAATGATGTGATTGAAACTTCAGTCTCATATTAACCAATGAAAAAAAAATATTTTGACATAATTTTAATGATTGCAACAGAAGTCCTATGAAAGAAAATTATAATTTCAACAAAAAGTGTATGAGACCTTGGAAAATCTTCGACAATTTATGACCTGCTGTATATTGGCTGCATAGGCTTTCTGTTATGGAAAACCGATGTGATATCAATAATTGAGTAATATTGAAAAAATTAGCTCACCAACATAAAATTATGTCAGTGTATTTGAAAGGGAAGTCTATAATCTTCAACCTGTGCAAATCTAATTAATTTTGAAATACTCTTTTTATGGAGAATTATGACAGGGTACTTTTACCCATGCTTTGCTATGTAATGACACTTACATGGGGATACATATCAACTAATAGTAACACAAGAAAATGCACTCCAACCGATACATTTTTGAGTGATTTTGGTTTGTCTGGACCCTTAGCTATGTAAAAATATAAATTTTTTAAAAGTTACATACTCGAAAATTTCATAAGCAAGCATCTCTAATGATATGAGACCACATCGTAACTGGTCATCATCAGCCTAACTAAAATTAAGTTAAATAAATTAAGTCAATTGTTCTCAAACTTTCTGCACCTGTGGCCTACTTCCAAGTATTCTAGGTATGGCTAATATATCACCTGCAGCAAGTCCATGGCTCACAAGTGTGCTGTGACCCATAGCTTGAGAACCTATGAATTTAAGTAACAATGATAAAATAGAATTGAATCAACTGAAAAGGATCCATGGTCAAACCTGTGCTGTAAGAGAGGTAGTGATATACTGAGTTGCATTAAAGTAAGGGACCAATGTATTCAGGATTGCTGGACAGTAAAATAAGCAACTGTATGTAATAAGCCTTTTCTCTCAAAATATTTGTTAAGTGGCAAATATTTAGACTGTCCAAGTATTGAAACAATCAATATAATCAGATAACACCACTTTTAATGAAGAGGAACTCACAAGACACCACATCTTCTGTAGCACGAGTCAGTTTTTTCTTCACTACGGTGAATAAACCATTAAAAAAATTCACAACAAGCAAGATTTATTTTAAATTACATAACATGTTCATCCCAAGATACAATCACATTATAACTTTGGTGGCAACATGTGACAAGGCATTAGGATTAAAATCCCTGGCACAATTGTTACAACCCAGAAAGTAGGTCACATTACTTCAGTTTACATGTGGGACACACCCTGACCCTAATATGAACCATTCAAGTTAAACTTACTCCCAACAGATCTGATGAAATATGTTGGTTGGTTTTAATTGCACTTTTAACACATTTTTGACTACATCATACCAAGGAAATGGGAGCTAAGTGCCTTTTGCAAGGATACACTGAGACAGGCGATGGGCTGGCCCAGGTGGGTATTGAACCTGCTTCCTTTGGATTTTGAGTCTGATGCTCTACCAACTGAGCTACCATGACTCCCTATTGAAATCAGGATTAGCATACAGAGGGGAGGATGGATGGATAAATGAATGCATAAACATTCAACTAGATGGGCATTGTAAATTCTGTATATGACTGTGTACCGTGTGCCTCTTATGGCAGGGGTATAATAAGAACATATGCCTCTTAAGGCAGGGGTATAATAAGAATATATGCCTCTTAAGGCAGGGGTATAACAAGAACATATGCCTCTTAAGGCAGGGGTATAATAAGAACATGTCTCTTAAGGCAGGGGTATAATAAGAACATATGCCTAAATAAATGTACCATAAGGGTCTAAAAGTTAGAACAGAACCAAACTTACCTGCACAGATGATTGCAAGGACCATCAAAACACAATTGGCAAGGAGAAAGGCAATGGCAATTGGTGTTATGTCTGAAAATAACCATAAAGAAATAATACTGATAGTAAAACAAATTTATAACAAAACTCTAGGGAAACCCAAAATTACTTTATTATATCCTTGATTTCTTAAATTCCTATTGTAATGTATGTATTATGCAAATTCAATTCAAATGAACCATAAATTAATTGTTTTTGTGTTTGTACTAACCACTGTGTTTTACTGTATATCTTTTCTTTGGTGCAAATGTACTGAAGAGTAACCATGTACCTTAGCACTGAACATAAAATTATGAGGCTTGATAATGAAGTAAAGGATTTATTCTGTTGATTTCAAGATAAAAACAACAACAATGGAATTACTCTGTTGATTTCAAGATAAAAACAACAATAAAGGAATTACTCTGTTGATTTCAAGATAAAAACATCAACAAAGGAATTACTCTGTTGATTTCAAGATAAAAACAACAACAAAGGAATTACTCTGTTGATTTCAAGATAAAAACAACAACAAAATCATCAGAAATTGCAATTATCATCACATGGCCATCTCTGCCACCACCACCTACACCTCCACAAACAGCATCCACTTCAAAATCATAACCATTTTAAACACAATAAAAATAATAATAATAATAATAATAATAATAATAATAATAATACCGACATGGGATATGTTTTTGAAAGCAAACACCTGTCTTCCCCCTTCCCACAATGACAATTAATGTTATTTTGTCACACTTGTTTGGGACAGAAGGAATGGAAAAATCTAACAAGGTGAAATTTAGATGAAATTTTGTTAGGCATGTGACATAGGAAGTCCCTAACTTTTTAGGTCAAAGGGTAAAATTTTGTGCTCAGTGGGGGAAGTCCTTATGTGACAAAGATATCTCTAGTACCATTGGACCAAACCTGACCTAAGTTCAGTTTTGGTGACCTTAGACAGATTTGCAAAGTCACTAGTTGATATTTTGTGTAAGGGAGTGGATATACATTTGTGTGTAGAATATATTGGAAACCATTTGTAATAAAAAAAAACAATGTCATCTTTTCATGTTGATAATAGTGTCATAGCATGTGACACAAGTTACAGTGAAACCTGTCTACAAAGAACACATAATGAAAATTAGATCACGGTCACCAGACCTAATATAGTATCGGGATCCTTTAAAGGAATCTAAATGACCACCAGTAGGTCAGGTTTGGTTCCATTATCTAAAGTCTAGGATATCTTGCTTACACACTAAGTAGGCCTTCCTTATCCACCCATGATGCATAAACCCCACTGCATTGAGAATGTCATTCTGTAAACTTGACAATTTGCTCAAGGTCACATAAAACTAATCAGGTCTTGGGAACCCCTATGGCATCTCCATATCATACTTAGTCCTGTTTGATAACACCATACTGGAGATATATTTTGCTTACAAGCATATGCCCTTTACTTGTCGACAAGTTTATTCCTTCACTAAATACAAAGTGGTCTTGAAAAATAGGTCACAGCCACCACAACCTATTTGGGTCTAGGTCTTGAAATCTTCTCAAAGCATCTAAATATCCAATCAGGATTGGTTTGGTTCAATAGTTTTTTTTTTAGATATCATACTTAAAAGGCCAGTGTGAGAACACACCACCACCACCCATGCCCAAGCAAATAGAATGCCACTGTGACCTTGAAAGTTAGGTCAAGGTCACCAAAAGCTATACAGATGGTGGAATCCTCAAAGGCATCTGCATATCAAATTTGGTCAAGTTCAAACTATACTGGAAATATCATAGTCACTTACAAGCTGATGAACTTTACTGAATTCAAACTATGGTCCTGTTGTACTTTACAGAACACAAACTATTGCCCTGTGACCTTGAAAAAAAAGGTCACGGTCACCAGAACCTAATCAGGTCTTGAACACAATCAAGGTATCTAAATATCCAGTTTGACCTGTTTGGTTCTAAAGGTACTGAGTTATCTTGCTTACAAGTTAAGTATGATTGATGGGCAGATAGGAGGATGGACAGGGAGCATAGAACCAATGTGTCTCCATCCCTTAGGGGGTGGGGGTGGGGACATAATATATGTTGTCAGACTGCTACTTTATTCATTCCTCTATCAGCTGATTTTCATCATTGTTTGTTGGGTGCAGACATTTTAAGATGACCATTAGAACACTGAAATGCATGTTACCCAGACACATCTTTTGTGCAACAAAAATAAAAAGATTGTCAAATAAAATTACCTGAATAGACAATTCAAGATTACAGCCATATATTTGAGTAAGTTCATAATTACACATGATATTTCATGTTAATGGATACATTTTTGTGATTTGTATTATAATGTGTGATGTGTACTCCCTTCGTGCAGTCATGGAAGTGTTCCAACAGCATGGTTGTTTCTGATTGACTGATTGAGTTGAATGTGCAACAATCAGCACTTTGTTTACAAGAAAAGTTTCATGTGCCAGTCTTCTTCTCATTCCATAAGCAGATGACAAAATATTTCAAAGTATAAAATGTGCCGACATTACTAAATGTTTACAAACAGGACAAGTCAATTTATGGAATAGAAACTTACCAATCCAAAATCGGAAATGTGTGAAAAATCATTATATTTTTGGCATGATAATTCTGTTGAATTCTTAATACACATAAATTGCAAGGAGAATATTTCTATTCATCTTCATTCTAATAATCATCCTGACAAAATAAGTAAATATAGATATGTCTGGAATTTTATCTTTCTCTGGATACTGTTTTTTATCCCTATGGCTTGAGTCAGTGTAATCCAATTGGATTGGAAAATCCAACAACTCTTACTAATTTTCCAGGCATGTGAGGTTACTGTATGTATGTATGTATGTATGTATGTATGTATGTATGTATGTATGTATGTATGTATGTATGTATGTATGTATGTATGTATGTATGTATGTATGTATGTATGTATGTATGTATGTATGTATGTATGTATGTATGTATATATGTATGTATGTATGCACAGCACTCCCTCATTATACCACTGTCCGTAGGAGCCATTGAGTATACCACATGATAATAGGCCTACCTTATAATGAAGTAAATCATACATATAATTTAAATACCTCTTAATAAAATGGGATTCATGACCATACCTGCTTTATAACAGGATTTATGTTATAATGAAGGGCCTTATAGTGAAGGAGTACTGTATGTATGTATGGATGTATGTATGTATTGGGTTTAACAGCACATCAACACAGTTTGGTAGTAAAAATGGTAAAGTTAAAGTTGCCAAAAAGACCCCTTCTGAAAAATAAGCAAATACTCTAAATAAAAAATAAATTGTAAAGAGGAAAAGAATTCTTAGAAACATCTACAAAATAAAATATATTGGTAAAAAGGTTAAAATCCTTACAATACTGGATTAACATTTTTTTACTGAAACTCAATTCATTTAGAAATTCGAAGATTTTCTCTGGAGGAACATCATCAAAAAGCTTCTTCATAGATTTCACATCATAAAACCTTTGTCTCTTGATGATGAAGTCAATACACTCAACAAGAATGTATCCTACTGTCAGAGAGAACTGGCAAGGCATGCTTTCTGGTCTAGATTCACCCTTTAAGACAGTGGTTCCCAAACTTTTTTGATCGTGACCCTAAATACCATCTTTTGCGACTCAAAATGCAGTACCAGTATAGGGGTTTGGGAACCACTGCTTTAGGAGGTAATCATGGCGCAGGTACGTCTGGCTTATAGGCAAGCAACACAATACCACTTCATAAAAATATCATCATCATCAAAATGGTTTACAAAGGCAGTATAAAATATCTGTGTGAAATGGGGGTGTGAGTGATATGGCTTAAGCTACTGATAGTATGATCCATTCAATTTGTAGTTTCATTTTAAAAGCTGTACAGGCATATACAAGTATAATAGTCACTCAAAAGATAAAGTGGTGCGAGTATATACAATACATGCAGGAATATATTTAAATACTTACAAAACTCATGTGCTGAGTAGTCTCTGTGCAGGTGGTGCCTATTTCCCCATTTATCATGTAAATCCAATATATTTAAATACTTAATGAACTCATCCACTGAGTATTTTCTGTGCAGGCAGTTCCTTATGTCATTATTTGTATTGTGACTCTTGTGTATTTAAATATTTACAAAAACTCATTTGCTGAGTACTCTCTGTGCCTGCCAAGTAGTCTCATATATTTAAGTACTCAACAACAAAACTCATCTGCTGGTTATTCTCTGTGTAGGTAGTCCCCTATGTCCCCATTTGTCATGTGAATCTCATATATTTAAATATGTACAAAACTCATCCGCTTAGTATTCTCTATGCAGGTAGTCCCCTATGTCCCCATTTATCATGTAAATCTCATATATTTAAGTACTTACAAAACTCATCCGCTTAGTATTTTCTGTGCAGGTAGTGCCATAAGTCCCCATTTATCATGTTAATCTCATTTATTTAAGTACTTACAAAACTCATCCGCTGAGTATTCTCTGTGCAGGTAGTACCATAAGTCCCCATTTATCATGTTAATCTCATTTATTTAAGTACTTACAAAACTCATCCGCTGAGTATTCTCTGTGCAGGTAGTACCATAAGTCCCCATTTATCATGTTAATCTCATATATTTAAGTACTTACAAAATTCATCCGCTGAGTATTCTCTGTGCAAGTAGTCCCCCATGTCCCCATTGGTCATGTGAATATCATACTGCAAGTACATTCCTTGTGTCTGGAAAAGGTTTCAAAGTCTTATTTCCATATTTAATACTTCTTAAGTCTTGTTTCAAATAGCACAAAATTAAAATGATTATGTCATAAAAATAAGGAACAACTCTTTATCCCCGTTTTATTGTCTACAACATACAAAATTTCAGGACTCTGATAATCAATAGCTTGAACATGAGATGTATTTGTTGAAAGGATTTCTACAGAAGAAGCAGCCAAATCAGTTAGTATCGTAAATATGAATGTTATTGTAGAAAATTAATATATGTATGAAGATGGTGTGTAAGCTTATATGATAATGTGTATCAATTGATGTATGGGTGTTGCTTATATGATAATATGTATCAATTTATGTATGGGTGTTGCTTATATGATAATGTGTATCAATTTATGTATGGGTGTTGCTTATATGATAATATGTATCAATTTATGTATGGGTGTTGCTTATATGATAATGTGTATTATTTGATGTATGGGTGTTGCTTATATGATAATGTGTATCAATTTATGTATGGGTGTTGATTATATGATAATATGTATCAATTTATGTATGGGTGTTGCTTATATGATAATGTGTATCAATTTATGTATGGGTGTTGCTTATATGATAATATGTATCAATTTATGTATGGGTGTTGCTTATATGATAATATGTATCAATATTATGTATGGGTGTTGCTTATATGATAATGTGTATTAATTATATGTATGGATGTTGCTTATATGATAATGTGTATCAATTTATGTATGGGTGTTGCTTATATGATAATATGTATCAATTTATGTATGGGTGTTGCTTATATGATAATGTGTATCAATTTATGTATGGGTGTTGCTTATATGATAAAATGTATCAATTTATGTATGGGTGTTGCTTATATGATAACGTGTATTAATTGATGTATGGGTGTTGCTTATATGATAATGTGTATTAATTGATGTATGGGTGTTGCTTATATGATAATGTGTATCAATTGATGTATGGGTGTTGCTTATATGATAATGTGTATCAATTTATGTATGGGTGTTGCTTATATGATAATATGTATTAATTGATGTATGGGTGTTGCTTATATGATAATGTGTATTAATTGATGTATGGGTGTTGCTTATATGATAATGTGTATCAATTTATGTATGGGTGTTGCTTATATGATAATGTGTATCAATTTATGTATGGGTGTTGCTTATATGATAATGTGTATTAATTGATGTATGGGTGTTCCTTATATGATAATATGTATCAATTTATGTATGGGTGTTGCTTATATGATAATGTGTATCAATTTATGTATGGGTGTTGCTTATATGATAAAATGTATCAATTTATGTATGGGTGTTGCTTATATGATAATGTGTATCAATTGATGTATGGGTGTTGCTTATATGATAATATATATCAATTTATGTATGGGTGTTGCTTATATGATAATATATATCAATTTATGTATGGGTGTTGCTTATATGATAATGTGTATCAATTTTCATGACTTTTCATCAGTTCCTAAATTTTTAGATTTGAAAAGGAGCCATATTGTTTCCAAAGCAGGATCATTGTTCATTGAATCTTTTAATTTGTGTTTTGAAGCAACTACAAAATTTATGAAAATTCATACTCCTTAAAAAGTAACAAAAACACAGTATTTTATATGTGTTTTAAAATACAATGCGTCTGCCAATTATAGTATGATTTTATTTTAGATTTTTTAAAATACAAATTTATTAGTCAACTAATGTTAGCATTTAAATCTTTTTAAAAAATCTGTCTTCCAGATGGTATGGTATATTATGGAAGTAAAAGGTTTGCCCTCTTGATTTGACTTGATATAATTTGAGGAATAATTCAATTTGACAATCTTTAAAATTCTTTTTCACTTAAACAAGTCTCCTAGATAACAACTAAATAGTATGTGTAACTGTTTGAAAGTGAAGAAAAAAAACAGATGATCTGTCTGAGGCAATAAAAATGTAATAATTTACTAAGTGAAAGCCTCACATTTACTCCTATGCTCAACTGAATTAGAAAGCAAAACCAATTATTGGGTATAGTTTTGATGTTTCATAAAATTGAATGTACTGTAGCTGTCACAAATGCTGTAAAGAATGCATATACTTTTATATAGTAACAATTTTTAATCACCTCTACACCTAACCTGTTGAAATGATTTACTTTTTCAATCTTTTTTAACTTTCCATATGTAACTGATCTTGTATGAATATTCAGTTCATTTAACATTTATGCAACTAGTGTCATAATTTCTATCTTTAGCTGCAACCCTTGGTGAGAAAAAGGATTAAAATTATTCAATGAGTTTCATATGAAGTGAATGTTTTATTTATCACAATAGGACATATATGATTTTTTTCTCCAAAAATCTTGAGAAAATATAATTGATATAATTCAGGAACTGAATAAGTTGTTTCTAATGTTACATGTGTGCCCACTTTGACATCGTGATCAAATGTATTTACCTAGTGTGAGTAGAGCTATTAGTGATGGGTGCATTGCAAAGGGACCAGCTCATTACAATTTGTTCATTTGGGGCTCAAAGAGAGAAACTTGTGTTCGAAAACCAAAATTTGGAGAAGATGGTTCTTTTGGGGCCATAACTCCTCTAAATAATGACATGGAATTTCTTCATGGACTCATCAATATAAGCAATGTCCCATGTAAAGATATTATGTTGATCAACAAGGACCATAAATCTGTCCAAAATGCAGCAGATAAGACAAAACATACAAAACACACATCTAAGTCTATGAAACAATGTTCACGTCAAATTACATTAGACTATGTTGAATGGCTATTGAACTATGCTGATAACAAGCAACATCACATGTGAAGATCATTTAAACCACTTGGTCTATTTCTGTGAGACAAAAAAATATACCGGAAATGTCTCCACAAAAAAATAAACTGCAATCTATTCTGACTGCTTCAGATACTTCTATGATTGGATTGACTGTAGGATTGACCAAGAAATTACAAATGAAAAAATAGTTCAATGCATTTGCAATTTCTCTCTCAATCATCACCTCATAAATAGCTTAGGTGGTTGGAATGGAAGCTATTGGCACACATTTGAGGTTATGATCTGTATGATTGACCTCAAGGTTGTGAATGATGTGAAGATGATTGACAAGGGCCATAACTCTGTCAAAAATTGTGCATACAAGACAAAAAACCATAAATGGCACATCTCGGTCGAATAGAGAATGCTCTAAGCAAATTCGATTAGAATATTCTGAATGGTTCTTAAGCTATGCTGACTGCAAGCAACATTACAAGTTTCTATGACAAGATAAGAATTTGCTTGACAATAGACATATCTCTGTCAAAAGTGAAGCTGACAAGACTGACCCATAAAAGGCACTTGTAAGTATATGAGACAATGTTCATACCAAATTGCATCAGAATATGCTGAATGGTTCTTGAGCTGCGCCAGTTACAAGCAACATCCCACATGCCACATGAAGATACAATTGCCAAAGGCCATAACTCTATCCAAAAATGGAGTTAATGAGACAAAACCCACAAAAGGCACATCTAGGTCTATGAGACAATGTTCATACCAAAGTGTACCAGAATATGTTGAATGGTTCTTGAGCTATGCTGGTTACAAGCAACAAGATAGTAAGTTAATTGTCAAGGGCCATAACTCTGTCCAAAATGGAGTTGGCAGGACAAAATCCATAAAAGGTACATCTAGGTCTATAAGACAATGTTCGTATCAAAGTGTATTAGAATATGTTGAATGGTTATTGAACTATGCTGGTTACAAGCAACAAAATAGTAAGTTCATTGTCAAGGGCCATAACTCTATCCAAAACATTAAAAAGACACATCTAGGTCTATGAGACAATGTACACACCAAATGGCATCAGAATATCTTGAATGATTCCTAAGCTATGCTGGTTACAAGGATATGGTTCATACAGATATTTCATCAGGAAATTCAAGCACTGTTGAAGAACAAAAATTTAATTTTCAAGCACTATAATTACTGTAGTATCATACATTTTCATGGGGTACCAATTTTTGTTAATTTCACTGTTGTCCTAAACCATGAATTTAAAGACCAACAAAAAATTAGCCACATATGATGAAGAAGCCACCCATTCCCCCATTATCATTCCTAGAGCTCAATAAAGCTATTTTATAAATCAATGTCATTTATGTAATCTGGTAATCAAATATTAGCTTTTACATGTGTTTGTTTTATTTTAACCCTTTAAAAAAAGAATTATAAAGCATTTTATATTGTTTCAATGTACACATATCTATATGGTATCCAATAGCTGTAATTTACACTCACTGCCTTAAACCAATAATATGTTGTGGGATAATTAAGGATATAGAAAAAGCATACGGTATTCAAACACTAGTATAACTGAAAATGACAGAAAGAATAATAAATGATACTAGTATATGAAAATTAGATTTAATATTTACTCAAATTGATTCTTCATTCAAGTGAAACTGTTGTCGAAAAATTTAAATCCTCATGAAAGCATGTATCATTTTATCCATGCATGCTTAATCCCAATGAACAACATGGTTTTAAAATAGCAGAATTATTGCCTGAAGCACAATTACTAATGAAACACTACATTGTATGTATATACACTAATTACAGCAGAGTATTGAAGCTCACACTTCACAGATATTTGGATGAAACCCCTAGATCAAAATTGTGTCAATCAAGTCTGCTGGTACAAACTATATGTTTGCCATGTAAATAATCCTGAAATTGTTGAATTAAATAAGTCCAGCATTCTCAAAGCCATGGATAATTAGGTCCAATATTGCACACATTTTTGTGTAAGCCACAATTATCCATTCATCATGAATCGGCTTGATTGATGAGGTTTTAAGGTCTCCATGACCTATTTAGCTTACCAGTCGTGGAAATGTAACTTGAATTTTTCTTTGTAGTCTTTATTTTAGTGTAATATCCAGTGGTTAAAGTTGGTTTGTATATGAGGCAGGCTCAAACAAAGCAGTTATTCCATTGTTTTTTAATTTAGTTAGCATCTTCACACATTGATGGGCTCTGGACACATTGAATGTTGACACTGCTTGCCGATTGCATTGAGCAAGGGGCAGCTGGTCTCATTTGATTCACATGTGGAATGATGACATTATTCAAACCGACAGGAATCTAAGTTGAATTTTACCACTCTTAACGACTAAGTTAATGCCATAGTCATCCGAAAGTACTGATGGTACAACTTTATGGACAGTGTTTTAAGGAAGAGATCATACACATGTACTTAAATAACCGATTAGCTTAGTGTTGTTGGCTGCAGCGGCTCCCTTTGATGTTGAGTGTAAGTGATTGATATTGACAGGTGTTTAATTTGTGCTCATGCATGTGGTAGTATTGTTTTAACCATTGAAGTGACCACCGTTTGTTGTCGGCATAGTCTTGTTCTTTTGTATTATTCATTTTGGGTATTTTTAGAGGTTAATCCATGAAATTAAATACCTACAAATATGCGAACTATGACAGGCAAAACCACAAATTTAAGTACCCCCAAAAATGTCTTTTTAAAAAAATACATAACCATTAAAACTGAGACCCATGAAAATAAATGATACCGCTGTAATTATATATAAATTTAGAAAGAATGTTGATTATGGTATGTAGAGTCCACAAAATTTAAGAATGAAGTATTTCATTCCTCAACAACAACTCTGAAATATTTTTTGTTAAACTAGGCATAAGTGTAGACACTGTTGCTCAAGGGGTTTTGAGGCATGAAGATACAGGTACAGTCATCTCATCTACATCACTTTGGGAGTTAGCAGTCTTATTTGCCAGAGTTTCCAAGTCTCCTTCTTGAGTTTTTCATGTCTAAGCAAAAACAAAAAATATTCTAAATTCACACCTAATCTTAGTATTTCATTCTTTTTATGCTTTTTACTCTTGCTATGAGACCTCAAAGCACTTTTACTCATTGATCTAGCTGAGGTTACTTTAGCTCTATAAGTCCCTAGTTATACTGATAGTGGGGACTTTAAAGCTATGATCAAATGCATATACATTTTCAGCAGAGTTGCCAGATCCTGGTGATTTTGCATTGGGCGCTAGTTCTATGGTATTTCTTCACTCATTTTAAGTAATCATATTTTAACAAATAATACTGTATTCTACAAGCAATTTTCTAAATATTTCAAGAAATTTTAGGTGCAAGAGGGCCAGAAATGTAATATTTTAAGACTTTTATTTTTAATTACTGTTATACGTGCATAAGTAGATTGTAATGTTCCCACCACCAGTATGACTTAAGGTGACCTCAGCCATTGTTGATCCAATGCCTTTTGATAAACGCAACACTTAGCTCTTTGTTTATTGCTTGCCATACCCATATATGCAGCATGTAGCACTTGTGGCAATCTTGTTGGAAAATATACTTCCCTTCACAGAGCACATGACTGACTTTATCATCCAGCTTAATGGCCCAGTCAACATAGCATCTATTCATTTACGTCATCAGGTGGTTCCAATCCCAAATGAAGCTGAGTACTAATGAGCATGTAAGCGACCCAACCAGAAGTCTTACTGAATATGTAAGCGACTGAACAGGAAATTAAAATTCCAGGAAAATTGGATTTCTAACTTTTTTAATTGATCATTTATTTTCTTTCTTGATATTTATGTCAGTAAATTAATGTTTTTCAACAAAATGCATTTGTTTTTAAATTCAAACACTTTTCAAGGACTAATGAGAGTTTTCAAGCACTTTGACAGTACTTTTTGGAGCTAACATAAAATTCAAGCACTTTTCAAAGTAACCACCAAACTTCAAGCACTTTTCAAGATTGTGCGAACCCAGAAGGAACTGAGGGAAAAAGGGCAATAACTCCATCAAAATTGGATCTGAAAAACAAAACCTTACAAATGCACATCTACATGTAATAGGTAAATCATCTACCAAATTACACCAAATTATGTGTAAGGGTTGCAGAGCTATGGTGGTTACAAGAAATGTGGATAGACAGACAGATGGAGAAATGGACAGGTGGGAAAGGTGAATACTATAGTATTCCTGCATCTCAATGCAAGGCCCTAATCAAATGATGTATTATTCACAAGTTAACTTATACAAATTCTGACACAGGTCTAAGCAATGTAATTTTGATGATGTCACATTGTGTGATAATATGTTTCATAATTAAATTACCTCATTGGGAGCAGTCGTGCATTTGCTGAGAGCAATATACCACCATCGATCTCTAGCCGAGATAAAGGTTCGATAGTTGTCACAGACATAGTATTCCTCCCCACTGATATTTGCTTGTGTACAATCCAGTTCAACTTCTTGATTGCCCATTCTGTCTAACACTTTCTTTTTTTGATCACAAGTCTATAATGTAAAGTGAGATATTTTCAGTGCCAAAACATTACACAGATATATACACAAACAATGCATAATATTGAATAATGTGATAAATGGTATTAGACAATGGCCAGCACTTAATTCTAAAGCAAAATACATTGCAATTTATTTTCTCCAAATCAAGTAATAAACAACTTTAGACCTTTGTTTTGATGAATATGAAGTATTATCACATTGGTCAATATTAGGTTTACTAGGTCATAAAACTCCATATGGACCTAAAACAATGGTCTATAATTTTATATCATTATATTCATAAAAATTATTCTGAACCATAATTGGCTGAACAGGCCACACACACTCAACAGCAATGCAAAGTATTGGTTTCCTCGCAGTGACTGCAGCTCCGCAAACGGACGTATTGTGCTTAGGTGGGGATATTTTTAGATCATGGGGCTTTCCTATCAGATAAACCAATCAGATTCCTCGATAAAGTCAGAGATTGTTTACATCAAAATGGCTTCCAGTTAAGCAAGTGACAATACCCAAGCAGATTTCTCACTCTGTGACTTATTATGTGCTTGTAGTTAGACAGTATGAAAGTAATGAAACAATTATGGGCTTTTGTTTTGCTCAATACATGTATTTACTGAGCTGTCCAATATAGATATTAGTCTCCACTTTGTGTCAGCCCATATGATATTTCACAGCTCAATAAACCAATTTATTATAAAGCCACAACTCATAATAAACGCTACTTTTTCCCAAGGCTGATCTGAAACCTTTATCAGATGCTCATCTGATAAAGATTTAGATTCCTTACTGTCAAGGATGACATCACCCAACAACATTCACGTGAAGGGACAAATACAGTTATGCACTATTTAGATGCAATGAGCAATGTGAGTAGATTGACAGAATTAAAGTAAAGAAGACCAATAACATAAATAATTGTGATTTTATTGTGAAAGAATTGTTTACAGAATATAATAAACACATCATCAGAAAAGCAAGTTCAGGTCTCGCGAGATCAGATATCCTCTGTCAAACGAAAAGTTATACAAGCACCCAGATCAAGCTACTGTAATGATGCCTGTACTAAACTCAACAAAAGCCTGTAATTATATAATATTCTCTATTTTTCAATGAAAATTACAAAGTAAGCACCATATATGCCCATGTACAGCATGCATCCAACTACAAACAGTGTAGAGCAAGATCTGCCAGCATGTCATGATTAAGGCTATTAATTCTGCAAATGATTCCATATGAATAGTAATAATGTCATGCTCACCTTATCTCTCCCTGGATACACGGCCTCCCACTGATTGATGGTATCATAGTAGAGTAAGAAACTCTGAGAACCATATCGCTGTGAAAAGGTAAATAAATGGAACTCAATATTTTATAAATTAACAATGGCATTTTATTTGATGACAATAAAATCACATATTCTATAGTTTTCATATTTTTGAACCACAAAATATTTCCCTATACAAGATTTAAGTAACAAATGTGGATTATGATATCAATGAATACTTAATACATGAATTTACAGCAAAACCATGGTAAAACATGTAAAAATTTGAACACTTCAAAACAATTGTTATTTTTATTGTTCATATTTTTATAAATTGCCCTTTTTGAATAATTTTGGTATTTTACATTTTTGAATTTACAAGAAATAACCAGCACTGAGATTGCCAAAATGTTTTAAAAAAAATCGAAGCATAGTAAAACAGGAGATCTATATGATCTATGTTGTGAAAGGGCTTGGAAGGGTGTGCCTGTATTATGGTCAGGTAAGTCCTATCAAAGAAACATATTTTACTCCAAAAATTGATTTCTTCTTCAAATATGTTACCCAATCATAAAATGTAAGTGAATAGGTAAGAGGTGGAGGGAGTTACACCCCCTTACCCCAAAGTTACCATGTCTCCGATCTCCATACATATGTGAAGTAGCTTCGAGGGCTAGCATATAGTCACGGAATTAAGGTTTGGAGAAAACTTGCCGGTTCCCACAAATGCAGAGGAAGTAGGATAACCTGGGAAGGTACCCGTTGTGCTACTGGTATGAGTCCCACCATGTCTAACTGAGCCTTTGAGATGAAAGGTTCCTGCGGTAAAAGCTGGAGAATGTTGTCTCTGGCCTATATCACATGGCTTGAATGATATCAGCAAAATAACAGTTGCTATGCTAGTGGCAACTGTCCAAACCTCATGAGGTGATATGCATAAGAAATTCATTGGTCTTGGGTAAGTTTACTGTATATTGATCCGATAACCCAATGAAACTAAGGATGACTGAGCTTGAGAAGAAATATTGTCCCTGTAACAAGTGAAATCTCCAGCTGATGATTAGCTCAGTCCACTTCAAACATCAATTCAGTGCATTGACAGGGTCCTGCAGATGTCCTTGGGAAGAAGGATCCAAAAGAAGACAGTAGTTTCAGGACAAAAAATTGATTTCCCACAAGTGGGAGTCTGTTCTTAGCAATGAACCATCATGGCAGAACTGCAGATAGTTTGGGTCAACCAATAAGGTGCGAATCTCAGTAATTCTGCCTGCTTTAGCTTGAGTCACTAGAAATCAGATCTTGCATGAAAGGTGAGTCAGAGAGGTTCCAGACAATGGTTCAAAGGGTGCCCTGTTCAATCACATCAGAGTCCACAGTAGGTTCCATTTTGGACATAGGGTCAAGGCCTTCAATTGAGACAAGAGGACGGTTTCTCCATCTGTCATAGCCTACTACTTCTCTGGTCTATCTTAGAAAATGACAACTGGCCTCTGGAATGCTGGACCTGCACCAGATTTGCCTCTGTGGTGACCTGTTTTCTCACTTCAACTACGTGGCTGTGAAACAGGAGATTGGTAGATGGCATTTGAAATTTCAGGATGACCATGCGATGGTCTTTTAGCAGCAGGGACATTGATCAAAATGCATCAATCCATCATAATAATAATAATAATAATAATAATAATGACTTTATTTAAAGAGGGTGACACAATTAGTTGCATGGAACTAATCATGAATTGAAGATTAACGGAAGCAGCTTTGGCATTGGAGATTTAGTGTTGAGTTGCCCTGTTGAGTACATGAACCATACACTAGATTCACTCCCAGAAGCATCTGTCGATAGGGTTCTCAATGGAGGGGTCTAGGTTATGATCAGATTGCTGAATGTAACCATCAAGACCAAATGAAGCATGGAGCCAATCGCTACAAACATTGTGAACCAGCTGATGTGTGTCAAGAAAGGTTTCTACATTCCCAGGCCCATGATGTGTCTGTCAACAGCTGGGACTTCACTGTGGAAGGCTGGCGTGTGTCTTGTAGAAAGTTGGATTGACGTTTGATGGGACTCAACCTTGTGAAAAGAAAGGCCTGTTAATGCTTGGGTCTTGAAGTTGCCTTCAAAGCAGTGTAGGATGGACCAGACTGTAGTAACAGTTTAACCAGAGGCTGTTCTTGGTAGAATGATTCGCAGATATAGGAATTCTGTAAGAGTCCATTGACAGAGCAGGATGGTTGGAAGGCTGAGTATTCCCTGAATATTGTGGGATTGTGGAAGGAAGCTGGTGCTTGTGAGTGTGTCTTCAAAGAGTGTGGTGGCAAAGAAGCCACCTGCAAAGGTAGTGATGATTGAGTTGGTGAAGCAGGTGGATGGGGACAATGAATGAGGCCTGGAGTTCTTCCACATCAAAGGTCTGAGATGGGTACTGGGAATGGGAAGTTACTATAGCTGGTACTGGGTCATGACAGGGTCTGGACTGGTGAGGGACCTGTCTGGTGCCGGTCTGTGATACTTCCATGGATCTGGTACTGGATATTGTGGGAGACAGATTACACTGGGCATTTGTGATAGAACTGGGGCTGGGTCAAAGGGGTATCAGTTTGTTTGCAACCTGGGTTTATGACTAGGGAATATGAAAAAAAATAATCCTTCATTATACATCAGTGTATGATAGGAAATTTCCAACATCAGAATCAGAATTTTATATCAGAAACTCTGCAAAACCATGTGACCGAGGTGAAATTTGATCCCTACGGTGGAATTGTCCTATCCTACACAATCCACATGAAGGCTTCTGCTAATCATCAACTTGCCGGTAAATCATGATAGGTTATATCCTCTCTGACTGTGTATGACTGATAGATTAAATTCTCTCCGATTGTGTATGACTGATAGATTAAATTCTCTCTGTATATGACTGATAGATTAAATTCTCTCTGATTGTGTATGACTGATAGATTAAATTCTCTCTGTATATGACTGATAGGTTATATCTTCTCTGATTGTGTATGACTGATAGATTAAATTCTCTCTGCATATGACTGATAGATTAAAATCTCTCTGATTGTGTATGAGTGATAGATTAAATTCTCTCTGTATATGATTGATCGGTTATATCCTCTCTGACTGTGTATGACTGATAGATTAAATTCTCTATGATTGTGTATGACTGACAGATTAAATTCTCTATGATTGTGTATGACTGATAGGTTATATCCTCTCTGTGTATGACTGATAGGTTATATCCTCTCTGACTGTGTATGACTGATAGATTAAATCATCTCTGTATATGACTGATGGGTTATATCCTCTCTGTATATGACTGACAGGTTATATTCTCTCTGTGTATGACTGATAGGTTATATTCTCTCTGCATATGACTGATGGGTTATATCCTTTCTGTATGTGACTGATGGGTTATATCCTCTCTGTATATGACTGGCAGGTTATATCCTCTCTGTATATGACTGATGGGTTATATCATCTCTGTATATGACTGACATGTTATATCCTCTCTGTATATGACTGACAGGTTATATCCTCTCTGTATATGACTGATGGGTTATATCCTCTCTGTATATGACTGACAGGTTATATCCTCTCTGTATATGACTGATAGGTTATATCCTCTCTGTATATGACTGACAGGTTATATCCTCTCTGTATATGACTGATGGGTTATATCCTCTCTGTATATGACTGATAGGTTATATCCTCTCTGTATATGACTGATAGGTTATATCCTCTCTGTATATGACTGACAGGTTATATCCTCTCTGTATATGACTGATAGGTTATATCCTCTCTGTATATGACTGATGGGTTATATCCTCTCTGTATATGACTGACAGGTTATATCCTCTCTGTATATGACTGACAGGTTATATCCTCTCTGTATATGACTGATAGGTTATATCCTCTCTGTATGTGACTGATAGGTTATATCCTCTCTGTATATGACTGATAGGGTTATATCCTCTCTGTATATGACTGATGGGTTATATCCTCTCTGTATATGACTGACAGGTTATATCCTCTCTGTATATGACTGACAGGTTATATCCTCTCTGTATATGACTGATAGGTTATATCCTCTCTGTATATGACTGATGGATTATATCCTCTCTGTATATGACTGACAGGTTATATCCTCTCTGTATATGACTGATAGGTTATATCCTCTCTGTATATGACTGACAGGTTATATCCTCTCTGTATATGACTGACAGGTTATATCCTCTCTGTATATGACTGATGGGTTATATCCTCTCTGTATGTGACTGATGGGTTATATCCTCTCTGTATGTGACTGATAGATTATATCCTCCCTGTATTTGACTGATAGATTATATCCTCCCTGTATTTGACTGATAGGTTATATCCTCCCTGTATATGACTGATAGGTTATACCCTCCCTGTATTTAACTTCCAAAACCTTTTAGACAAAATTTAAATGTTGGTGACATCATGCACCATGGTCAAGTAATACCTATATAAATGTACAGTAGTCCCTCACTATACTGCTGTTCTGGAGAACTGTACAGTGTTATATAAATCACCTTATACTGAGGTAGATTCAACATACTGCATTATATAAATCATCTTATACTGAGGAAGATTCAACATACTGCATTATATAAATCAACCTATACTGAGGTAGATTCAATGTACTGCATTATATAAATCACCTTATACTGAGGTAGATTCAATTATTAAAACTGTATCCATCCAAAAATGGGATCCATGACATGACCATGTTCATGTTATATGAAGGACTGTACTATACTGAGATGCTTTATAGCAAGGGACCACTGTATCAGTATGTCTTGCTATCTGCTAACAAGACTAGAACAATTTTTATGCCTTGCCATGTTGAAATCACAAATCTCCATGTTTTACTACCCCTTCCAAAAATTTAAATACAGGCATTTGCAACATTTTCATACCTTTGGGTATAAAACTTTGTAACTAAAGTTTCCTGCTTGTGACAAGAAGCAAAATCTGGTCAAAAATGTCCAATCCTGAAATGAAATAAAAGATAAATTAAGAAAAACTATGAAAAGTATTTGAATGATTGCATATTACTGTACTGCTAAATAAATGGTTTGCTTATATCAACTCATAGAGAAAGATACTATCTTTTACTTTTATTACAGTTAGGGTATGATACTCTAAAAGCTTGTTTTGTCCATAAAATACCAAATTCGACTTAATACCAGCACATGCCTTAATTAACATGTTCACATGTGTGTTCACACAGACACACAAACACTATAGTAAAACTCTCATAAAAATATACATTATGAGAACATGTGACTCAATTCCAGCATGCCACATGCTGCTGCTAAAACCCATCTTAAACATCTTCATTTTTTAAAACTTACTACAATTCATGCTCGTTGACTCCTTAAATCTAAACTCTGTGGATTAAATCAATCCCATAAACAGATCTTACATGTGTTTTATTCACTGTGAACCTGTTGGGAGAAAAAATTCACCTTCAAAGTGAAGAGCTCACAACATAACCAAAGTAGGCTAACTCTTCTACTATACACATTCAATTAATGGGAACATAGTTGTTGACATCATGAGCTTATTATAACAAGCTTTCAATGCAACTCATACAATTTAAAAACATAGTTTGCTTTTTTAAGTTTGCAGTGTAGATATCACATCGTATACGGTACATATTCTGTAAATCAAAATATTTTAATAAGCATAATAATATTTGTGAATTTAGTAAGGAAACTGTAATCCCCAAGAAATTGTCCATAGTTGAGTCTGTATTGCAACATAATGTTTAGTTGATCACCAATTCATGAAGACTTTGTATCATGAATATGCTGTAATTTGGTAAATTTGCAAAAGTTTTATGCCACTGAAATATTATGATTTGCAAATATTGTAAACTTTTTTTATGTTGTATTTATATCAGTATTGTCCCCAGACGACTAGTGAGGGCATGGTGCTGGTTGCCTGGAAGGGCATTTTAATCATGGTAAGATCTCTTTGGAGGGCACCCTCTTTAAGAAAGAGGGCATTTTTATGCTCTTCAATGGTGCATTTAAAATAATAAATTATATTTGCACTGCAAGTGAAAATTAAGGGTAAAATGAATCCATGCCCAAACTACATATATGTAGAATATTAAAATATGCAATGTATTAAATCTCAGGAAGTGTAAGAAGGCAATGCACCACCTTAGGAGGGCAGGTTGCAGAGAACTCCCAAAAAGGCTAGAAACATTAATGTTTCATATAGACATGGAAACTTGAGTTGCAAGTGAACAGGAGGCTCTGAGCTCACAAGATACTCCAGCTTCTGTGGCTAGAGTCAGTATCTTTCAAAACATGCTGATTAAACCCTAGAAAATAGGTCACAGTGAGCCAGTGTTTGGTATGTGTCACACCATCAGCCCAAGATGCACCCTCAATGCAAGTTTGGTGGCAATAGGTTAAAAGGTATTGCAATAAGAGCCATATATGAATTATAAGGAATATTAATAAACCTTGAAAAGTATGTCAAAGTGACCCAGTTTTGGTGTGTAACACACCTTCATCCCTAGATGATGCATCTAAGCATCTGTGGTGCAAGTTTGGTGGCAACAGGTGCAAAGGCATTGCAAGTTAACCATCTCCACAATTTTATTTTTAAAAAATAAAAAAATTAAAATAACCTTGGAAAGTAGTACAATGACTCAGATTTTGGTGTGTGTGCCATTTGCATCCCAATATGCACCATCAATGTAAACTTGGTTGCAATACATAAAAAGCAAATGGAATTTGGGCCCAGATGTGATTGTTAAGAAACTTAAAATGAATCATGGAAAGTGGGTCCCAGCAGCCCAGTTTGGGTATGCAACATATCTTCATTCCAAGAACCACACAGAGTGTAAATTTGATATTAATATGTATAGCAATATAGGACTTTTACAGTCAAGTCAGGGAGGATGGACAAATATTAGGAGGAGCAGATGGTTGAACAAAGTAATTCATATTCACCACACAATTCTCAAAATATAATAAAGGTCATAAATCTATGATAAGAATTCATATTTCTCAGAATGTTAGGAACATGTAAGAGGATTAGAGCAAAAACAGGAATTCTGTGGAATGCTATGTCTTGTCTGCTCTGCCATTGCATAATCCAAATGATATCCCTACAAAGTCAACAGATCAAGAAAAGTATGTCATTGTGACCTACTTTTGTTCATGAGTTGTATCCTCCAAGATGACTATACAAATCAAGTTTCATGACTGTAAATATAACAGAGTCAGAAAAAGTAAGCTACAAGCAAAAACTTAACACTGACACCTACACAAGCGATGCCATTGGAAAAGCGAACCCAGTGTCATACCAAAGCTTTGCAGGCAAGACAAAAATACATAGTAGTAACTAATACCCGAGTTTCTACCTATTTCTAGAGGTTGAGTATTGTCTGCTGGAAAACACATTTGATCTGGTAACAGGCAATTCTTGAGTACAGATCACAATGCACCAAAAATAAATATGATAAATGAAACTGTAATAAAAACCTGTGTATAGTGATATCAAAGTGTACAGATCAGTTAAAACAGTTTGAACAGGATATCTATTTATCCAAATGATCAAGAATGACAACCAAGAATTTGTTGACTAACTACATTAAACATTTATTAGCTTGGATTTTAGCAGTAACTGAGTCATTGTCATGACCATCAAATATCTTTAGAATTGTTAAACCATTTTTTTACATTCGTCATGGGTTCAGAGCATGTACATTTCTCAAATCTAGGTATGTCAACAATTCAGGTTTTATTATTTGGAAGAAAAAACATGATTAACTTTTATGCACATGTAACAAATGTCATTTTGCATGTGCAGACATGTACTTCTGAGTCATATAAATGTTACTGGTATAAGACGCAGTATTCTTCCAAACTGTATCAACAATGTATATAAACATTACAATGTTCAAGTGTTTTACAGAATGTTTAAATGCTGAATTTAAGTAAACAGCAGTAAAATGTAAAAAAAAATATGAATTAAAATCTTGAAAATAATATTTCTTTTTTTGTTGCAGCAATTTTCTAATACATTTAATGAAACCAATTGGTCACACATGTACAAGAGGCCCATTAATGACAGTTGTAATAATTTTAAAGTGAAACTTCTGCTGTGTTGATTGGGAAAGGTGTTTTTCATATTATTGTAGAGAATCAGGAGAAAAATTGACATTGCAGCATGACACTGCCACCTTTATCATAAAGATGAATCCAAAATACCGGTAGTCTACACTATACAGCATTGCTGTCATTGGTAAAGTGCAATTAGCTGTATATTGCTGGTTTCAACTTCACGCATGTATTCCTTATTTGCATGAAACATTTTTAATTAAGACTTTTTATTTGCACACATCTCTACAGATAAATTGGGGTTTAAACAAAAAATTTGTACTATTTCTCTGTGTGTATTTATGTGCTAATAAAAAATGACAGGAGTCTTACAGGTTAAAAGTAAATTTTTTTCAGACAATACACTATTGATGTAGCTTTCAAGAAATTAAAATTGAACATTTCTTTTCTTACTAAAAGGCTGTTACTCATGAACAAGTATTAAAAATCCCCAGACCCATATTGAATGAAATGACTGGTATCTACAGACCTTTAGATATGTAATTTAGAATGGATAAAAGTACTGAAGACCAGTCAAATAACACCAGTGAGATTCCCTTGGATATTGATCTCAGACATACAATCTACTCAAAACCTGAAGAAAAATGTGTAACTGAAGAAATTATGAACAAAAGCAGGATGTGTATATTTTATGAAATTTATAATTATACTCTGAAAAGACAACTGACAAAATATCCAAAATATTACCAAAAGTCACTGAATCATAATGGAAACATGAAAAACTTTTCACTGGCTGAAACTCCACATACATGTATTGATCATTCATGACAGATTTCCTTTTTACAAATATGTGCTTTTACTCTTTTTGACATTGTAAAATCGTGTTCTAACCCAATAACAGACTTACTTTGAGATATTGTGACCAAAAACAACAATATTGGATAGTAGATTTAAGACTGTTTTTTCATAGATTGTCCATAAGACCCACAAGTCATTAAAAGAAAATCGGGCAGGTTATAGGCAGTTCATCCATTAGAGATTTATAAAATCGATTTTGCAGTTTCTGATCTGTGTCTTCAAAATGTATGTGCCACAAAGACTCAGAAACCAGATATCTTGACAGATGTGCGCATACCACAAAGACAGAAGAACCAGGTATCTCGACAGATACAGCAGACAGATCATAAACATACCAAAAAGATAGAGGAACCTGGTATCTTGACAGATAAGCACATACCACAAAGTCAGAGTAATCAGGTGTATTGACAGATGCATCAGACAGATCAATTTGTCTGTGGAGGTGATTTGATAAAAATATTCAGCTTTTTTAGAATTGGTATACCAAAAATTTGTTTTGCTTATACTCTACGAAATACCCTCCAATTTGTTGTCACCCCTATAAATACAGTGGAGGAGTACATATTTGCTCATGGCCATATTTATGTCCATCTCAAGCTTTTTAGTAAAATTATGTAGTGACCAATCCACCTAGAGAAATGAGATATGGTAGGTTTACTTAAATGTACTTATAGATGACCTGATTAAAAATTCACAATGTTTTGATGATTTCTGCAATTTTGATCACTTTTTCAATGTGTCTGAAGTGTGATATTGAGACAATAACTCATTGGCAAGGATTGCACCAAAATGGCTGGATGATGAAATATCATAGGTTTATTTATGCACACATGTTTTCAATGCTGTTTTTAGCAGTTTTCAAAATGTTTTTGTTGTTTGTTTTAGGGGTTTAATGCCATTTTTCAGCACTTGATAGGCCATACATGGCGGCCAGTATATCTGGAGGAGGAAGAACAAGGGAAAACCCCAGGATGAACCACTGACCCATGGGAAGCTACTGGAAAGCTTTCTCACATACCCACAATGGCCAAGCTGAGACTGGAACCCACATGGACAGAGATGAGATCTGTAAAGGTGAGCACCTTAGACCACTCAGCTACCTGGGGTCCCTTCAAAATGTGCTGTGTGTGTAAGTGTTTGTGAATCAGTGCCAGTGTTAGCTTGCCAGTACAGGCAAATTGACAAGTCTTATTTTGACATATGTAGCATTTGGTCTGCACATTTCCTGGATGTTAGAACTTTTTTGAGGATTTACAGTAATTAAGTAATTTATTTAAGTAATTCCATCGAATTTTAAATCAAATCTGACAAATTAAACCCCCCTGTTTACAGTAATGTTATTTTTCTTAATATTTCTAATACATTTCCTTTAATAACATTATGCATGCAATCATTTCCTTTAATAACATTATGCATGCAAATTATTAGTACTGAAACCCCCAAAGAATCTGTACATATTTTTGCACGTAACACATACTGCAATGGAAACAAACGTACAGGTTGTGCAAATCGGGGCCTTTGTATCTGACTTAATATAAAGACTTGTTTAAATATTTGTCATATTTCGATCTATTCAACTACTCCAAGACAGAAAATAGATACAAAAAAGGCTTCATTTAACCACTGATTCTGCTGTTTTGAAAATGCCTCCTCATGTATGTAAATAACTTAGATTTGCATGACAAACAACAGTTATTGAAAGCAGTGGACTGGTCATCAGATATGTGTAGTCCGATAGCAACTTTTATACCTTTACTACTTTTACTGCTTAAATTGTACTAATTACTATATTGCCAGAATTGTATTGATGTGCCAATAAACTCTATAAATATATCTGTATTTTAGCTATTAAATGAGGTACACAGGGTTGGTCCTATCATGCCATCAATTCTTTTTCAAACATTTACAGTTACTCACACTTAAACCATACACATTACAAAATGATGTTTGCACTATGAACACAGTGATATGCATACCAAATTTAATTTGTCAAACTCAGATGAGTTTTTCCTGGTCAACCTAACAATGTTTTGTCAAAAAAGTCTATTTCTAGAAAGTTGAAAATGTATAAACAAATTCTAAATTTCTGTATTAGCCTGAAAATCTAATAAAGTCATTTATATATAAATAGAAATATGCCAATCAAATTTAATTGGTCTACCTCATGGTTTTTGCTTAACAGTGCTAAAAGGTTTTTGCCAAATAAAGTCAAAGTCCAAAAAAGTTCAACAATCTGTAACACAAATATGAAAAATAGCTTTTATAGTCTGAAAATCTATCTAATTATTACCATGATAAAGTGTGTAGAATTTCATGGCTCTAAGTTGTATTATCATGCTAAAATGGATTCGGGTCAATATGGCTTGATATGCTATGGCAGCGAGGGAAAAATAATTGAAAGCTTCAGTATTTTGCATAATATCCATTTCTGAAGGCAAAATTAATGGCTATATATCTCAGAAGTTCCACTTTATTTCCAAAAGTCCCACTCCAGAATTATAAAACAGGCCTTCCTCTTGTACAATATATAGCTTAAAATTTGCAAAATGTGAATGAAACTTAAAATGTTTCAAAGTTATTTGACCATCACAGACACAATCAAAATGGCACTTATGGTCACATGACTGAAGATAAATGACTAGATCATATGAAAGTGTGCTTAATGCATTTTTTCTAAGTCAACCATTTTAAAAATGAAATTATTATTCCAATCTTTCAGCCAGTAAAAACAGCATTTAAGACTTCTAAAACAATGAAAATTAAAGCAAATAAGTGGGGTTTTTTTCTTTCAAAACCAGATTTAACCTTTTGTTCATTAGATGTTACCAAAATAACTTTTGGCCATCTCAGATTTGACAATACAGCAGTGGGTCACAAGTGAGTAGCCATTATGTATGTTATTTTGGTAACACACTGCATCATTTAAAGGTGGTAATGATCTTTGTCTATAAAGAAAGCACACATGCTGGTGAAATTTACATGGTAGTCCTTTTAGGATAACTACATTAAAATAACCCTGTGGTAATGTCTCTGGGTGCTATATTTTGATTGTAAATATCCAGTCAAACAGCATGGTGCCACACAAAAGAGAGCTGACACATAAGCAGGTATATATGGTCATTTAATGGCACATCAATACAACAATGATTATATAACGCCAATTAAAAAAGTAAAGTTCTAAAAGTGTAATTATGAAGAAATGCACAAAAACAAAAGTTTAGGAACATAAGCCCTTCCAAATAAAAGTAAAAAATTAAAAAAGTTTCAAATATAGGGTCAAAATTTGTTATATAAACTGCATTCCTTAAAAAAAAAGAATATTTTCTCAAGTGGTAAACCATCTTTAATTTGAGTTCACATTTTAAAAAAAAAAAACTTGCATCAGAGAGTGTATATCAATACACTTGACAAGAATGTGTTCCACTGTCAGTGGACACTAGCAGGGTATACACTCTGGTCAAGGTTTTCCCTTTAGGAGGTATGCATGAGTATGGTATTTGTGTCCTACACATGATCAGAACAATAAAACCTCATTTCTGCATGTTTTTCTTCCTGAGTGATACTACTAACCAATGATGGATTTGATGTTACAATGATTGTTTGTGGAGTTTTCATTCCACATACTTTTCCAAGTATATAGAACATGCCAATTTATATAATATTTGAAGTCAGTATATGGAATCTTCTGTTTGCAAGCAGGTGACTTCAGGGCAGCTTTGATTGCTTTACCTGTTTTTCATTACCCTTAATATCAATTCTGTCACATGAGCAGAAACAGATGATATTGCTTTTATCTGAAAATAATTTTACTGGCAGAAAGACAGAAAAAATAACTGGTATATCTAGGTTTACAATTCAGACAATTTTTTCAAAGATTTTGGTGAACATTGTTCATAGTGAAAATCTTAATCAAAGTGGGAGGCCACAAGAGGGCAGCGAGAGAGACGATCATGTACTCTGTCATCAGATGCACAAAAATTTAAGTCACACTTTGGCTGTTCTAACCATGGAATTTAATAATACAATACCTGTACCTGTTTCTCAGGCCACTGTCAAAAGGAAATTAAACTGTTGGAATTTTTAAAAATTATTTGTTTCTAAATTTATAGAACATACAAAGAGAAGACATTTTGTACCTGTCCTCAAGTGTTGAAAGCTTAAGTTTGTCCAGCATGGATGTTACGCTGCTGGCATAGTTGTAGTTGCTAAAACAAATATCTGACAACCCTATTTTGAATCATTCCAATGTGGTGGATGCATTTCTTTTGCCAAGGATCCTATATACAGTGGAGGAGTACCATATATACTCTTGTGTAATCCGATACATACTGCAAACTGCATAGACCCAGATCTGCCATCGCATGTTCCAGCAGATCTGGGTCTATGCAGTTTGTAAGAACTAATCAGTAGAACAAACAACAAAGACCATGATCTGCCAGCGCATTATGCGAAGGCAGATCAGGGTTTATGTTGTTTGCATTTCAACCCAGATTATATGTGAGTATATACGGTACTCGAAAAGAGGTCATACATATGTTTTGTTGTTTCTTTTATTTGTTTTGTTTGTATGACTGTCTCTTTTGATAAATATTAGTGTGTTCTTTACATCTGTTGTAACAGTACTAATGTGTTGTTTTTTTCCAAGACCTGTCTTTGGAGATAGATGGATGAATAGGTATGTAGATAGATCGATAAACTGACAGACAGACAAATAGAAGATCTTACAGTACTCATGCTTTAAATAAATATAAGTGTCCAATACATGTAGCTTCTGAATATTCCACTTGAAAATCATTAATAGGTTCAATATATTGAACATATGCACTGATTCTTAATAAGAAGGTGCAATCAATGTTGTTGTTGTCTTTCTTCCAACCAGAATATTTTACAGCTGCTATTTGGGGATTTTTTTTATGCTGGCAACATTTACTTTGTGTAATTTAACTGATTATAAGGAACTTGAGTGGTAAGTTAGTTGTGATAAGTAATGGGTTACAACCCTTTAAAATACCTTCTTGCCAAATATGACTATCTTCACATGTTTTCATATACTCACATTACCAGTACTCAAAAATGTGTTACAACATAATTCAAAACTATATATTATCAATAGTGTTAGGAATGTTCGCAGTCAGAGCATGTCAGAAATCATTTTTGCCATCTTGACAATGCAGTTTTTTGTAATTAAACAGTTTGTCAAAAGAGTTAAATACCAGCGAGCTGTTATTTGCTCTGTAAAAAATGAAGGTAAGGTATCAGCAAGTTTGAAGCTGCAGTGGATATTTTATTGCGTAGACAGATTTAAATGTTTAGACAGATTTACATGTGTAGACAGATTTACATGTGTTAACGTATAAAAGAATAGTAAGGCTTGATTCTTGTGCTGATAAGAGAGTTGCAAAGCATGCTAACTTGTAATGGTAAAAAAAAAAAACTTTGCTAGTGACATTTTAAACATTTAATCATTTCATCACATCTATAAAGCTGTGATATGCCATTGTTGTGTGAAAAAACAATGTTTTAGATGGAAAGTTTGAAGATAAGCATTTAAAAGGAAAGATGTGTATTATTGAAGGGAGGAAGTCAACATTAGTTACAAAAAAAATTAAACACTTCTTGCTTGTACTGTATTGCATGTGTAATTACATTACTGTGATATCAAAATGCACTTAACTACATGGCCGTTGTTAGTTTAAAACATTATATTATATTAAAAAAGTCACAAAAACATGACACTTTTGAACTGCTAAATGATGTGGTAATGAACATTTCATAAATGTAACAAACATTTCTACCTTACTATTTTCACAAAATGATGACAAAAACCAGGGGTGAAACACAAACATAAATCCTTAAGGGAAATAAAGTTGTCTGTATGAACAAAATGTATACTATTTCTTACGAAACGACCAATAATTCAGGTGCATTTTCTATACACCTAATGATTTAGGCCGTTTTACGACTCAATATTTTTAATTTTCAACATAGCTTAATTTTTTAATGTTTGTTACCTACTAAGCAGAATACAAAATTAGTGTAACAGTTGGAAAATGGAAATGTATCTAAAGACGTGGTTATGTTTGGATACACATTGATAGCTTTGTTTTACAAACAGTTAGTGATTTCTCCATCATGGTCAATATTCATGACCATAAGCTGTGCCATGCTGAGAATTTGCAATAGTCAAGTGCTGTCTGGTGTTCAAACAAGCCAGGATATCTCTGACATCGCAAATTTGACTACGTACAAACGTTTGATTTGTTAAAGATGGTGTAATCGGTATCAATAACGAGGACTCCAGGATATCCATGCACATCAAAATACATGAAAACTTTCTCAACTTGAGAATTAGTGTATGGCGGGTGTAATAAATTTAACCTATTGCAAATTTGGAAAAAAGCGATTTAACTTAACTGAATAAATTTGTAAAATCTGATACAGGCCTATTGGGCGAAATGTCTGGCTTGCCATGGGCGTGTGCCAATTATCACATGGTAACTTCACTGACATATACAACAATCAATGATACCCCATTTTAAACATACACACCGAATTTGTTGTAAGATTTCCTTGTAAAACTTTTCCATTTGCTGTGTACTGAGAAGATATTACAAAACATAACATCAGAATATACTGGGTTTCCATCTCTGTAAATTAATTGTAAACATCACACAGTGACCAACAGGTGCTATCGTCTGAACTTGTCCGCCATATTGTACCACGTGATGACGCTGTCCAGACAACATGGAAAACACATCGATAAAATTAGAATTGATATCACGCGCTTGGCCGTTAGATCGCATCACTATTGGATATATTTTCTGTCAACCAAAATACCTTTGGATTGCTTCCAAGAAAGATGTACAGAACTATATCTTTGGAAAAACGTGAATAACCTATATATATATATATATATATATATATATATATATATATATATATATATATATATATATATATATATATATATATATATATATATATATATATATATATATATATATACTATTATTTTAGGTGGGTTATGGGGCGATTCGTTGTCCTCAAACTCAAGTAGTGGGCAGATAATAATATAGTGGGCAGATTGGAATCTGCCCACTACCCACGTCATCTTTATCTGCACTATTATCACAGATTTCAATAAAATAATCATTTATAATCTTTCTAGATCTTAAATCTCCTACAAACACTTATCTACAATACAAGTGATTGATTTTTTTCCTGTTTAATTACGATTTCTAGTATATTGAATTGAATTGAATTATATTCTTGAGTTACTTCCCATTGAGAACAAAAGCTTAACAGGCCCGTTTTCATGTGAGGGATCTCAATTGCCCAGAATGTAAGTAGCAGGATGAAAAACCAGCCTATAAGTCGCCAACATCCACCATACATAATGTTACCTTGCAATATTTGTTATTATAGAAGAAGTATTCAGCAGTTAGAACTCTCAACATAACGCATTTTGAGGGATATCTTTTAAAATATTGTGATAACTGGCCTCTAGCCACGACAGTTTCGTCTTTCACTGTACTAATTATTTTCTGAAAAAAGAAAACAATATGTTCACTAGTAGTAAGGGGTGGGTATCGAGGGCACTGGATGGCACTCTGGGGTTAGTAACGGGAATTTAACATTTGGGGCACTCTGGGGCAGTTGGGGGCAGTTGGGGGCACTCTGGGGCAGTTGGCGACACTTGGGGACAGTTGGGGGCACTCTGGGGCAGTGGGAGTCAGAAGTATTGGGAGAGGGACACACACACACACAGAGTGGAAAGGCAATGATGGAAAATTATCTTTTCTTGAAAAATGGGTGGCCCTGAAAAGGGCTGTTGGAGATTTTTTTTGGTTTAACAGAGAAGGTATCTCATGGAGGGTCTTCTTTTTCTGAGACTGCGTCGGACTTCAGTGGGAATAGTTATCTACTATCCATTATTAACCTTTATCCTGACTCGTGGACTATTTTGACTTTCTACTGTGAGCATAGTGCACCTAAAGTAGCATCACTTGAAAATTCTTATACAATATCAAAGATAAACATTAATTTCAATACATTGACTTACTAAAAGCTAGTAATGGCTAAAGTTTACTAGCCTGCATACACGCTGTTTCGTACTGATTGACCTAGTCACGCGAACGTCTTTTAGCTACTGTGAGCAGTGTACACAATGAAATATTGTCAAATGAACGCAGTAATAGTTTTTAAAAACCTATGGTTTGCCTCAAACAGAGAGAAGGTTACCCTTTCTTTGAGTTTCTGAAGACAAGGGTAAATTCTGTAATAGAAATGTTCATTGGCAAAATTGTTTTCATTCATCAGTTTTTTAAAAAGTCGTGTTACAATTCTTGTCGAATGATTGCAGTAGCATTTGTTGTATGCCTCCCAAATATTTAAGATATGTTATGTTTTTTTGCTGCACACGCCTTGCGGCTACAAACAATGTTACAACATTTCCCAAAACCGAAGACGGGCGAACAGTAAAAACACGTCTTGTTCGATTGGCAGTCTAAAATGGACTGACTGAAAATAGGCCATACATTGTTACAGTTTTACTGAACGCATGTTTGGGCTCAAGAATGAGAGTGTAGAATAGGACGGGTTATAGAGTGCAGAATTGGATGGGTCATACTCGAGTCATTCTTACACCGTAAAGCTATGTGCTTGTTTTTTTGATTTCCTTCGGAAAACGGTAGATCTAGATTTTTTTTTTTCGTGACACATTGCAGTGCCAAACTAGGAACAAAGCTAAGATATCTTGACATGCACAAGAACAATTAAACTCAAGATTTTATATAATCCAACGATTGACCTATGGAAGAAAAATCGTTATACAATTTTTAAGGGGTGCAAGTTTTTGAAAAATTTACAAAACTAACGCCACATTTCACATAATCATTGTGACTACTGCCAACATTTGTGGAGAGGCATCTTAAAAACGGGAACAGATACCATGATCATTTCAATCGAAATCATTGTATAAGAAACTTAGTGTGTGTTTGTGAAACAGAGAGAATTGACATTACGAGAGAGAGAGAGAGAGAGAGAGAGAGAGAATATTTTATTCCTACTTTTAAAAATATAACGACACTTATTTGTGGAGAGGTATCTTAAAAACGGGAACAGATACCATGATCATTTCACTCGAAATCATTGTATAAGAAACTTGGAGTGTGTTTGTGAAACAGAGAGAATTGACATTACGACGGAGAGAGAGAGAGAGAGAGATAAAGAGAGAGAATATTTTATTCCTACTTTTAAAAATATCACGACACTTACGTTTTTTATGGTATATTTCCCTTAAGAAATTTCAAAAACACACATTCCATTAGAAAAATCACATCGATAGGAAAAAGATCCTCTTTTTTTCGGTAAAATATCACAAGATTGCATTGGAGACATAGTCTACTAAAACCCTTCTTTTCACAAAAATATTACATCCAAACGTTCCGTGATGTATTTTGACCTAAGGCTGATACAATTTCCATTGATCCCAAATTATATGATGGGTTGTGCGTTAGCTTTTATTTTGTAAAGAGACTAACGGTCAGGCACATAAAAAATACGCCTATTCTTCTCACTGTGTCAATAGCAACTGAGGGCGATTCAAAGCGAACGCGGTAAGAAAATATTTGTAGCTAATGAAATTACTTATAATGCGTGACGAAGTGTTTTGTTATAGATTCCAGGCAGGCAGTGTGGCAAAATAATGCCTATGGCCTGGTTTTTTTACGATTGCGGTGCAGACAGACTAGAGGGAATTTGCAATCATGTTAAGAATTCGTGTCCTATAACATTTTTTCTCGCCACGCTAAATACTGAACTGTAACATTATTGGCTCGGGTTTTGAAACTGAAAAAAAATGTTGTCACTGAGTCATTTTGACACACACACACACACACACACACACACACACACACACACACACATAGGTAGAGAGAGAGAGAGGGCTACACTATTTAGAGATCTTTTTTTTTTCAAACTAGTGAATTTGGAGACTTGTATGAAGTTACAATTTCTGGTACAGTTACAAGTTTGTGTGTTTGGAAAAATGGCAAACATCGGATAGACATTTGTGTCGTGACACATGTAAAGTTGAGAGTCTGTGCTAGTTTCAAAATTAACGTCACAAAGCTTTCTATTGCTCCTAAACATTTCCATTTTGGCAAATTTTAAGTAAAGCAAACCATTATCACAAACATAGGTAGAGACAGGGTATATATAGTTTCCCAGTGTGAAACTCCATCAGATCTAAGTCAGATTTCAAGATGAAAAGATCACGTCCAATCCACGAGAAACCAGAAGAAACTAAGAGGCCACGGCGACGAAGACATTCCGTACCCCCTGAAACACCGCTCGCTGAACTGCTAGCTCAAGTCCATGCTAGCGATTTCGAAGAAGAGATGAGTGAGCCTGAAACCAAAACCCAGCCCAAAGAATCCACCACCACCAGAACCCCTGACCAAGAATGACCTACCGCCGTGGCTCCCGAAAATTACTATCGCATTCGGGAGACCCAAAAGATAACCTCTAGAAAATTTAGAACCACGGCATACACTCACACGGTCCACTTTAAAGACTTCACGCCCGAAGTTCCTCCCGAGAAAGCTGCCGGGTTCATTACCGATTTGTGGGGTTCTGTGTTACAGAACTTGAAACGACAATGCGGAGCCAAAGAGAACGATCGATTGAGACTGGCCATTCATCACGACAGTTTGAAGTCCCCTGTCTGGATCGAGTTCAGCGACCCGGCAGAATTAACACCAGCCAATGTCATCACCAAAATAGAACACGTTCAACAATCCAACGAAAAGTTTACCATCACGGATGGAAAGGCCACACTTTACATGACTCACGTCTCTCCTCCTCGAGGGAGCGGACGAAGCAGGAAAGCGTTACTGGTGGACGACCTTCGCAGTACCAAACAGAGTGTCGTCCAAATCGACAATACACAAGACCAGATGTGCTTGACTCGGGCCATCGTGGTGGGGCGAACGCATGCCAACAAGAACGAAAGCGCAGAATGGAAAAGAGCCTGGAATAGAATTCGAAAGTCGGACAGAGTCCAACAACGAAACGAAGCAGAACTCCTGTTACGACAAGCAGGCATCCCCAAAGAGACCGTGTGTGGCATTTCTCAAATGCAACAACTTCAAGACGTCTTAGCTCCTAGCTACACTTTGAAAATACACCCTCAAGAAGTGCGCGGAGATCTGCTGTTTCGAGGCCACGATTTTCCCGAAGGAAAATACATTCACGTGTATTACCACCAAGAACATTTCGATGCCATCGCCGGTATCACCGGATTTCTGGGACACTCTTACTACTGCGAGAAATGCGACCAAGGATTTAACAATCGGGAGCGACACACTCATTGCGGTCAGAGATGTCGGGGCTGTTTAGCGGACAAACCATGCCTTCCTGAACAACACGTCCATTGTGAGACGTGTCGACGAACTTTTGTTAGTCCCTCTTGTTACGAACAACATCGCAGGACACAAGGACACCAACAAAAATGTGCTTGCGACTTATTGAAATTGTGCTCCACGTGTGGACAACTGATTGAAACCCACGACCCCAAGAGACACGTTTGTGCCGGAAAGAAAAGATGCCGCTTTTGCGAGCAGATGGTGGATTATGATCATCAATGTTTCATGCAAAAGTACGACAATACACTGAAGAAAGAATTAAAGAGGAATGAAAACAAGAACCAAGTGGATTTCATCTTTTTTTATTTTGAATGCATGCAAGAAACGGGCATTCACATTCCCAATTTCTGCGTGGCTCATCGGACTTGTGAGAAGTGCATTCAAGAATCTATCCACTTTCACTGTCCTCATTGTAGTATGATTCCAGGAGGACGCGAAACAATCTTTCGCGGGGCCAACACTTTGCCCGAGTTTGCTGAATGGATTTTAGAACCCACCGACGAGACTTGGAGCGAAGAGGACATTCAACGTTACGTTGCGACCGTCATAACTCACAATTTCTCGGGATACGATGGACAGTTTTTGTTAAATTATTATTTGCGACAAGGTACCGAACACCCTAAAGTCACCATGAACGGAATCAAACTCATCTACATGAAAGTGGGACAAGTGCAGTTCAAAGATTCCATGAGTTATTTAGCCATGCATTTGAGTCGAATGCCTACAACATTTGGCATGACAGAAATGGCCAAAGGATATTTTCCCCACTTCTTCAATACGGAAGCCAATCAACATGCCGTGCTACCGCATTTGCCTGACGTGGACTGTTACAACCCCGACGGAATGCGCCCCGAACAGCGAGAAGCCTTTCACGCTTGGTATCGCGCTCACCAGTCAGAACCGTTTGACTTCCAAGAAGAAATGCTCAAGTAAAGTAGATCCGATGTGGACATTTTACACCGTTGCTGTGGAAAGTTTCGACAGTTATTTCTAGATCACGGAGACATCGATCCTTTGAAAGAAGCGGCCACTCTACCTAAAGCCTGTGCCTTAGTGTACACCAGAAATTTCATACCCAAGAACAAAGTAGCCATCATAGACTCAAACACGTCTCTCTTTACCAAGCGTCAATACTCGGTCAAAGCTTTGCGTTGGCTCCATTACTTGTGCCAAAAAGAAGACAAATGGATACAACATGCCAGAAACGGAGGAGGAGAAAAGAAGATTGGATCTTATTCCGTGAATGGTTGGGATTTAGAAAACCCGCACAAGGTGTACGAATTTCAGGGCTGCTTGTTTCACGGATGCCCTACCTGTTTTCCTAAACGAAACCTGAAAAGTCCTTATTCAGACTCTACCATGGAACAGTTGTACGAAAGTCAAGGATACCAAGTGGTAGAAATGTGGGAGCAAGAGTACGATCGACGTTTGAAAACCGATCCTGAATTTAGGAGCATCACTGAAAGTTACGACGTGAACGACATCGAACCTTTGGATCCACGCCACAGTTTATTTGGAGGACGAACCAATGCCACTCGCTTGCTGTACGACGTAGACAAATCAAGAGGAGAAGAAATCAAGTACATCGACGTGTGTTCGTTGTATCCTTGGGTGTGCAAAAACAAACGATTTCCGACCGGACACCCTGAAATCTTGACAGAACACATCGACGTGGAACACATTCGTCAATACGAAGGATTGATCGAATGTGAAGTCTTACCCCCGACCAACTTGTTCCATCCTATCTTACCTCATCATTGCCAAGGAAAACTGATGTTTCCTTTATGTCGGACGTGTGCCGAAACATGCAACCAAGATCACCCCTGTCACCACACGGAGGAAGAACGCGCTTTGACAGGAACGTGGGTCAGCGCCGAATTGTTTCGGGCTCTGGATCGTGGATACCGTTTGTTGAAAGTGTACGAGATCTGCCACTTTCCAACCACAGCACAATACCAAAAGGACGACGCCTCGAATCCAGGCATTTTCTCGGGTTACGTCAACCAATTTTTAATACTCAAACAAGAAGCCAGCGGCTATCCCTCGTGGTGTCAGACTCCCGAAGGCCAAGTTCGATTCAAAGAAGAGTACCGTGAGATCGAAGGCATCACTTTGGAAGACGTAGAAAAAAACGAAGGAAGAAGATCGTTTGCCAAATTCATGCTCAATTGCTTGTGGGGAAAAATGGCACAACGTACGATCTTACCCAAGACGGAATACTTGACCGATCCCTATAAGTACTTTCAACTGGTTGACAACAAAAGTGTACTAGTCAAACACGTAGAAATTGTCCGTGATGATTTGATCTATATCAATTTCGAAGAAGAAAGCAAGTTTATAAAGCCCGACGACTTTAGCAACGTGGTCATTTCAGCTTACGTGACCGCTCATGCTCGCTTGAAGTTGTACGACGAAGCTTTAGAAGTCTTGGGAGATCGTGTCCTGTACTTTGACACCGATAGTTGTATCTACATCCATCGACCCGGTTGCCCACACCCTACCATGCAAGGAGATCGCTTAGGAGCCTGGACGGACGAGCACCCTCAAGACACCATTCTGAATTTTGCCAGCGGCGGCCCAAAAAATTACGGCTACCAATACCGAGACCAAGAAGGCCAACTTCACACCGAATGTAAAGTCAAAGGATTGACCCTAAACTATCGAAAGAGCCTAGTGGTCAACTTTGAGGTTTTGAAAAATGCTTTGCTGTCTGGACAAGTGGAAGACTTTCGAGTGCAAACGTTAGAACCTCACAGGATCGTACGGTTACCCAATCACCAAATTGTCACTCGCTCTGAAGGAAAAGTTTACCAAATCGTGTACCAGAAACGAGTGAGACTTCCAGACCACACCACTTTGCCTTACGGACACGCCGATCTGCAGTATAAAAAAGGACCACTTCCAAGCCAAACCATTCATTGCAAATACAGACGTCAACCTAGGAAGATGAATTTCACACAGATAAAAGACCCATATTCAACATCATCAACTTCTGTCTCCACAATACTGACAGAGCAAAGTTCGTCCTAGAAGGAAAATGATTTAGTCGTCTTTAAAGATTATTATCGCATTCGAGAGACTAACAAAGTGACTTCCAGAAAATTTAGAACCACCACTTATACGTACGCAGTGAAATTTAAAGACTTCACGTCTGAAGTTCCAGTACAGAAAGCAGCAGGTTTCACTACGGACTTATTTGACTCATTGTTGGATGAACTGAAAGGACAGTGCCAAGTCAAAGATCAAGATCGATTGAGTCTATCGATGTCTCACCACAGTTTGAAATCTCCTGTGTGGCTCGGCTTTAGTACACCGGCAGAATTAACTTCTTCCAAACTCTTGGACAAAATTCAAGACGCTCAATCCATGAGAGACAAATTTGACATCACCGATGGAAAAGTGACTATTCAAATGACACAGGTTTCACTTCCAAGTAAAGAAGACAGCCGTTGCACTTGATCTACTCTTCGTGCTTACCAAGAAGTGGGTATAGCATGTTGGATACACCCACAGATTTACGACTGAAAAGATGTACGTGACTGTAAAAGTCTTCGATATCAACGCTTGGACACAAGAGGTAGCTGACCATGACAGAACCTTGGTCTTCAGTTGTGAAACGTATTCCGTGGAAGGAAGTAAACGATCGTGTTCAGACCTTAGAGGATTATAAACACTTGATGCAAGAACTGTTTCCATGTGTGTCTTTGTGACTGCTTTTCTTGGATTTCGTTTTCCAGGACATTCGTGGTGGACTATTTTGGAGGAACAGTGTTGGTTCTGGACTAACCAAAACCATGACCATTCACACTTTATCGGTGCACGAAAGACAAATGGTGCTCAAAGTTTTGAGACTCGTGATGAACACGAATGGTGTACCTCTGTGTGAAGAAGACCAGTGAACTTTGATTCAAAGTTAAAAGTGACATTTTTTGCTTGATGTGTTTTTGTGTTTCATGACTTGTAAATATGTTTTTGCGCTTTATAACTTGTAAATATGTTTTTGTTCGTTGTGTTGACATTTTTTGAAGAAAAAACAATAAACGTGTATGAAACGTATAAAATGTCTTGTGTCTTTTGTCTTCTTCTCAAAATTCTTCCTACCTCAGTCATGGCTGCATCTTCTTCTTCCTCTGCCTCGTCTGCCTCTTCTGCTTCTTTTGTGATCAAAGTGATCGACGAAAAGTTAGATCGTCCAAGTTGGGAAGTTTTGTATCTGAGCCATCCTCTTAACATGTTGATTGCTGGACCAAGTGGTTCAGGCAAAACCGAATTTGTCAAACGTTTGATCGAACACAAATCTCATCTGTTCGATCGTCCACCTCAATGCATCGTGTGGTGTTACAAAGAGTGGCAACCGTCTTACACCTTACTTCGTGAAAGTAAAGGAGAGGCCATTTTGTTTGTGGAAGGCATCCCTCGCGAAGATCGTGTCTGACGTGAGAAATTAAACTTTGGTTTACACGAAAAGGCCATCATCGTAATGCCAGCATCATTTACATTACTCAAAAGTTATTTCAACAAAGTAAAGCCCATCGTACCATCAGTCTCAACGCTCCTTACGTGGTGTTGTTTAAATGACCCAGAGACAAATCTCAAGTTCAAGTATTAGCCTAACAGTTAGGCATTCCTTGGCTGAATTATGCGTACGACGATGCCACTCAAAAAAATAACTTTCCTTCTAAAAAATGTAAGTGTGGTGTGTGTTTGTGTTTGATTAAAAAATAAGAATAAAAACTTTTGTATGTAGGGTGTGTTTGTGTTTGATAAAAAATAAAAAAATATAAATTAAAAAGGTGTTGTGTGTGTTTGTGTTTTATTAAAAATAAAAAATTTAAAAAGGGTTGTGTGGTGTGTGTTTGTGTTTGATTTAAAAATAAAAATAAAAAAACTTTTCTCAAAAAATGGTTGTGTGGTGTGTGTTTGTGTTTGATTAAAAAATAAAAATAAAAACTTTTGTATGTAGGATGTGTTTGTGTTTGATAAAAAATAAAAAATTAAAAATTAAAAAGGTGTTGTGTGTGTTTGTGTTGGACAAAAAAATATATATAAAAAAAAACTTTTCTCAAAAAATGGTTGAGGTGTGTGTTTGTCTTTTATAAAAAATAAAAAAAAATTCTCAAAAAAAGGGTTGTGTGGTGTGTGTTTGTGTTTGATAAAAAATAAAACATAAAAAAATTAAAAATATTTGTGTGGTGTGTGTGATTTATAAAAAATAAAAATAAATTTAAAAAAAAACTCTTTGTGGGTTATAATTTATTTCTAATAATGATTGAGAATAAATTTTGGAATGGATTGAAAATTGCAATTGTGGAGAGGTAATTGAAAACTATATCGATAATTGGTTCTGTGTTGTATGTATATCTTGTGGCGTGGAAAGGGATTAAAATTAATTTTTGCGCGGACGTGATTGAAAACTATATCGGTATTTGGGTGGAATGCTCTGTCTGTAGCTTGGTGCTTGATGTAGGATTGAAATCAGTTTTTGAGCGGACGTGATTGAAAACTATATCGGAATTTCGGTGTTGTTCTATATCAGGTTAGGAATGGTTGTAGCATGAGATCAAGGAGTGGTGTGTTTGTTATCTTGCTTGCATTTGAGAGTTAGTTTGGTTTGGTAATAAAGTTGTTATTGCTGTTGTCGGAGTTCGTTCTATGTTGATTCTTTGAAGATGCAGCTATTGATTTGTGGTTTTTGAAACTAGCACAGACTCTCAACTTTACATGTGTCACGACACAAATGTCTATCCGATGTTTGCCATTTTTCCAAACACACAAACTTGTAACTGTACCAGAATTCGTAACTTCATACAAGTCTCCAAATTCACTAGTTTGAGAAAAAAAAAAGATCTCTAAATAGTGTAGCCCTCTCTCTCTCTCTCCCTATGTGTGTGTGTGCGTGTGTGTGTGTGTCAAAATGACTCAGTGACAACATTTTTTTTCAGTTTCAAAACCCGAGCCAATAATGTTACAGTTCAGTATTTAGCGTGGCGAGAAAAAATGTTATAGGACACGAATTCTTAACATGATTGCAAATTCCCTCTAGTCTGTCTGCACCGCAATCGTAAAAAACCAGGCCATAGGCATTATTTTGCCACACTGCCTGCCTGGAATCTATAACAAAACACTTCGTCACGCATTATAAGTAATTTCATTAGCTACAAATATTTTCTTACCGCGTTCGCTTTGAATCGCCCTCAGTTGCTATTGACACAGTGAGAAGAATAGGCGTATTTTTTCTGTGCCTGACCGTTAGTCTCTTTTCAAAATAAAAGCTAACGCACAACCCATCATATAATTTGGGATCAATGGAAATTGTATCAGCCTTAGGTCAAAATACATCACGGAACGTTTGGATGTAATATTTTTGTGAGAATTTTACATCTACGTTTTCAAAAGAAGGATTTTAGTAGACTATGTCTCCATTGCAATCTTGTGATATTTTACCGAAAAAAAGAGGATTTTTTTCCTATCGATGTGATTTTTTTAATGGAATGTGTGTTTTTGAAATTTCTTAAGGAAATATACCATAAAAAACGTAAGTGTCGTGATATTTTTAAAAGTAGGAATAAAATATTCTCTCTCTCTCTCTCTCTCTCTCTCTCTCTCTCTCTCTCCGTCGTAATGTCAATTCTCTCTGTTTCACAAACACACTCCAAGTTTCTTATACAATGATTTCGAGTGAAATGATCATGGTATCTGTTCCCGTTTTTAAGATACCTCTCCACAAATAAGTGTCGTTATATTTTTAAAAGTAGGAATAAAATATTCTCTCTCTCTCTCTCTCTCTCTCTCTCTCTCTCTCTCTCTCTCTCTCTCTCTCTCGTAATGTCAATTCTCTCTGTTTCACAAACACACTCCAAGTTTCTTATACAATGATTTCGAGTGAAATGATCATGGTATCTGTTCCCGTTTTTAAGATACCTCTCCACAAATAAGTGTCGTTATATTTTTAAAAGTAGGAATAAAATATTCTCTCTCTCTCTCTCTCTCTCTCTCTCTCTCTCTCTCTCTCTCTCTCTCTCTCGTAATGTCAATTCTCTCTGTTTCACAAACACACACTAAGTTTCTTATACAATGATTTCGATTGAAATGATCATGGTATCTGTTCCCGTTTTTAAGATGCCTCTCCACAAATGTTGGCAGTAGTCACAATGATTATGTGAAATGTGGCGTTAGTTTTGTAAATTTTTCAAAAACTTGCACCCCTTAAAAATTGTATAACGATTTTTCTTCCATAGGTCAATCGTTGGATTATATAAAATCTTGAGTTTAATTGTTCTTGTGCATGTCAAGATATCTTAGCTTTGTTCCTAGTTTGGCACTGCAATGTGTCACGAAAAAAAAAAAATCTAGATCTACCGTTTTCCGAAGGAAACCAAAAAAACAAGCACATAGCTTTACGGTGTAAGAATGACTCGAGTATGACCCATCCAATTCTGCACTCTATAACCCGTCCTATTCTACACTCTCATTCTTGAGCCCAAACATGCGTTCAGTAAAACTGTAACAATGTATGGCCTATTTTCAGTCAGTCCATTTTAGACTGCCAATCGAACAAGACGTGTTTTTACTGTTCTCCCGTCTTCAGTTTTGGGAAATGTTGTAACATTGTTTGTAGCCGCAAGGCGTGCGCAGCAAAAAAAAAACATAACATATCTTAAATATTTGGGAGGCATACAACAAATGCTACTGCAATCATTCGACAAGAATTGTAACACGACTTTTTAAAAAACTGATTAATGAAAACAATTTTGCCAATGAACATTTCTATTACAGAATTTACCCTTGTCTTCAGAAACTTAAAGAAAGGGTAACCTTCTCTCTGTTTGAGGCAAACCATAGGTTTTTAAAAACTATTACTGCGTTCATTTGACAATATTTCATTGTGTACACTGCTCACAGTAGCTAAAAGACGTTCGCGTGACTAGGTCAATCAGTACGAAACAGCGTGTATGCAGGCTAGTAAACTTTAGCCACTACTAGCTTTTAGTAAGTCAATGTATTGAAATTAATGTTTATCTTTGATATTGTATAAGAATTTTCAAGTGATGCTACTTTAGGTGCACTATGCTCACAGTAGAAAGTCAAAATAGTCCACGAGTCAGGATAAAGGTTAATAATGGATAGTAGATAACTATTCCCACTGAAGTCCGACGCAGTCTCAGAAAAAGAAGACCCTCCATGAGATACCTTCTCTGTTAAACCAAAAAAAATCTCCAACAGCCCTTTTCAGGGCCACCCATTTTTCAAAAAAAGATTAATTTTCCATCATTGCTTATCCACTGTGTGTGTGTGTGTCCCTCTCCCAATACTTCTGACCCCCACTGCCCCGAAGTGCCCCCAAATGCCGCCAACTGCCCCAGAGTGCCCCAAATGTTAAATTCCCGTTACTAATCCCAGAGTGCTATCTAGTGCCCTCGATACACACCCCTTACTACTTTCACTCCATATGCTATTGACTGCACTCTCCAAATAATACTCTGTCAAGGTGGTTTAGAGTATCACGCAGGTACAGATACAGTACAGTGAATTGCTCCAACACTTGGAGTTGGGGTGGAGGGAAGAGGAACTCGTGTACACACGTATTAAAAAGGATAATAGGAAAATAATTACGGTTGGTGGTAATTAATCCAATACCGACGTTTTTCTGCCTTAGTTATGTCTTTGAGCATCTCTTTTAGGTAATAAACTTGACACCTGAATAACACCAGCTGTACAATCAATTTGCAAAGTAATTATTTGGAAATGCTACTGTCTTGATAGGACTACACCACATTTATTTTAGTCAAGGAAAAACAATTTATATATTGCATCGTAGTTGGACAGCAATAGGTGTTACAGTTGCATCACATATGCTATAATTTTGCTACCTACTGGGACAACCCATGCAACTGGAAATTAATGTTAACTGTCCAGCATTTTTGTGCCAGATTCCATTGAAAATCTTCATATACCATAATAATTTTGCAGAATGGACTAATCCAAATTAGGGTCATTTTATTGGAATATACTAAAATGTTAGGTTTGTAAAATGTGTTTTCAAACTGAATTATAGTTTTTGATAAGAATTTTTTTTTTAAATGATAGTAGAGTATAAGATTATTTTGCACTTTCGACAAGTTTTAAAATGACACCATTCCCTCCCTGTTACTTGGGTAGTGACTTAGTGGCCTAGTATACTGGATGCATGGTCATTGGGTCGCCAGTTTGAATCCTGCACCGATTAATTGGGTTGCCTGCTGTGGGTCTCTGAGCAAAGAACTTGACTCCCCTAGCCTTAGCACTGAACAGTCAAAATGTGATGATGCGCATTTAACCAACATTGCCAGCAAATCGATTTGTGTAATTTAGGCCCTTAATTCATGGCAGCTTAAGATAGATTACTATTAGTAGTATTAGTTAGAACAAGGTCTGACAAATAAAAATAGATTTTGCCAAGTCATTAGATCAAGAAAGGCCATGTTTTTTCTTTTTTAACTTGATTCTTGTTCTTGTGTAAAAAAAACTTCTAAAGATCTTATGATACTTGTTTTTATAACTGGTAGAGTTGGCAGGTTGCAAATGCTGTTGTTTTTTTTATTTTAGAATATCCTCCCAATCTGGACTGTGATAATTTAAATATTTTTATCCTGTTCAGAACTTTATATTGACAGTGCAACCATGCCATTACCACATAATTTCTTTCTTTGGCACATGTTTTTATGTTCAGGCGCCCTCTTGGTGCATCATGTAATTTAATTCTCTGTTCCACTCATTAAGTTTAACAGTCAATCACTATTTTAATAAAGTAACCTAGCACTTTACCAATTTCATCTACTTCTAACAATTTACTGTTTTTATCAAAAGATCAAAAATTTGGTACTAATGAATGACATCACATACTTCCCTAGTCTTGGTCACAAAGATGTTTGCTTTGTCTCTGCCTTGCTGTATCCTTGGTCGAGGTATATAACTCCCATTGCCTAAGCACAATATAACCTTCATGTCTTGTTAAATCACACAACACCAATACACTCTGATACATTTGAATGCAATTATTATAGCTTGATAATGTACATTTACCATCATCAAAACTATACCTTAGAATAAACGTGCTTTTCAGTGCAGCTTGAATGTTGTTGAATTTGTTATGTTTGTAATATTTAATCCAAGTATACTTATATTTAAAGTAAAATCTATTCATGCTGTTAATAACTTGGTGACTTTTCTTCATTATTGTTTTACAATGCAACAAATTGTATGCAGGTGTCAGTTTTTGTGTGTGTTGTTGATGGGTTGTCTGTTGGTAAAATATCATGTCATTGAGATTGTTTATTGGCCATAAATGTCACATCCATGACATCACCTTTTGGCAAGTTGTTTTAGAGAATGATTAGTATTCAAGAACAACTCATCCTCAGCCAATTTGTCCCCAGATAGTTTGTTCCTTAGGAATTCATCCCCTTGGGCCATTCATCCCCATGGCAATTTGTCCCTTTCCAAATATTATCATATTGAAACTGCCTCTCAGGAACTTGGGTGCTATGGATGTTAAATAAAGATAGATAGATTATATTAATAACTGTTATGATATATTCTGTGATTTCCAAATTCTATTTAATAATCATAATAATAATATAATAATAATAATAATAATCATAAAATAATAATTAAGTATGTTCAATAATAGAAAAACTTAGATATAATTTTTAAAAATTCATAGTAATCTACCTGTCTGTCTGTTTTTAATCTATCATATTTTGCTCATATACCTAACTACCAATAAAAAATATCTATCAGACATGGCATACACACAGACACACATACATACATACACAAGGTCCTCAAATGGCAATGTTTGCTATACTTGACCAACAAATGGGTCCAAATGACTATTAGCCAACTCGATATGTCAGTCATCAGACATGAGGTGTCCATAATTATCCCATGCAGTTATTTGGCCATCATATTTTAACAATCGTTTAAACACCATACAGCCACAAAGCAGAAGATAAAAGAGGCATGAAAGCTTTTTTCATGGACTTGCCAAATACCTATACTTCAACAATTGTGCAAGGGAAAATATTGACATTACACATCCAAGCCATACACCATGCGCTTTTTAACTAGATTGTGTGGCAGTGGCAGTACCTATCAGACCATTAAAACAAAATATTCTATTTTCTCTGTGTCTTTGGAGGCTGTTTGTTTTCAGACACCAAAAATCGTTTGCTAAAATAATTTTTAATGCAGTATAATTTTGAGATCATACAAAACAATTTTTGATGAACTTATGTTTTCAGACACAATCTAAAGAGAACTGTTGTTTTATTTTCAAGTAGCAGTCTCAGTGCGTTTATCAGTAATTGAACAAGTCAAAATTAATCTTAATCGGTCATGAATAGGAAATGTGAGCTATTTTAAAAATGCATATTGTATTTTCTCAACATAGCAACCAATATTATGCTAAAGACAGAAACACAAGACTTACCACAATTATTCCTCAGATGTCATTGATAAAGTTTACAGGTTGAATAGGGATGGAACAGATCAGGTTCATAGAGGTCAAATGGTACAAAGTTTGCTAATTCTTCTAACAGTAGTATAAAAAAGCAAGTGAATCTGCCTTTTCATTTTTCCTTAATTTTGTTACAAATGAATGAAAAACATTTTTGCTACATTTTTCTTTCACCTAGCCCAAGTTTATGTTACTTCTGTGTTCTAAAACATGTAATTTCCCCACAATTAAAAACATTTCAGACACAATACTGCCACAAAACATATTGTATCAGCAAGAGCAAGATAGGCTAATTGGCTTTTTTTTTTATTCATAACATCAATATTAATGTACCAGTTTATTGAGAAAATCATACATGATGATATGAAAAAGAGAAAAGCAATTGCACAAATGTTCGTCTTTGTTTTAAAGTTCCACTCTACAGTTTCATAGCTTGCACAGGGTTTGATTCTTAAAGGAAAGGAATTTCCCAGGTTTTCCTCATTGGTTATACTGGCTATTTAAAAAAGACCTTTTATGCGTTAGGTATCATTAAAATAATTTTTAATTTCCATTATTTTTGGTGTATGATTGTTGTGTGTAAATAGGGTTATAAAGTATACCATTTGGCTTTACTTCAGACATGCACCTCTCAAAAGACTTTTATCTCCGCTTGGTCATTTTCACTTCCTGGACTTAACAGGTAAATTGAAGAAAAAAACTAACATTACTAATTATTTATTTTTTTTAGCTCTACTGGTCATAGACCAGAGGAGCTTATGGGATGGTCTGTTGTCCATCATCCATTCATCATCTGTCTGTCTGTTAGCATATTTGTTATCACTACTTTTTCTAAACTACTTGGAGGATAGCCTTGAAACTTTACACACACATTCATCCCCTGGTCTAGTTGGTCCTAAATGAAAATGGTTCTGCTCGGACATCCAATATGACTGCCGCAGTGGCCATCTTGAAAGTCTTGTTATCACTACTCCTCCTGAATGGATGGTCATATGAACATTGGGTTTTCACGAAAAGATTTCTTATGTTGTCTAGTTGGTCCTGAATGAAAATCGTACTTAACTGACATCCAATATGGTTGCCACAGTGGATATCTTGAAAATCTTATTGTTACTGCTCCTACATGGATGGTCATATCAACATGGGGTTTTCACTAAAAGACTTCTTATGATGTCTGTTTCGTCCTGAATGAAAATGGTGCTGATCTGACATCCAATATGGCCACCATGGCAGATACTGTTCCTAAATGGATGGTTATATCAACATGGGGTTTTCACTAAAAAAAACGTTTTATGCTGTCTAGTTGGTCCTGATTGAAAATCGTGCCAATCTGATGTCCAATATGGTCACCATGGCAGCTATCTTGAAAATCTTGTTATTGCAACTCCTGCTGAATGGATGGTCATATCAATAGGGTTTTCACAAAAAGACTTCTTATGCTGTCTATTTGGTCCTGAATGAAAATGGTGCTGATCTGATGTCCAATATGACCACCATGGCATTCATCTTGAAAATCTTGTCATTGCTACTCCTCTTGAATGGATGGTCATATCATCATGGGGTTTTCACTAAAAGACTTCTTATGATGTCTAGTTGGTCCTAAACGAAAATGGTGCCAATCCGAGATCCAATATGGCCATCTGAATGGATGGTTGTATCAACATGGGGTTTTCACTAAATGATTTATTACGAAGTCTAGCTGGTCCTAAATAGAAATGGTGTCTATCTGACATCCAATATGGCCACCATGACAGCCATCTTAAAAATCTTGTTAATCACAAGTCTACTTGAACAGAAAGTCATATTGACATGGGGTTTTCATCAAAAGACTTCTTATGATGTCCAGTTGGTCTTAAATGAAAATGGTGCCGATCTGATGTCCAATATGGCCGCCACAGCAGCCTTCTTGAAAATCTTGTTATTGCTACTTCTCCTGAATGGAAAGTCATATCTTGAAAATATTGTTATATCTACTCCTCTCCAAATGGATGGCTATATCAATATGGGGTTTTCACCAATAGACTTCTTACAATACCTTGTTGGTCCTAAATGAAAATGGTGCCAGTCGTATATCCAATATGGCTGCCACGACAACTGTCTTAAAAATCATAAGAAGTCTTTTAGTGAAAACCCCATGTTGAATGGATGATCATTATGACCGGTTTTTCACCAAGTCCTAAATGAAACTGGTGTCAGTATTACATCAAATATGCCTGCCATGACGACTGACTTTAAATCTTTTTGTCACAACTCCCCCTGAATGAATGATCATTATGACATGTGGTTTTCACCAAAACACTTTTAATGATGTCTACTTTGTCCTAAATGAAATTGGTGCCAAGTTGACATTCAATATGAGTACCACAGCCACGAATTTGAAAATCTTGTTATTGCAGAAAGATATCAGAGATGGTTTTAATACTCGCCAGATAAAAGGAAGAAATTGTCTTATCTTTAACTCCTGGAAATTCATTTCGCCCAGTAGAGTGTCAGTCCCATTGAGGGACTCTGGTTATATTTTAGAGTTCATTCATTGCACTTTTAGAAGTTATTATTGTCTACTGTGGCAAAATTAATTTTCCCTATTTTAATACCTGCTAAAGTTGGTGTACATTGGACTACCGGTATTTCAAGTTCATTTCTAGAGCACATGTGTGCAGCCATTTTTTGATCCGCTGTCTGCTTTCGGCAGCATGCAGTTTCCCTCGTACCACATATAAAGCCATTTTGAGTCACAGTACATGAAAGCAGCATAGAGGTGTCAACATTCTCTCCATTCTGCTTGTTGCAAATGCACACTTCACCTTATACCAGTCCGGGTTTAAGAAGTATATAATACCAATAAAGCAGAACCTTACAGATTTGTGGTTACATAATTTCACCTCTTGCAAGAATGATGAAAACCAGATATACAAATAAATTTTAGAATACAAGATGCATACGTGTCAATAGAACAATTTATAAACATTAGCACTCTAGAGATTCAAATGAATAATTTGTAATTTATAACTGAAGAAAAATTATGAAATATAAATACTGTTAGAGGAAATGTACAATTGCAGGCTAGCATAAGCTATGTGTAATGTGGTAATGAAGGATCAGAATGTAGTTGCACAATTTTATTTCATGTAAAGCCATGCCTAAGTTTATAAATTTATTTACAGAGTATTATTTCTAAAAAACTTTGCCACGTTAAAATTTCTTAAATATTTGGAAGCCAGTTTAATGTTTGGTGAAAAAATGTCTGACAGTTGCTAGTAGTGCTATGTTAAAGTGCCTGAAACATTTGTCATTATATGTTGTCACATATGTTGTGCATTTGTTATCATACTTTAAATGCCTGTACACACAGATTATTTTAATTTATATTTTGCATTACTTTTAATATTTAAAAAAAAAAAAAAATACCCCAATATGAATTCTGAAACACTTCCAGATTTAATTACCAAGAGTAAGAAACCCACGGGTTATAAAACCCTGTGAATTAAAATTTGGGGATGACCCATGGGTATCTTCTTGTGGCTCTTGTCCGTCAAAACCTTCAAGTCCTAGCAAACTCGGGTTCCACCCCCCGCCTTACACTTATATGCTCTGCGCTTAGGGATTTCCTCAAGTACATTGCTTTAACGGGCAATTCCATATGAAAAATTCTGAAGGAATAGTGACATTTAGAACAATCAAGCACATCAAAAATTTTCACAAGTGGAAAAGTCCGTCGGACAAGATCCTATGGCAATTCATATGACAAATGAAGAATAAACCGAAGAGCAATGAATTAGAAATGAAGTGGGGGCGTTTTACAAGAATAGATGAGACATATTTCTCGGCATACACCAGTGGTAATTGAGCCATTCCATGTTACTGGGCTGGGGTTGTGCATGCTGTATACCCTTTTCTCTAGAAATTTTGCTGTGGAAAGATGAATACGAGAATGTTTCTCTCTAAACTTTTGGAACAACTTTGATTTCAGAAAGTACTAGGCTGGAAGGTTGTTCTGCAAGCCGTGGAAACCGTAACGTAATTTTGTAATGGAGAAACAATGATGATAAAGTTGGTCACTAAACTGTCGAACACTTTAGTTATGTTACAAGCAAACCATATCAATCGATCAATTGGACTCGTTCTATCCTAACAGCCTTAGTATCTACCTACCAACCAACCCATCTCTGATCTCTACCTGTTTAGCTAAGTATCGATATAACAATCTACCTAACTATCTTTCATACATTGATCTATGAATCTGCTTCATTGCTGATTGTATATGTATTTATCAAGCGGTCTTATTCAATATATGCATTCTACCGTCATCGTTCAATCATTCTGATATATACTTTTGGGACGTCAGTAACGGTACTGTATGCTTAGTATTAGTAAAGTTTCCAATTGTGCATCGAAATATAAAGGGAGAAAAGCGACACAAACTATGATTCACAAAACTTTTCACGAAGCTTTTTATTAAAGATTTAAACCCATTTATATAAGTTACAAACACAAAACAAGTCTACTCTTTGGTCTTAATTAAATGGTCTGTCCCTTAGTTTTAAAGATATTTGTCACAGGGTTCCTTAGTCAGGAATTTCAATATTCAGAAGGCTTTTTAAGACCAAAGAAATGACTTTATATGTGTATGTAACCTATATAAAAGGGTTTAAAAGAAATGGCTTTTTATGTGTATGTAACCTATAAAAAAGGGTTTAAAAGAAATGGCTTTTTATGGTTATGTAACCTATATAAAAGGATTTAAAAGAAATGGCTTTTTATGTTTATGTAACCTATATAAAAGGGTTTACAAGAAATGGCTTTTTATGTATATGTAACCTATATAAAAGGGTTAAAAGAAATGGCTTTTTATGTTTATGTAACCTATATAAAAGGGTTTAAAATAAATGGCGTTTATGTGTATGTAACCTATATAAAAGTGTTTAAAAGAAATGGCTTTTTATGTGTATGTAACCTATATAAAAGGGTTTCAATCTTTACTAAAGAAAAAGCTTCTGACTATTGAACTACTGACGAATGATCCCAATGATAAATATCTTTAAAGCTAAGGGTCCGACCAAATTTTTTTTTTTTTTTTTTGGGGGGTGGGGGGGGGGTGGGGGGGGGGGATTTTTCCGACCTTTTCTTTGGAACCTGGACATAACCTCGAGACAATATTTTTAAAAATCTAATGGATTTTTTTTTTTTTTTCGGCATAAACCAGGGAATTTATATTTTTTATTTTCCAAGCTATTTGAAAGCAGGAAACTTCTCTCCCCCCCCCCCCCATGACATTTTAATGGTTGGTCGCAAATGAATCGTCGCACCAGTAATCCTTTTGACTGTTGGCCCAACAATTTTTCAAACTAACGTACCTTTAGATGTTCAGTAGATATATATATAAAAATTATTTTGTACCTCGGTATCGTGATCTGACAAATCGATTACTGGCGTCTGTATCTGTCAAGCGATTTTGTTTTAGCTTATGAGAGAGACAGACAGACAGACAGAGACAGAGAGAGATCAACAATGGGGCGATCTAAACATGAATGACCTTTATTTAGAACAAATACAACTATTCCAAAAGTTTACACTTAGCTCAAGACAATGAAAGATTTCAAGTTTATTTTCAAATTTTGTAGAATTTATACAAAAATAAAAGTAAATACAAGCAAACATTGTCAAATACAAAGACACAAAGAAGTGCAACCGTTATATTTTTCCGTCTTTTTTGTTATTTTGTTTTTGTTTTGACATATATCAGCGACTACATAATGTGCATTCTTGTTTGATCGGCTATATCTGCAAGATTAGTTGTCCTGAAAAACCTGGTGCAACAATACCCTATATAGGAAATTCTTTGTTAAGCTGTTTATAGATATGAAAAAGCATAGACCTTCCCTAACTCCTCGAGGATATTCATATTTCCACTTCCATTTATTATCATTGCAATCACTACCATTTAAGATGATGATAATGATGATCACCACCTTGACAATGGTTGCTGCTGCATTTAATTTTAATCACTATAAATCACGAGGTAAACGTTAGATTAATCTTGAAAACGTAGAACGACGACCTGTGTGTGGTAAATCAACTATCAAAAATGTAACCCCAACCCACCCACCACCCCCCAAAAAGAAAAATGTGTTGATGAATTTCATATCACGAGGTGACAAATATACATGAGAGCATTGTTTGCCCATTTTCATGATCTAGTTTTCCACTGAGTGCGATTTGTTCCAAAAACCTGTTCTTTGAACTAAAGTTACGTCATACTTCAAGACTCTTTCTACAGTCTACACAGTACAAGTTTAGGTGCGTTTGTATTTGGTGTGAATAGAGAACATTCATGCGATTACACACCAACGTACTGAGGACACGCCTCCAACCGAGAAAGTTCTCGGTTGGAAAAAAGGGTCAAATCTTGCTTCTACTAACAAATTTAGCCCCAAAACAATGTAAAAGCATGATTTGTAGGTAGGTCCCTGTTTACACACTTGTTGCTTGTTTCTTGATTTTGGAGTGTATTTTTCCACCAAAACTGGCGATACAACGCCTGAAGCCATGTCCTCGATTGCACGGTGGAAAACTTGTAAAGAGAATTGTGCAGTCAAAATACAGATTTCCTAAATTTATGATCTCACTTTAGATCCAAACATCAAATACAAATAACATAGCTAAACAAGAAGACGAAAAGCTAGTGCATTTTTATTAATATTTCTTAGATGTGTGTCAACAGCGACGGGAAACACAAGATACAATCATGATTTACATGTCCAATACAAGCAAACAAATCGGTGACGCGTCATAAGAAAGAAGTACATGAAACTACTATTGAAAATACCTACAGATTCCTAGTAGAGTTGTACCAAAATTGCGTAATTATCCTACCCGAATATAAAGTAAAAACGCCCTGTTTACCGTGAGGTTTCATACGTGTAAAGCAATCGAAAAAAAACTCTTGATATGCAACATCTGCATTATTCAATGGACTATAGTTTTCAGAACAGGATAGAACGGTGGCGCAACTCAGATCGAATTAAGACAAACCGAATTTGGAAGTTACGTACATATAACTTCAATAGATATATAGATAGAAGTCAAACATTTATCATTAAGATGATCAGTCGCAATAAGAAACATTTCATTTTAGCAATATCTGTCTTTCGTCATCACACTTTAAGACTTGCGACTATATGTGCAAGCAAATCATAAACTGGTGTATGCATTCAATATACTTTTATATGTATATACCTTCGTCAGTTAGCGATTTGGTGACTTTGATTTACAGAGTATGCATCATGCTTGTATCCATAGTTCTATTATGAAGGAAGTCTCATTAACTCATTTACGCGTCATGAGGTTGTATGCTACTTCTGAGCTCGGTAACGTGAACATCATTTACGATACACCATAGTGAATGGTATTGCAGAAGAGTCGACAGATGTAGCTCTACAATGATACCAAATAATGTCGACTTTCTACTCGCATTAAAAGGTACAGCGGAAACAACCTAATTTTTGAGACCCGATTATTTGTAGGCCAAAAGTTACCCGTTTCGGAACCGGAGTTTGTGTCCGGATTGAGACTTTTTTTTACCAAAATATAAAGCTAACCGGTCCGAACTGCACACGGATTGACGTAAATAGCCGAATGGCCGCACACGTCGTTAATCCAACTAACGAACGAACGAACTGCACACGGACAGGTGAACCTTTGCAAAAAGTAGAATAAGTTTGAGATTTGGAGTAAAAAGTGACCAGGACAAGAAAATAGTAGATCCAATACGCAAAAAAAAAAAAAAAAAAAAAAAAAAAGAAGTAAAAATTCAACGTTTTTTATACACCTAAACATCCGGCTAAAAGAAAATCTCTAAGAAGCAGATGTGTTCGGTTACATTCAGAAGTAATCCCAAAAAAATGCGTTTCCTACCCCCATTTAAGCGTAGATTAAAAGAATCTCCAGGGGTTAATGAGTTAAAAAATACACAAAATATAAATACACCTGGCACCAATCTGTCTACAAGTGCAGTGGTGTCAATCAGGTATCGTTACACTTTATTTTGCCTTCCGAATTGTTTAAATGCGTTTTTAGTCACGGCGAAAACACAGACTGTTCTACGAGACCAGCCTATATACCGTAAATGTATTAGATATTCATATCCTATTGTATCTTTTAAGTAAGGTTTACACACAATAATTTTTTTCTCCATATATTGTAGCATTTCTTAAGCCTGAATCTGTTACAAAAATGTCAGAAACACATCAACTATCAAGCCTATATTTTAATATGATGCATTAGTTTTAATTCTTAGGTCCATTTAACATCGGTAGTAAATATGAGGAAAAATTATGCAATCCAAAGAGGATACGCGCTATAACAATAGAAGAAAAAAACATCAACTCGTGATTTTATTAATAATATAATGGTTTCAAATTATGAAAAACAGGTAGGCGTCATGTAGAAACTTTGCTGATGGTGAAAATTACGTACATCTGAAATATCAAAACAGATCTTTTGATACATGAGTTTATTTATGCACGCCATCATCTATTTCTGAGTAAATGTATGGAACCAACAGGCTGTCACCTTGTTGTCTGAATAACAATTAACAATCAATGTAGTACACAGACAAGGGATAATCATAATGCGGTCGACCTTTGATAATGGGAATTGTTAATGATCTCTCCGATATTAAAATGTGAACCACAAATACGCTCAGAAGAGTATTTTGATTATGCACACTAAGTGTGCAGACCATGTGAAAACAAAACAATTTTCACAATTAATTTTTTTTCATATTTTTTTAAAGCTAGAAGTTATTTCACCAAAACATGATACCATATCGGTGAGATTTATACACGCAATAAGAAACACATTTCCAAAATCGGTCCTTGTGTAACATGACGTGCTTATAAATCATGCTGTTTACATCTACGTGTTGGAGCTAGTTTTATGTAAGTCACTCGAAACTTAAATCGTCAACTTTATGCCATTGAACTAAAACTAACTATACAAGAATTTATTTCTGCTTTAACGTCTCATAGGATTGGACACTGCAATGACCTTATTACTTAACCAACATGAACAACAAAGCCAAGAAAATAAAATGTATCTTAAAATTCAAATGAACATATTATGCATTATTACAATTTATATTTTTGAACGTATAATGTTGTTTTCTTCCTTTGGGCCTTATAAAAAACTTTTCAAAATAATAAGACTTTCCTTTACTTTTTGTTAGATTTCATATTTTCTTGAAACAAATTTAAAATGTATGTAGAAAGTAAGCATAAAAAATACGAAACTTTAAAAATGAAATTTGGGTCTCGGTCTGAAGAATTTATATATTCTTAGTTACTACTCAGATATTTTTAATTATTCATAAATGAGTGATGAAAGAGAAACTAGTTTTTACAAAAAATGAAAAAGTGCGAGTTTGCTAATTTTACAGAAGGGTTTATTTGCTATTCTCTTGGTATAATTCTCCCAGCTTTAAACTGCAGATAAATAGAACAGAACATTATATAAGACAGCTGATTTCAGTGTTAATCTAACATCTCCATACTGGAGAAGAGGTCACTGAATTAAAGTTTTTATAGTTACGCACTGATGAGATGGAGCAGTCTCCCGCAGGTATTATTCCCGAAAGGTGAATTAGAGGCCAAGTAAACTGCCTGCATTTCATGAGCCCTTCTAGTGTAGTATGGATGAAATAAGTTTTAAATTGGCACACAGATTTTAGTGCTCGGCAAAATGAAGTTGTCTCTTTTGTAACTAAAGTGTAACTCAATAAAGGATTATAATGACATGTAAAATTATATGAACAACAATGTAGGATCTTTCACGAGAATCGCAAAAGATTGAACTATTCAACGTATTTCATAAATTTCATGTGAAATAATCTCAAATGTAAGATTATGTTATGTGTATGACATGACAAAAATGATATTCAATAAAAAACGCAAAAATAGGTTACAGAATTGACTTTAAATTACATTCGGATGCATTCATCATTACGCCTTCAAGTTATATGTCGTCATGCGGTCGTTTGCGGTGTTTTTGGGTGTTATTAAACATGTGTAATATTGGAAAATATCATATGGGTACATTAATCTCGATAGGAGCCACCGTGGCTCAGTGGTTAGCGTCTCAGACCTGCGACCGAAAGGATGCGCGTTCAAGCCCTGCCATCGGATCAAATCCTCGACCTTATTAGAAAATAATGAGATAACAAGTACATTCTACAAAGACATTGAACCTATTACCTCCACTTAGACTTACGAACCGATCCTCTAACTTTGCAACAAGTGATCAGGAAAAGTGCGAGCTGCTGAATTCGTAATTTTGCGCTGTTACACGTTTAAAAAATAATGATAAACAGTTACCGCACTTTGAAGTTAGAAATCAAACTTTTATTTCTGACATCATTATACATAAACAAGAAATTATAGATGTAATAACTAGTCTTGACCTAAACAAAACCGCTGGAACCGATCAAATAAGTTATAAACTGTTAAAAAGTATATTTGAAGAAATGTATGTTCCATTGCAAATATTTTTAAATAAATCACTCAAAGCCAGCGTGTTCCCAACACAGTGGAAGCTAGCGCATGACATGCCGATTTATAAGAAAGGAGACAAAACACTATCGTCTAATTACAGACCAATTGTTGACATTATCTTCTGATGCTAATTTGACTAATTATATTAGTATGATTATTCAGAACGCATCGAAATATTAATCTATGTTAAGCGCGATAAAATACTCTTTTAAGAGAACAACTTCGGCTAAATTATATACACTATTCATACGTCCAATCTTAGAATATGCTTCTGAAGTCTCTGGGATAATTGCTCTATTGAAGATTCGGAAAGATCAGAATGGGGAAGAAAATAATCAGATGGAAGCTGCACGGATCGTTACAGGTCTATACCCATTAATTCTTCTCGATAGTCTCTTTATGCGGAAACTGTTTGGTTTGCACAACGAAGGATGTGATTATGATAATGAAGATGTTGAACACTTTGTTTTTCTATTGCCCCATACTTAATACCCAAAGATCCCAGCTCTTTCGCTCTATCTTTCAACACACTCCTTTACTAAGTCTAGATTTATCATTGAAAAGTGACGTGACTACCCACCTACAATAACATGTCCTTCTGCTTGTTGACCAAAACCGAAACAAAACTTCCCGGGTAATCGTTCTTCATTCCATCAACAAAAGTCAACTGTTATTGAATTTAGTACAAGAAATACTTTCTATGCCAAAATATTAAAAAAATATATTTTGAGGAGTGCAGTCATTGAAAGTATGTATATGTTCCGAGAGTATACATCAATATGCCCCCTCCCCCTCGACTAAATTCTCTAATTAAATACATGGATTTATAATATATGTGACATTACGTACTTCAGATTCATCCGAATACACACAAACACCCACACCTACTACATAATTTCCTCGTATTAGCTTTACAATAAAGATAAACATTGAGAGCAAAAATATGAGAAAAAAAGAGAGGGGGACGGGGGAACAAACGTGACAAAGGACGGTGCAGTATGTCTGAGACACTAGCCAGGGACTTTGGAGATGTATGGGTCCCTTTTTCAAGGCGGACAACACAAAGAAAGAATATTACAAACACAAAAACTGAAACAAAATATATGTTTTTAAACATTGTTCTGTTATGGTGAAACCACATAACTATACAGTATATACAAGTATACATATTTAAGATAAAAACATGAGTAAAGTTTGAATTAAAGTCCCTCTAGAAATTGCCATTAGTGAATATAAAATGTAAATGAAACATTTTTCTTTTAAAGTTTTAAACTCTGGGTAAAATTTATATACTTGCTATGAAACCGTTATAAGTAGCCTTGCTGAGTGTGTCGCACATGCCGATAGGCGCGATAAGTTAATAATACTACTAAAGGAGAAAATACTACTACCTGACTTTGACGGGAACATTTTCCTACACATTTTTGAAAAGCAAGCATTTGGGGGAAATCTCTTCAAGTAAATATGGCAGCACTTTCTCGAGGAAAAAGAGCGGTAAGTGTTAAAAAGTTATTTATTGAAAATTTTGTTATTTAACTTTAATTTAATCACTAGCAGCGGCTTGTTAACTGCAACAAACTCTTTACCGTGATCGTTAACAACATTCGAATGCTACGATATATCCGCTTCGACTATAATGGCATTTACACCATACTTCGATTAGAAATTAATAAAAGAACAAGTGCGATCACGTCATGAAGTGACTTTGAACCTGTGATCAGTTTCGTCATTTTTGGCATCATGACGTCACATCTTGGCGTTTCAAAGAAAACGTCTGGCATCGAAAAGAATAATTACAAAGTCTATGTAAATATTTTCGCCGTTTCATTTATGTGTATAATCTTATTTATATATTTATAGGTTACTGCATTTGTATGGGAAAATATTAACGAGTTTTTTTGAGCTATACTGCACGACGTCAGGAGTGCAGTATAGCTCAGAAAAACGAGTTCATATTTTCCCATACAAATGCAGTAACCTTTTTATTATATACTCATTTAGCTTTTCTACCTAAGGCTGAATAAAAAAAGAACACACTACAAGAAACAAAGTAACTGAATTTCTGCTATATTCTAAAGTAAATACACAACCGAAGTTAAAAACCAATACACAGTAACAGTATTCATGCGCACATGGCACCGCCCAGTGACCTTTGAACTTGGTTGAGTAGCGCGCGCTCTGTGATTTGTTTCAAAAATAAATCTCATTTTGGTCTACTTAAAATTGAAATTTTGAGTCATATTGTGAATGACTGCGCCTTGGAACAACTTTCCCAGTTGATCTGGAATGGAGGGATTTTGTTTTTATGTCGATTCAGCTTAATTCTGCTCTTTTAGTTTTTAGCTGGTTCTATTACGTACGATGTACATGTAGCTAGAGAGACTGGCCTCGACAGCAAGCTAGCTTACACATGTGTTACTGTCCTGTCATTGATAGTTTGGAATCATAAGGTGGACAAAATATGAAATTCTTTTAAGTGAAATTCTCAAAAAGATGCAAGATTAAATATTTTTTTAGGGAATATTAAATTCATTTCGTTTTGGAGTGCAGTAAATTCTCCTTTGGAATGTGATTTCTGTTGGAAATGTAGTCTAGATTGCAGTGCAATTTCGCGCCGTGGATCAGAAAGTACATTTTGAAGAAATTCAGGATGCAGAAAAGTAAGTACATTTATTGTCATTCTTATTACCAGCTATAGATGACATATTTATATGTACTGTCATAATAAATCCAAACAATTTCTCAAAAAAAAGAAAAAAAAAAAAAAAAAAGCCAAAATTGCAAATCGGCTGGGGTGTGAGAGCCCATTTCGTCAGCGGAAAATAAGGCTTCTTCGTTATCGTGGCTTCTTGGCTCCGAGGCACTTGCTTTTATACCAAAACCCGCCTTCTTTAGTTGTATTTTTTCGAATTTAGTGCTTGGACTGACTTGTAAAATTAGCGGTCTCTGAGAGAAACGGAATATCATTTGGTCATAAGATGCCTTTTTATGCTATTTTTTTATAGACTCTAGAGAGCACGGTTCATAGTCTGAACCATCGGCTAAATAAGTGTTTAAATGATCAGAATGATATTTTCAATACTGCATGCCTCACGTTTGTTGTCATAAAGCCACCGCTGTACATTGTGAATATCACGTTCAGTCACTTGCTTGGTTGAAAGATTCTTTTGTGACTCAATGAATTCATCCACATCGTCAACTTTATCATCTCTACTCTCAAACAGCTTGTTTAGTTCATCCACAGACAAATCTAATAAAGCAAGAGCTCCGGTGTCTGCTACATTTGCGTACATTGTTTGTTTACAATAAAAAGTAGTTCCTAACACGCGATACTATTTTTAGACACACGTGTCGTGCAGTATGAAGCCGTGCAGTATGGAGAAATACTGCACGATTCTGACAATGCAAAGTTAATGGAGAAAAAAATGAGTATATAATAAATGAATTTATCACACGGCTACTGTGTTATTTAGATCTCTATGCCCATATCATATTTCCAATATTACACACTTTTAATAACACCCAATGACATTACGAATGATGGCTTGATGACATATAATGTGAAGGCGTAATGACCAAGGCATCCGAATGTAATTTAAAGTAAATTCTGTATACTATTTCTGCGGTTCTTACTGAGTAACATTGGTAGTTACATTCAAGATTATTTCAGATGACATTTATGAAATACGTTGAATATTTTAAGTTTTTTGAGAGTGTTTAATGATTCAGTTCGTTTATTAGATTTTAATTGAAATAGGCACTCGTGTAATATTCTCTACTGATGCTCATATTATTTTACAGGTCATTATAGAAGTAAAATACTCGCGGCTATTTTTTTTCCTGCAGTCAATTCTCAATTAAACCATGATGCCAATATATTAAATGCATGCAGCAACTGTTGTCTTCATGCAGTAGTTAAACATGTCGGATAAATTTTTGTCGATAAAAAAAAATATATATATTCTATAACGCTAATTATTGCAGAAAACTAATTTTTATGTCAAAATCATTTTATGTGTTCATTATAGTAAAAACGTCAGTTAAGATGTAGTTTATACGTGATCGTTATAGTGATGCAAGATACCAAAGAGCGACAACCAAAATGATTTTCTAATAATTCATTATTCATGCATGCCTTTGTATTCTGAAAAAATATGAAATTGGTTGTTGCATGTGAACTACTTGACATTTTAGAAAATAGCTCCAATTTCAGTGCACAATGGCTATTTCATAGCCAAACGAATCGCCATGAGCACGTGCGTATAACGTCATATTAAATATTTTTAAAATAATTAATTGCAATTTTAAGTTTGTCTAATGTTCATTTTTTTTTTCTTTTTTTTTTTGCCCTGGTACTCTCAACTAAATTCCTCATTTGAAAATTTACATTTTTTGGGGCAAAAAAGGGGACTTAAGTACCTAAATAAATAAATTTGTTTATGACTAAGATTTTTTTTGTTGCAATATGTAGAATAATGTAGAACATACTTAGGCCCTTCCCTCCTATTAGCCTTAGGCCCTCATAGCCTTAATCCGGCCCTGATGATCATAATATATACACTGAAAATTGCAAGTGTAGTTGCACTCATTCATACACTGCATCTAGCTGCAATGGATAGTTCCGGTATCGAACGATAAGCTCCGCGCACTTAGTTACTGCTCCAGCTCACAAGCAATCGTGAAAATGGCGGATTCAGTAGCATCATAGATTCATTGGAAAATATTCCCGACAATATTTCTGACACTTTACGACCTGATTGCAAGAATCTTTCAGATCGTGTGTTAAAGACATGCTTTTACTATTAAACACGAGGATAAGGTATATCGATGAAATTAGGATTTTCAATGGCGAAAATCAGGTAGACATAGGATTATCAGGTGAAAGTTGCAGCACGTTGTTTGCGGTCTACGAGAAAGAACAAACATCCTCACAAACTTCAAGTAGATATTTCGCTAGAATAGGACAAAATAACAGAATCTTTCTGTTCTTGGAAAGTTCGGTATGTTTATTAATTAAATCAGAACTTTCCAAGTATAAATGTACCGACTTTTAGTTTTACCTGCGCGAAGATCCGCGTCGCAAGTGTGCACCTTACGACGTGTATTAGGCAATGCATGTACTATAAATAACATTTTCTTTAACATTGCACTCGCTGTTAACAACTTTTATTTTCCAAATTAAAAAAGTATGCATAGACGGAACAAGGTTTGGTTTGAAATTTTGTCAAGTATAAAGAGATTAAATAATCCTCAGCTAGATAGTAACTGGCCCAGGTAAATACTTTCGAAGACCGAAGGTGGTGTACGATTCAGAATGGAACGGCCCCTACTATAGTATGACTTCAGTAATGTTTTTATTTTAAAAAAAAAAAAAAAAAAGTAAAATAAAGCTTTCGCAATGTATTCGCACCCATTACATTTATATCGTACATGTATAATTATCCATGTTAGAATAAAAAGCCAAGCACTATTTCTGATTTATGATAACAATTTTTTTATATTTATTATCAATTATTAATTTAATCATGTTTAGGAAAAACATTAAAGTTATAATAAATAAACAAACAATTTATACAAAGTGTCCTGAGTGACTGAAGGGAGTGTTTTACGTTCTTTACACCGCATTAACACGTATCCTCAGTTGGACGGATAAAAGCATTTTATAAGGATATCATTGATAAACCAGTAAATTTAAATTATTTCAGATCCATGTAAAACGGTCATTATCATAATCAATTGAAAAAGAAAGAAATATTAATGCACGTCATAAACATAGTCCATGCAGTGAAATCAGCCCACTACAGTACTAAGATCACTGAAAATTCCAGCTGCAAAGAGCTCTTCGAGATTACTAACAAGCTAATGTCTAGGAACAAATGTACACCACTTCCAACTACCTTCTCTCTGGTCGACCTTCCGGACCTGTTGGCAAATTTCTTCCGTGACAAAATACAAACCATTAGAGATAAGCTTGACAACACAATTTCAATTGACTCATCGTCATCATACAGTTGTGATACAGAATTTCAGCGGCAACCTTTAGCAGCATTTGAACCTGTTTCTATGGATTTAGTACGTATAATCGTGATGAAGAGTGCCCCAAAGTCATGTGAACTTGATCCGATGCCAACATCACTGCTGCTAGAGTGCTTAGATCCAATATTACCTTCACTAACTGATGTTATTAATACTTCTCTCTCATCCAGGGAATTCCCATCATTTTTCAAAACTGCCATTGTAAAGCCTCTGCTGAAGAAACTGACACTTGACCATAACGATTTAAAGAACTACCGCACAGTTTTTAACCTCCCATTCATGTCAAAAATCTTAGAAAAAGTTGTTTTATCTTTACTTGTATCTCATCTGAATTCAAATAGTCTTTTTAGCAATGTACAGTCTGCATATCGCCCTCACCACAGTACCGAAACTACCCTTCTGGAAGTAGTTCACCTTCTCTCTGCCTTGGATAGTGTAAAGATGACAGTTCTCACCCTCCTTGACTTATCTGCAGCATTTGACACAATAGACCATGATATATTACCTTATCGTCTACAGCATATATTTGGCATTCAAGATACAGCCTTACTATGGTTCAAGTCCTACTTGGTCAACAGGACACAAATTGTGTCCGCAAATGGAAAACACTCCAGCCCAGTTGATCTATGTTTTGGTGTTCCACAGGGTTCTGTTCTTGGACCTGTTCTCTTCATTCTATACGCTCAGCCCCTCTCAAGTGTCATAGATCGTCATCCAGTGTCTCACCATTTGTACGCTGATGACACCCAAATATATAAATTTAGCCACCCAACTGACGTTGATGGTACCATCCAAGGCGTAGCGAGGTGCATTTCCGATGTGAAATCATGGATGACATGTAACAAGCTGCAGATGAATGATGATAAAACTGAAGAAAATTCTGATTACAACACAAAGACTTTCTCATTCACATCCTTTACCTCAAACAAGAAGTATCAGCAACACCAACATTAAATTCACACAGTACAAAACCTAGGTGTTACTCTTGACAGTACTCTCTCATTACACCAACATGTCATGAACATATGAAGGCTGCATATCTGGAGCTGAGACACTTCAGCTCCATTCACAATTATCTTTCAGTTGATGCCACTAAACACTTGTGTGTTCCTTAGTACATTTGACCTATTACATGAACAAGTTTGGAATGCTGACAAAAATAAAATGGCTGAAAAACAAGCAATCTGAAGTTTTATTTCACAGAGGTAGAAAAAAATGGGAACGTAAAATACAATGGAGTTTGCCTACTCAGATGGTAGTTAAGGCACAATGACAAAGCATCTAAAGCACAAACATAAATCTCTTCACTGAAATTGGTGCAAAAAAGATAATCAGCCTATAACATATTATAACTTTTAAAACTCTGTACTTTCTTCTTGAAGTAAAATGGCAAAAGTGCAATGAAAAACTAGTAATGATACGTACACATGACCGGAAACTTATCAGCATAGTGAAAGATATGGGGTTGTGGGAAGGTTTCAAAAGTTTCTGCTTCGAGTTAAATCCCTCCCATGGTTTCCTTTTTAGTTCTTAATTTGAACATTCGTGTTGATAACAGGTAAATTATGATAAGCTTTATATAGTAAATGTCAGCTTTGCCAGTCTTATATATGAGCGATAGTTAATTGTCTTAGCTTTGTGTGCTTTTTTTCTATTTTAACCACCTGATACTGGTAGTGAGTGACTGCCTGATGTAACACTGTTGATGCTGCTCTCAAATTAACCTCCCAGTATACATGGAATGTCTTTGTGCCATGTGGCATGTATATACATGTCAACAGAGAAATCAGATTAGTAAATTTTAAATCTAGTGTCAATAAGTTTATGACAAAATATAAATTTAGCCTTGTTATTGCATTGATAAGCTACTTATGTTGCAGTTACCTAGATACCAATTGAAAACTAGCACCATAATGAACATTCAACATAAGTCATATGCCACCTATGTCTGTAAAATGTACGAAACTTATAAACACTTTTTCTAAAAACAAGATACTTGTATATTTTAGCAACAGATATAATTATTATGGAACATCAATGACAAAGAGACTGATTATTACTTTGAATTTCTTGTTAAAGACTAGTTGTATTCGCAATATTTTGTTATACACTACATCATGTTCCAAGCAGTCATTGCAGTCATATTCAACATTAGATTAATACCATCTTAATTTAGGACCAACTGGACATCATATGAAGTATTGTTGTGAAAACCCAATGTCGATATGACATCCATTCAGAACAAGCAATAACAAGATTTTCATGATGGTCACTGTGGTGGTCATACTGAATTTCCAAGCAAATCCATTTTCATTAAGGACCAAGCAGACATCATAAGAAGTCTTCTGGTGAAAATCCCATGTCGATATGACTTTCCATTTAGAAGGAGTAGTTATAATAAGATTTCAAGATGGCTGCCATGGGACTTAACTCCCATTTCCTCTGCATGATATAGCCAGTAATGTGTTAAAAATGCTGTTAAAACCAACAAAAATGAAACAAACTGAGCAGCACCTTTTTCACTGAGGACCAAGCAGACCATGGGATGAATGTGTGTGTAAAGTTTTATCGCAATCCTCCAAGTAGTTTAGATGGAGTAGCAATTGCAAACTTGTGATAACAGATGGACGTATGTCCAGCAAGGGACAATAGGTAATCCCAAAAGCTCTTCTGGTCCATGACCAACAAAGCTAAAACGAGCAATAACACTAACAAAACTCTCAGGAGCAAACTGATCTGTCAATATTGGCATCTTTAGATGATGACCATAATATGTAAAAAGCTTTAGTGATCCATCAAAACCTATGGGACAAATCATGCTCACAAGCTTCCATTACACATTGTATTCAGCTGCAAGACAAAAAGGGCAATAACTCTGACATAAATTGCATGAAGACAGTTACTTGTCAAAATGTTAATTTTAAAATCATGTCCATAACCTGTACAAAGTTTCACAATGATCCACTGAAAACTGATACGAATTGCATTCACAAGATTCTGCCATACGCTACATCAGGCTCAAAGTAAACATGGGGAATAACTCCAACAAAAACATCGTAGTAGGACACTGATTTGTCGATATATGCATAAATAGATGGAAAACATAAACCTGAGCTGCATCCATAAAAAGATTCTGTCATACCACAGCCTACGATACGATACATTATCGATTCTCAGTTTAAAGAATAAGAAGGCAAACGACAAATAATTATTCATGACTGCTGAAGATTAAAGTAACTTATATAGGATAGATATCGTTTTGAATCGATTCTTCATCTCTTGTATCGATATGCATATCGATATGGCAAAAGTATCAATACTTCGATATATCGATGAATCGTTTCACCCCTATATGTGATACTCTAGTATCTATCTGTAATACTGAGCTCAGCCTGGAACACATTTCCCATTCTAGCCAAAAGTACTAACAGGTTGTGACTTAAGGTAACAAGGGGCCAGCGGACAAGAATCATCCTGAGTTTTTAAAAAAAAAAAAAAAAAAAAAAAAAGAGTCCAATTTCTACTCTGTTCGGCCTGACCCTTTGTCATAGCCAAGTGAGGTACGTCGTCTTTCACACCTCTCAGCAGCGGACAGAGCGAGAATCTCTCGGAAACGGAAGTTTTCTCTACCCCCATTTCAGGTTAAAGTTGTCAATAATGCCAAGGGAAAAAGCACTATCGTAAGTAGAGGAGAAAAAGCGGTTCTGACACACCCAAAATGTTCCTGCTCCATTCTACGTGGGAGGGGGGTGGGGTAGTTGTATTTGAGTTTGATACATGACACTTAAAGAAGCTGACCTATTTGTAATCTTCTATTTTCTGAGCCATATTTCGGAGAAGATACGGACAAGATTTTGCATACAAGCCTTCATTGCCAATGCGATGCTTTTAACTAGATCTGAAAAAGATTTCGCATGTAAACATCCATCATCCGGACCATATTTTTAATCGGATCCACACAAAATTGTGCATGCAAGGATACATCATTGAAGCGATGCTTTCAACCACATCTAGAAAAGAAATCGAATGTAAACTTCCTATGTGCGGACCAATTTTTTTATTCGATCCGGACAAAATTTTGCATGCAAGGCTATATCATCCGGGCGATGCTTTTTAACCACATCCGGAAAGAAATCGAATGTAATTTTTTAATGTGCGGACCAATTTTTTTACCTGATCCAGACCAGATTTTGGATGCAAGTCTACATCATCCGGGCGATGCTTTTTTACCACATCCAGAAAAGAAATCGAACGTAAACTTCCAATGTGCGGACTAATTTTTTTATCTGATGCGGTCAATATTTTGCATGCAAGGCTACATCATCAAGGCGATGCTTTTTTACCACACCCGGAAAGATGTTGAATGTAAACTTCCCATAGCAGATCAATTTCTTTATCTGATCCGGACAAGATTTTGCATGAAAGGCTATACCATCTGGATGATGCTCTTTTACCACATCTGGAAATGAGTCGAACATAAACTTCCAATGTGCGGACCAATTTTTTTATCTGATCTGGACAATATTTTGCATGCAAGGCTATGTCATCCTGGTGATGCTTTTAACCACACCTGGAAAAGAAATCACACGTAAACTTCCATCATCCGGAGCATATGTGATAGGGGTGAAACCATACACCTGTGCCGCGTATCGATACGATTAACGATACACAGCCTACGATACGATACATTATCGATTCTCAGTTTAAAGAATAAGAAGGCAAACGACAAATAATTATTCATGACTGCTGAAGATTAAAGTAACTTATATAGGATAGATATCGTTTTGAATCGATTCTTCATCTCTTGTATCGATATGCATATCGATATGGCAAAAGTATCAATACTTCGATATATCGATGAATCGTTTCACCCCTATATGTGATACTCTAGTATCTATCTGTAATACTGAGCTCAGCCTGGAACACATTTCCCATTCTAGCCAAAAGTACTAACAGGTTGTGACTTAAGGTAACAAGGGGCCAGCGGACAAGAATCATCCTGAGTTTTTAAAAAAAAAAAAAAAAAAAAAAAAAAGAGTCCAATTTCTACTCTGTTCGGCCTGACCCTTTGTCATAGCCAAGTGAGGTACGTCGTCTTTCACACCTCTCAGCAGCGGACAGAGCGAGAATCTCTCGGAAACGGAAGTTTTCTCTACCCCCATTTCAGGTTAAAGTTGTCAATAATGCCAAGGGAAAAAGCACTATCGTAAGTAGAGGAGAAAAAGCGGTTCTGACACACCCAAAATGTTCCTGCTCCATTCTACGTGGGAGGGGGGTGGGGTAGTTGTATTTGAGTTTGATACATGACACTTAAAGAAGCTGACCTATTTGTAATCTTCTATTTTCTGAGCCATATTTCGGAGAAGATACGGACAAGATTTTGCATACAAGCCTTCATTGCCAATGCGATGCTTTTAACTAGATCTGAAAAAGATTTCGCATGTAAACATCCATCATCCGGACCATATTTTTAATCGGATCCACACAAAATTGTGCATGCAAGGATACATCATTGAAGCGATGCTTTCAACCACATCTAGAAAAGAAATCGAATGTAAACTTCCTATGTGCGGACCAATTTTTTTATTCGATCCGGACAAAATTTTGCATGCAAGGCTATATCATCCGGGCGATGCTTTTTAACCACATCCGGAAAGAAATCGAATGTAATTTTTTAATGTGCGGACCAATTTTTTTACCTGATCCAGACCAGATTTTGGATGCAAGTCTACATCATCCGGGCGATGCTTTTTTACCACATCCAGAAAAGAAATCGAACGTAAACTTCCAATGTGCGGACTAATTTTTTTATCTGATCCGGTCAATATTTTGCATGCAAGGCTACATCATCCGGGCGATGCTTTTTAACCACATCCGGAAAGAAATCGAATGTAATTTTTTAATGTGCGGACCAATTTTTTTACCTGATCCAGACCAGATTTTGGATGCAAGTCTACATCATCCGGGCGATGCTTTTTTACCACATCCAGAAAAGAAATCGAACGTAAACTTCCAATGTGCGGACTAATTTTTTTATCTGATGCGGTCAATATTTTGCATGCAAGGCTACATCATCAAGGCGATGCTTTTTTACCACACCCGGAAAGATGTTGAATGTAAACTTCCCATAGCAGATCAATTTCTTTATCTGATCCGGACAAGATTTTGCATGAAAGGCTATACCATCTGGATGATGCTCTTTTACCACATCTGGAAATGAGTCGAACATAAACTTCCAATGTGCGGACCAATTTTTTTATCTGATCTGGACAATATTTTGCATGCAAGGCTATGTCATCCTGGTGATGCTTTTAACCACACCTGGAAAAGAAATCACACGTAAACTTCCATCATCCGGAGCATATGTGATAGGGGTGAAACCATACACCTGTGCCGCGTATCGATACGATTAACGATACACAGCCTACGATACGATACATTATCGATTCTCAGTTTAAAGAATAAGAAGGCAAACGACAAATAATTATTCATGACTGCTGAAGATTAAAGTAACTTATATAGGATAGATATCGTTTTGAATCGATTCTTCATCTCTTGTATCGATATGCATATCGATATGGCAAAAGTATCAATACTTCGATATATCGATGAATCGTTTCACCCCTATATGTGATACTCTAGTATCTATCTGTAATACTGAGCTCAGCCTGGAACACATTTCCCATTCTAGCCAAAAGTACTAACAGGTTGTGACTTAAGGTAACAAGGGGCCAGCGGACAAGAATCATCCTGAGTTTTTAAAAAAAAAAAAAAAAAAAAAAAAAAGAGTCCAATTTCTACTCTGTTCGGCCTGACCCTTTGTCATAGCCAAGTGAGGTACGTCGTCTTTCACACCTCTCAGCAGCGGACAGAGCGAGAATCTCTCGGAAACGGAAGTTTTCTCTACCCCCATTTCAGGTTAAAGTTGTCAATAATGCCAAGGGAAAAAGCACTATCGTAAGTAGAGGAGAAAAAGCGGTTCTGACACACCCAAAATGTTCCTGCTCCATTCTACGTGGGAGGGGGGTGGGGTAGTTGTATTTGAGTTTGATACATGACACTTAAAGAAGCTGACCTATTTGTAATCTTCTATTTTCTGAGCCATATTTCGGAGAAGATACGGACAAGATTTTGCATACAAGCCTTCATTGCCAATGCGATGCTTTTAACTAGATCTGAAAAAGATTTCGCATGTAAACATCCATCATCCGGACCATATTTTTAATCGGATCCACACAAAATTGTGCATGCAAGGATACATCATTGAAGCGATGCTTTCAACCACATCTAGAAAAGAAATCGAATGTAAACTTCCTATGTGCGGACCAATTTTTTTATTCGATCCGGACAAAATTTTGCATGCAAGGCTATATCATCCGGGCGATGCTTTTTAACCACATCCGGAAAGAAATCGAATGTAATTTTTTAATGTGCGGACCAATTTTTTTACCTGATCCAGACCAGATTTTGGATGCAAGTCTACATCATCCGGGCGATGCTTTTTTACCACATCCAGAAAAGAAATCGAACGTAAACTTCCAATGTGCGGACTAATTTTTTTATCTGATCCGGTCAATATTTTGCATGCAAGGCTACATCATCCGGGCGATGCTTTTTAACCACATCCGGAAAGAAATCGAATGTAATTTTTTAATGTGCGGACCAATTTTTTTACCTGATCCAGACCAGATTTTGGATGCAAGTCTACATCATCCGGGCGATGCTTTTTTACCACATCCAGAAAAGAAATCGAACGTAAACTTCCAATGTGCGGACTAATTTTTTTATCTGATGCGGTCAATATTTTGCATGCAAGGCTACATCATCAAGGCGATGCTTTTTTACCACACCCGGAAAGATGTTGAATGTAAACTTCCCATAGCAGATCAATTTCTTTATCTGATCCGGACAAGATTTTGCATGAAAGGCTATACCATCTGGATGATGCTCTTTTACCACATCTGGAAATGAGTCGAACATAAACTTCCAATGTGCGGACCAATTTTTTTATCTGATCTGGACAATATTTTGCATGCAAGGCTATGTCATCCTGGTGATGCTTTTAACCACACCTGGAAAAGAAATCACACGTAAACTTCCATCATCCGGAGCATATGTGATAGGGGTGAAACCATACACCTGTGCCGCGTATCGATACGATTAACGATACACAGCCTACGATACGATACATTATCGATTCTCAGTTTAAAGAATAAGAAGGCAAACGACAAATAATTATTCATGACTGCTGAAGATTAAAGTAACTTATATAGGATAGATATCGTTTTGAATCGATTCTTCATCTCTTGTATCGATATGCATATCGATATGGCAAAAGTATCAATACTTCGATATATCGATGAATCGTTTCACCCCTATATGTGATACTCTAGTATCTATCTGTAATACTGAGCTCAGCCTGGAACACATTTCCCATTCTAGCCAAAAGTACTAACAGGTTGTGACTTAAGGTAACAAGGGGCCAGCGGACAAGAATCATCCTGAGTTTTTAAAAAAAAAAAAAAAAAAAAAAAAAAAGAGTCCAATTTCTACTCTGTTCGGCCTGACCCTTTGTCATAGCCAAGTGAGGTACGTCGTCTTTCACACCTCTCAGCAGCGGACAGAGCGAGAATCTCTCGGAAACGGAAGTTTTCTCTACCCCCATTTCAGGTTAAAGTTGTCAATAATGCCAAGGGAAAAAGCACTATCGTAAGTAGAGGAGAAAAAGCGGTTCTGACACACCCAAAATGTTCCTGCTCCATTCTACGTGGGAGGGGGGTGGGGTAGTTGTATTTGAGTTTGATACATGACACTTAAAGAAGCTGACCTATTTGTAATCTTCTATTTTCTGAGCCATATTTCGGAGAAGATACGGACAAGATTTTGCATACAAGCCTTCATTGCCAATGCGATGCTTTTAACTAGATCTGAAAAAGATTTCGCATGTAAACATCCATCATCCGGACCATATTTTTAATCGGATCCACACAAAATTGTGCATGCAAGGATACATCATTGAAGCGATGCTTTCAACCACATCTAGAAAAGAAATCGAATGTAAACTTCCTATGTGCGGACCAATTTTTTTATTCGATCCGGACAAAATTTTGCATGCAAGGCTATATCATCCGGGCGATGCTTTTTAACCACATCCGGAAAGAAATCGAATGTAATTTTTTAATGTGCGGACCAATTTTTTTACCTGATCCAGACCAGATTTTGGATGCAAGTCTACATCATCCGGGCGATGCTTTTTTACCACATCCAGAAAAGAAATCGAACGTAAACTTCCAATGTGCGGACTAATTTTTTTATCTGATCCGGTCAATATTTTGCATGCAAGGCTACATCATCCGGGCGATGCTTTTTAACCACATCCGGAAAGAAATCGAATGTAATTTTTTAATGTGCGGACCAATTTTTTTACCTGATCCAGACCAGATTTTGGATGCAAGTCTACATCATCCGGGCGATGCTTTTTTACCACATCCAGAAAAGAAATCGAACGTAAACTTCCAATGTGCGGACTAATTTTTTTATCTGATGCGGTCAATATTTTGCATGCAAGGCTACATCATCAAGGCGATGCTTTTTTACCACACCCGGAAAGATGTTGAATGTAAACTTCCCATAGCAGATCAATTTCTTTATCTGATCCGGACAAGATTTTGCATGAAAGGCTATACCATCTGGATGATGCTCTTTTACCACATCTGGAAATGAGTCGAACATAAACTTCCAATGTGCGGACCAATTTTTTTATCTGATCTGGACAATATTTTGCATGCAAGGCTATGTCATCCTGGTGATGCTTTTAACCACACCTGGAAAAGAAATCACACGTAAACTTCCATCATCCGGAGCATATGTGATAGGGGTGAAACCATACACCTGTGCCGCGTATCGATACGATTAACGATACACAGCCTACGATACGATACATTATCGATTCTCAGTTTAAAGAATAAGAAGGCAAACGACAAATAATTATTCATGACTGCTGAAGATTAAAGTAACTTATATAGGATAGATATCGTTTTGAATCGATTCTTCATCTCTTGTATCGATATGCATATCGATATGGCAAAAGTATCAATACTTCGATATATCGATGAATCGTTTCACCCCTATATGTGATACTCTAGTATCTATCTGTAATACTGAGCTCAGCCTGGAACACATTTCCCATTCTAGCCAAAAGTACTAACAGGTTGTGACTTAAGGTAACAAGGGGCCAGCGGACAAGAATCATCCTGAGTTTTTAAAAAAAAAAAAAAAAAAAAAAAAAGAGTCCAATTTCTACTCTGTTCGGCCTGACCCTTTGTCATAGCCAAGTGAGGTACGTCGTCTTTCACACCTCTCAGCAGCGGACAGAGCGAGAATCTCTCGGAAACGGAAGTTTTCTCTACCCCCATTTCAGGTTAAAGTTGTCAATAATGCCAAGGGAAAAAGCACTATCGTAAGTAGAGGAGAAAAAGCGGTTCTGACACACCCAAAATGTTCCTGCTCCATTCTACGTGGGAGGGGGGTGGGGTAGTTGTATTTGAGTTTGATACATGACACTTAAAGAAGCTGACCTATTTGTAATCTTCTATTTTCTGAGCCATATTTCGGAGAAGATACGGACAAGATTTTGCATACAAGCCTTCATTGCCAATGCGATGCTTTTAACTAGATCTGAAAAAGATTTCGCATGTAAACATCCATCATCCGGACCATATTTTTAATCGGATCCACACAAAATTGTGCATGCAAGGATACATCATTGAAGCGATGCTTTCAACCACATCTAGAAAAGAAATCGAATGTAAACTTCCTATGTGCGGACCAATTTTTTTATTCGATCCGGACAAAATTTTGCATGCAAGGCTATATCATCCGGGCGATGCTTTTTAACCACATCCGGAAAGAAATCGAATGTAATTTTTTAATGTGCGGACCAATTTTTTTACCTGATCCAGACCAGATTTTGGATGCAAGTCTACATCATCCGGGCGATGCTTTTTTACCACATCCAGAAAAGAAATCGAACGTAAACTTCCAATGTGCGGACTAATTTTTTTATCTGATGCGGTCAATATTTTGCATGCAAGGCTACATCATCAAGGCGATGCTTTTTTACCACACCCGGAAAGATGTTGAATGTAAACTTCCCATAGCAGATCAATTTCTTTATCTGATCCGGACAAGATTTTGCATGAAAGGCTATACCATCTGGATGATGCTCTTTTACCACATCTGGAAATGAGTCGAACATAAACTTCCAATGTGCGGACCAATTTTTTTATCTGATCTGGACAATATTTTGCATGCAAGGCTATGTCATCCTGGTGATGCTTTTAACCACACCTGGAAAAGAAATCACACGTAAACTTCCATCATCCGGAGCATATGTGATAGGGGTGAAACCATACACCTGTGCCGCGTATCGATACGATTAACGATACACAGCCTACGATACGATACATTATCGATTCTCAGTTTAAAGAATAAGAAGGCAAACGACAAATAATTATTCATGACTGCTGAAGATTAAAGTAACTTATATAGGATAGATATCGTTTTGAATCGATTCTTCATCTCTTGTATCGATATGCATATCGATATGGCAAAAGTATCAATACTTCGATATATCGATGAATCGTTTCACCCCTATATGTGATACTCTAGTATCTATCTGTAATACTGAGCTCAGCCTGGAACACATTTCCCATTCTAGCCAAAAGTACTAACAGGTTGTGACTTAAGGTAACAAGGGGCCAGCGGACAAGAATCATCCTGAGTTTTTAAAAAAAAAAAAAAAAAAAAAAAAAAAGAGTCCAATTTCTACTCTGTTCGGCCTGACCCTTTGTCATAGCCAAGTGAGGTACGTCGTCTTTCACACCTCTCAGCAGCGGACAGAGCGAGAATCTCTCGGAAACGGAAGTTTTCTCTACCCCCATTTCAGGTTAAAGTTGTCAATAATGCCAAGGGAAAAAGCACTATCGTAAGTAGAGGAGAAAAAGCGGTTCTGACACACCCAAAATGTTCCTGCTCCATTCTACGTGGGAGGGGGGTGGGGTAGTTGTATTTGAGTTTGATACATGACACTTAAAGAAGCTGACCTATTTGTAATCTTCTATTTTCTGAGCCATATTTCGGAGAAGATACGGACAAGATTTTGCATACAAGCCTTCATTGCCAATGCGATGCTTTTAACTAGATCTGAAAAAGATTTCGCATGTAAACATCCATCATCCGGACCATATTTTTAATCGGATCCACACAAAATTGTGCATGCAAGGATACATCATTGAAGCGATGCTTTCAACCACATCTAGAAAAGAAATCGAATGTAAACTTCCTATGTGCGGACCAATTTTTTTATTCGATCCGGACAAAATTTTGCATGCAAGGCTATATCATCCGGGCGATGCTTTTTAACCACATCCGGAAAGAAATCGAATGTAATTTTTTAATGTGCGGACCAATTTTTTTACCTGATCCAGACCAGATTTTGGATGCAAGTCTACATCATCCGGGCGATGCTTTTTTACCACATCCAGAAAAGAAATCGAACGTAAACTTCCAATGTGCGGACTAATTTTTTTATCTGATCCGGTCAATATTTTGCATGCAAGGCTACATCATCCGGGCGATGCTTTTTAACCACATCCGGAAAGAAATCGAATGTAATTTTTTAATGTGCGGACCAATTTTTTTACCTGATCCAGACCAGATTTTGGATGCAAGTCTACATCATCCGGGCGATGCTTTTTTACCACATCCAGAAAAGAAATCGAACGTAAACTTCCAATGTGCGGACTAATTTTTTTATCTGATGCGGTCAATATTTTGCATGCAAGGCTACATCATCAAGGCGATGCTTTTTTACCACACCCGGAAAGATGTTGAATGTAAACTTCCCATAGCAGATCAATTTCTTTATCTGATCCGGACAAGATTTTGCATGAAAGGCTATACCATCTGGATGATGCTCTTTTACCACATCTGGAAATGAGTCGAACATAAACTTCCAATGTGCGGACCAATTTTTTTATCTGATCTGGACAATATTTTGCATGCAAGGCTATGTCATCCTGGTGATGCTTTTAACCACACCTGGAAAAGAAATCACACGTAAACTTCCATCATCCGGAGCATATGTGATAGGGGTGAAACCATACACCTGTGCCGCGTATCGATACGATTAACGATACACAGCCTACGATACGATACATTATCGATTCTCAGTTTAAAGAATAAGAAGGCAAACGACAAATAATTATTCATGACTGCTGAAGATTAAAGTAACTTATATAGGATAGATATCGTTTTGAATCGATTCTTCATCTCTTGTATCGATATGCATATCGATATGGCAAAAGTATCAATACTTCGATATATCGATGAATCGTTTCACCCCTATATGTGATACTCTAGTATCTATCTGTAATACTGAGCTCAGCCTGGAACACATTTCCCATTCTAGCCAAAAGTACTAACAGGTTGTGACTTAAGGTAACAAGGGGCCAGCGGACAAGAATCATCCTGAGTTTTTAAAAAAAAAAAAAAAAAAAAAAAAAAGAGTCCAATTTCTACTCTGTTCGGCCTGACCCTTTGTCATAGCCAAGTGAGGTACGTCGTCTTTCACACCTCTCAGCAGCGGACAGAGCGAGAATCTCTCGGAAACGGAAGTTTTCTCTACCCCCATTTCAGGTTAAAGTTGTCAATAATGCCAAGGGAAAAAGCACTATCGTAAGTAGAGGAGAAAAAGCGGTTCTGACACACCCAAAATGTTCCTGCTCCATTCTACGTGGGAGGGGGGTGGGGTAGTTGTATTTGAGTTTGATACATGACACTTAAAGAAGCTGACCTATTTGTAATCTTCTATTTTCTGAGCCATATTTCGGAGAAGATACGGACAAGATTTTGCATACAAGCCTTCATTGCCAATGCGATGCTTTTAACTAGATCTGAAAAAGATTTCGCATGTAAACATCCATCATCCGGACCATATTTTTAATCGGATCCACACAAAATTGTGCATGCAAGGATACATCATTGAAGCGATGCTTTCAACCACATCTAGAAAAGAAATCGAATGTAAACTTCCTATGTGCGGACCAATTTTTTTATTCGATCCGGACAAAATTTTGCATGCAAGGCTATATCATCCGGGCGATGCTTTTTAACCACATCCGGAAAGAAATCGAATGTAATTTTTTAATGTGCGGACCAATTTTTTTACCTGATCCAGACCAGATTTTGGATGCAAGTCTACATCATCCGGGCGATGCTTTTTTACCACATCCAGAAAAGAAATCGAACGTAAACTTCCAATGTGCGGACTAATTTTTTTATCTGATGCGGTCAATATTTTGCATGCAAGGCTACATCATCAAGGCGATGCTTTTTTACCACACCCGGAAAGATGTTGAATGTAAACTTCCCATAGCAGATCAATTTCTTTATCTGATCCGGACAAGATTTTGCATGAAAGGCTATACCATCTGGATGATGCTCTTTTACCACATCTGGAAATGAGTCGAACATAAACTTCCAATGTGCGGACCAATTTTTTTATCTGATCTGGACAATATTTTGCATGCAAGGCTATGTCATCCTGGTGATGCTTTTAACCACACCTGGAAAAGAAATCACACGTAAACTTCCATCATCCGGAGCATATGTGATAGGGGTGAAACCATACACCTGTGCCGCGTATCGATACGATTAACGATACACAGCCTACGATACGATACATTATCGATTCTCAGTTTAAAGAATAAGAAGGCAAACGACAAATAATTATTCATGACTGCTGAAGATTAAAGTAACTTATATAGGATAGATATCGTTTTGAATCGATTCTTCATCTCTTGTATCGATATGCATATCGATATGGCAAAAGTATCAATACTTCGATATATCGATGAATCGTTTCACCCCTATATGTGATACTCTAGTATCTATCTGTAATACTGAGCTCAGCCTGGAACACATTTCCCATTCTAGCCAAAAGTACTAACAGGTTGTGACTTAAGGTAACAAGGGGCCAGCGGACAAGAATCATCCTGAGTTTTTAAAAAAAAAAAAAAAAAAAAAAAAAAGAGTCCAATTTCTACTCTGTTCGGCCTGACCCTTTGTCATAGCCAAGTGAGGTACGTCGTCTTTCACACCTCTCAGCAGCGGACAGAGCGAGAATCTCTCGGAAACGGAAGTTTTCTCTACCCCCATTTCAGGTTAAAGTTGTCAATAATGCCAAGGGAAAAAGCACTATCGTAAGTAGAGGAGAAAAAGCGGTTCTGACACACCCAAAATGTTCCTGCTCCATTCTACGTGGGAGGGGGGTGGGGTAGTTGTATTTGAGTTTGATACATGACACTTAAAGAAGCTGACCTATTTGTAATCTTCTATTTTCTGAGCCATATTTCGGAGAAGATACGGACAAGATTTTGCATACAAGCCTTCATTGCCAATGCGATGCTTTTAACTAGATCTGAAAAAGATTTCGCATGTAAACATCCATCATCCGGACCATATTTTTAATCGGATCCACACAAAATTGTGCATGCAAGGATACATCATTGAAGCGATGCTTTCAACCACATCTAGAAAAGAAATCGAATGTAAACTTCCTATGTGCGGACCAATTTTTTTATTCGATCCGGACAAAATTTTGCATGCAAGGCTATATCATCCGGGCGATGCTTTTTAACCACATCCGGAAAGAAATCGAATGTAATTTTTTAATGTGCGGACCAATTTTTTTACCTGATCCAGACCAGATTTTGGATGCAAGTCTACATCATCCGGGCGATGCTTTTTTACCACATCCAGAAAAGAAATCGAACGTAAACTTCCAATGTGCGGACTAATTTTTTTATCTGATCCGGTCAATATTTTGCATGCAAGGCTACATCATCCGGGCGATGCTTTTTAACCACATCCGGAAAGAAATCGAATGTAATTTTTTAATGTGCGGACCAATTTTTTTACCTGATCCAGACCAGATTTTGGATGCAAGTCTACATCATCCGGGCGATGCTTTTTTACCACATCCAGAAAAGAAATCGAACGTAAACTTCCAATGTGCGGACTAATTTTTTTATCTGATGCGGTCAATATTTTGCATGCAAGGCTACATCATCAAGGCGATGCTTTTTTACCACACCCGGAAAGATGTTGAATGTAAACTTCCCATAGCAGATCAATTTCTTTATCTGATCCGGACAAGATTTTGCATGAAAGGCTATACCATCTGGATGATGCTCTTTTACCACATCTGGAAATGAGTCGAACATAAACTTCCAATGTGCGGACCAATTTTTTTATCTGATCTGGACAATATTTTGCATGCAAGGCTATGTCATCCTGGTGATGCTTTTAACCACACCTGGAAAAGAAATCACACGTAAACTTCCATCATCCGGAGCATATGTGATAGGGGTGAAACCATACACCTGTGCCGCGTATCGATACGATTAACGATACACAGCCTACGATACGATACATTATCGATTCTCAGTTTAAAGAATAAGAAGGCAAACGACAAATAATTATTCATGACTGCTGAAGATTAAAGTAACTTATATAGGATAGATATCGTTTTGAATCGATTCTTCATCTCTTGTATCGATATGCATATCGATATGGCAAAAGTATCAATACTTCGATATATCGATGAATCGTTTCACCCCTATATGTGATACTCTAGTATCTATCTGTAATACTGAGCTCAGCCTGGAACACATTTCCCATTCTAGCCAAAAGTACTAACAGGTTGTGACTTAAGGTAACAAGGGGCCAGCGGACAAGAATCATCCTGAGTTTTTAAAAAAAAAAAAAAAAAAAAAAAAAAAGAGTCCAATTTCTACTCTGTTCGGCCTGACCCTTTGTCATAGCCAAGTGAGGTACGTCGTCTTTCACACCTCTCAGCAGCGGACAGAGCGAGAATCTCTCGGAAACGGAAGTTTTCTCTACCCCCATTTCAGGTTAAAGTTGTCAATAATGCCAAGGGAAAAAGCACTATCGTAAGTAGAGGAGAAAAAGCGGTTCTGACACACCCAAAATGTTCCTGCTCCATTCTACGTGGGAGGGGGGTGGGGTAGTTGTATTTGAGTTTGATACATGACACTTAAAGAAGCTGACCTATTTGTAATCTTCTATTTTCTGAGCCATATTTCGGAGAAGATACGGACAAGATTTTGCATACAAGCCTTCATTGCCAATGCGATGCTTTTAACTAGATCTGAAAAAGATTTCGCATGTAAACATCCATCATCCGGACCATATTTTTAATCGGATCCACACAAAATTGTGCATGCAAGGATACATCATTGAAGCGATGCTTTCAACCACATCTAGAAAAGAAATCGAATGTAAACTTCCTATGTGCGGACCAATTTTTTTATTCGATCCGGACAAAATTTTGCATGCAAGGCTATATCATCCGGGCGATGCTTTTTAACCACATCCGGAAAGAAATCGAATGTAATTTTTTAATGTGCGGACCAATTTTTTTACCTGATCCAGACCAGATTTTGGATGCAAGTCTACATCATCCGGGCGATGCTTTTTTACCACATCCAGAAAAGAAATCGAACGTAAACTTCCAATGTGCGGACTAATTTTTTTATCTGATCCGGTCAATATTTTGCATGCAAGGCTACATCATCCGGGCGATGCTTTTTAACCACATCCGGAAAGAAATCGAATGTAATTTTTTAATGTGCGGACCAATTTTTTTACCTGATCCAGACCAGATTTTGGATGCAAGTCTACATCATCCGGGCGATGCTTTTTTACCACATCCAGAAAAGAAATCGAACGTAAACTTCCAATGTGCGGACTAATTTTTTTATCTGATGCGGTCAATATTTTGCATGCAAGGCTACATCATCAAGGCGATGCTTTTTTACCACACCCGGAAAGATGTTGAATGTAAACTTCCCATAGCAGATCAATTTCTTTATCTGATCCGGACAAGATTTTGCATGAAAGGCTATACCATCTGGATGATGCTCTTTTACCACATCTGGAAATGAGTCGAACATAAACTTCCAATGTGCGGACCAATTTTTTTATCTGATCTGGACAATATTTTGCATGCAAGGCTATGTCATCCTGGTGATGCTTTTAACCACACCTGGAAAAGAAATCACACGTAAACTTCCATCATCCGGAGCATATGTGATAGGGGTGAAACCATACACCTGTGCCGCGTATCGATACGATTAACGATACACAGCCTACGATACGATACATTATCGATTCTCAGTTTAAAGAATAAGAAGGCAAACGACAAATAATTATTCATGACTGCTGAAGATTAAAGTAACTTATATAGGATAGATATCGTTTTGAATCGATTCTTCATCTCTTGTATCGATATGCATATCGATATGGCAAAAGTATCAATACTTCGATATATCGATGAATCGTTTCACCCCTATATGTGATACTCTAGTATCTATCTGTAATACTGAGCTCAGCCTGGAACACATTTCCCATTCTAGCCAAAAGTACTAACAGGTTGTGACTTAAGGTAACAAGGGGCCAGCGGACAAGAATCATCCTGAGTTTTTAAAAAAAAAAAAAAAAAAAAAAAAAAAGAGTCCAATTTCTACTCTGTTCGGCCTGACCCTTTGTCATAGCCAAGTGAGGTACGTCGTCTTTCACACCTCTCAGCAGCGGACAGAGCGAGAATCTCTCGGAAACGGAAGTTTTCTCTACCCCCATTTCAGGTTAAAGTTGTCAATAATGCCAAGGGAAAAAGCACTATCGTAAGTAGAGGAGAAAAAGCGGTTCTGACACACCCAAAATGTTCCTGCTCCATTCTACGTGGGAGGGGGGTGGGGTAGTTGTATTTGAGTTTGATACATGACACTTAAAGAAGCTGACCTATTTGTAATCTTCTATTTTCTGAGCCATATTTCGGAGAAGATACGGACAAGATTTTGCATACAAGCCTTCATTGCCAATGCGATGCTTTTAACTAGATCTGAAAAAGATTTCGCATGTAAACATCCATCATCCGGACCATATTTTTAATCGGATCCACACAAAATTGTGCATGCAAGGATACATCATTGAAGCGATGCTTTCAACCACATCTAGAAAAGAAATCGAATGTAAACTTCCTATGTGCGGACCAATTTTTTTATTCGATCCGGACAAAATTTTGCATGCAAGGCTATATCATCCGGGCGATGCTTTTTAACCACATCCGGAAAGAAATCGAATGTAATTTTTTAATGTGCGGACCAATTTTTTTACCTGATCCAGACCAGATTTTGGATGCAAGTCTACATCATCCGGGCGATGCTTTTTTACCACATCCAGAAAAGAAATCGAACGTAAACTTCCAATGTGCGGACTAATTTTTTTATCTGATCCGGTCAATATTTTGCATGCAAGGCTACATCATCCGGGCGATGCTTTTTAACCACATCCGGAAAGAAATCGAATGTAATTTTTTAATGTGCGGACCAATTTTTTTACCTGATCCAGACCAGATTTTGGATGCAAGTCTACATCATCCGGGCGATGCTTTTTTACCACATCCAGAAAAGAAATCGAACGTAAACTTCCAATGAAGATGTTGAATGTAAACTTCCCATAGCAGATCAATTTCTTTATCTGATCCGGACAAGATTTTGCATGAAAGGCTATACCATCTGGATGATGCTCTTTTACCACATCTGGAAATGAGTCGAACATAAACTTCCAATGTGCGGACCAATTTTTTTATCTGATCTGGACAATATTTTGCATGCAAGGCTATGTCATCCTGGTGATGCTTTTAACCACACCTGGAAAAGAAATCACACGTAAACTTCCATCATCCGGAGCATATGTGATAGGGGTGAAACCATACACCTGTGCCGCGTATCGATACGATTAACGATACACAGCCTACGATACGATACATTATCGATTCTCAGTTTAAAGAATAAGAAGGCAAACGACAAATAATTATTCATGACTGCTGAAGATTAAAGTAACTTATATAGGATAGATATCGTTTTGAATCGATTCTTCATCTCTTGTATCGATATGCATATCGATATGGCAAAAGTATCAATACTTCGATATATCGATGAATCGTTTCACCCCTATATGTGATACTCTAGTATCTATCTGTAATACTGAGCTCAGCCTGGAACACATTTCCCATTCTAGCCAAAAGTACTAACAGGTTGTGACTTAAGGTAACAAGGGGCCAGCGGACAAGAATCATCCTGAGTTTTTAAAAAAAAAAAAAAAAAAAAAAAAAAAGAGTCCAATTTCTACTCTGTTCGGCCTGACCCTTTGTCATAGCCAAGTGAGGTACGTCGTCTTTCACACCTCTCAGCAGCGGACAGAGCGAGAATCTCTCGGAAACGGAAGTTTTCTCTACCCCCATTTCAGGTTAAAGTTGTCAATAATGCCAAGGGAAAAAGCACTATCGTAAGTAGAGGAGAAAAAGCGGTTCTGACACACCCAAAATGTTCCTGCTCCATTCTACGTGGGAGGGGGGTGGGGTAGTTGTATTTGAGTTTGATACATGACACTTAAAGAAGCTGACCTATTTGTAATCTTCTATTTTCTGAGCCATATTTCGGAGAAGATACGGACAAGATTTTGCATACAAGCCTTCATTGCCAATGCGATGCTTTTAACTAGATCTGAAAAAGATTTCGCATGTAAACATCCATCATCCGGACCATATTTTTAATCGGATCCACACAAAATTGTGCATGCAAGGATACATCATTGAAGCGATGCTTTCAACCACATCTAGAAAAGAAATCGAATGTAAACTTCCTATGTGCGGACCAATTTTTTTATTCGATCCGGACAAAATTTTGCATGCAAGGCTATATCATCCGGGCGATGCTTTTTAACCACATCCGGAAAGAAATCGAATGTAATTTTTTAATGTGCGGACCAATTTTTTTACCTGATCCAGACCAGATTTTGGATGCAAGTCTACATCATCCGGGCGATGCTTTTTTACCACATCCAGAAAAGAAATCGAACGTAAACTTCCAATGTGCGGACTAATTTTTTTATCTGATCCGGTCAATATTTTGCATGCAAGGCTACATCATCCGGGCGATGCTTTTTAACCACATCCGGAAAGAAATCGAATGTAATTTTTTAATGTGCGGACCAATTTTTTTACCTGATCCAGACCAGATTTTGGATGCAAGTCTACATCATCCGGGCGATGCTTTTTTACCACATCCAGAAAAGAAATCGAACGTAAACTTCCAATGTGCGGACTAATTTTTTTATCTGATGCGGTCAATATTTTGCATGCAAGGCTACATCATCAAGGCGATGCTTTTTTACCACACCCGGAAAGATGTTGAATGTAAACTTCCCATAGCAGATCAATTTCTTTATCTGATCCGGACAAGATTTTGCATGAAAGGCTATACCATCTGGATGATGCTCTTTTACCACATCTGGAAATGAGTCGAACATAAACTTCCAATGTGCGGACCAATTTTTTTATCTGATCTGGACAATATTTTGCATGCAAGGCTATGTCATCCTGGTGATGCTTTTAACCACACCTGGAAAAGAAATCACACGTAAACTTCCATCATCCGGAGCATATGTGATAGGGGTGAAACCATACACCTGTGCCGCGTATCGATACGATTAACGATACACAGCCTACGATACGATACATTATCGATTCTCAGTTTAAAGAATAAGAAGGCAAACGACAAATAATTATTCATGACTGCTGAAGATTAAAGTAACTTATATAGGATAGATATCGTTTTGAATCGATTCTTCATCTCTTGTATCGATATGCATATCGATATGGCAAAAGTATCAATACTTCGATATATCGATGAATCGTTTCACCCCTATATGTGATACTCTAGTATCTATCTGTAATACTGAGCTCAGCCTGGAACACATTTCCCATTCTAGCCAAAAGTACTAACAGGTTGTGACTTAAGGTAACAAGGGGCCAGCGGACAAGAATCATCCTGAGTTTTTAAAAAAAAAAAAAAAAAAAAAAAAAAAGAGTCCAATTTCTACTCTGTTCGGCCTGACCCTTTGTCATAACAGCCAGCCACCGTGAGGACGCGCGGAACGCGTCTTTCCATTTTTCAACAATTGTCAATTCAAGCATCATGAGCGATAAAAATCACTTCTAATTTCATTCCTGTTCCATTTCGGAAAGTGCACTTAAAAGCTGACCTTAACCACTCCGAAAAAACATAAACACATTCAAAAGAAAAAACACTTCCAAACCACTAGATCAAACAAAACCACACATCCATCAACCGGACAAGAAATCGAACAACAAAATCATGCAAGGATCACATCCAAGCGATGCTACCACACACAAGACAAGAAATCGAACAAAAACTTCCTATGTGCGGAACCAATTAATTACAATCCGATTTTTTGCATGCAAGGCTATAATCATCACCATCCATAACACATCCCCAAAACAACATGAATGTAATTTTAATCTTCCTCAATATTTTACCATCCACAATGCAGTCTCATCATCCCACCACCTTACCACATCAAAAAAAAACCCATCATCAAACAGTCCCATACACCTCGTGCCACTAATTTTCATCCCCAAAAAATTCAAATTCTCATACCATAAAACTACACACTCTGAAGAACCAGTAAATCATAAAACCCCCATCCCAAAAAATTTTCTCTTCCCATTATGCGTCAACATCCTATAACTGATACATCAAGCTATTTTTCAACAGAAAACATGTACTATACACAAATGCTCCCCCTTACAAATGCTCCTATCACCAAACTGGATAAAACACAAAAAAAATCACCCCTCTTCTATTCCGTATGGAGGATGTCATTCCTCTTTTCTCACACCTCGCGTATCGACATACGATCGAAACGATCACATCCATTCGAACGATGAAACATATCGATTCTCATAAAGATAATAAGAAGCAAACGACAAATAATTATTCATGACTGGGATAAACTAACTTATATCTTTGATCGATTCTTCATCTCTTGTATCGATATGTATCAAACAAAAACATACTTCACGAAACATCACCCCTATATGCTGATTCTAACACTGAAAAATCCACCAAACCATTAACAAAACACCATCCAAAACAACTAACAAAATTAACACAAAACCAAAATCAAACACCAACAAAAAAAAAAAAAAAAAATAAAAAAAAAAAAAAAAGACCAATACCAAACTCTCTTCACCATCACACCCCAAACCACAACACACCACATCATCAATCAAATCTCACAAGTTTTTCACCCCCATTTCAAAAAAAAAAACAAATCCAAAAAAAAAAGAAAAAACAACACAAATTCTATACCCACAAAAAAAAAAACAAAACAAACCAAAAATACAATTATTAACCACACTTCAAACAAAAAATACAAAAAAAGAACACCCACCAAAAACATAAAACATATCAACATCCAAATCACAGACACAAAATCAACACACCCACAAAAATCACAACAAAAATACAAACAAAAACAAAAAAACCACACCACCAATCAATCAACTCCATCACAAAAAAACCCAACCACACCATCAAACACATCAACCCACCAAGAAAACACCAATCACCAAACAAAAAAAACAAACACCACACACAAGAAAAAACACACAAAACCCAAACAAAAACAACAACAACAATCAACCCAAAACAACACCAAACCCATAAACATCCCCCAAAACATCAAAAACACACCCCTCAAACAACATCACAACACAACAAAAACAAATTTCTGCACAAAAATCAACCTCACATCATCAAAACATCCAAAAAAAACCACAACAACACTCAAACAACAAAAAACACACACCAACAAAACACACCCACAGCACAGGCAAACACACCCAAAAAAAACCCACATCCAAAAAAACCACACACACAACAAATCACCACACAACAAATCAAACACCAAAAACAATCCACAAAACCCCACACATCACAATCAACCACAACAAAAAATCACACACAACAATACACACAAAACAAACAAAACGAAAAAACAAAACACAATCATACATACACAAACACAAACAACACACACACAAACCACAAATCACCACAAACAAAACAAACAAAACCAAATCAACAACACAAATCACCACAAAAAAACAAACAAAACACACAAAAAAAAACAAATCAAAAATCACAAACACAACAAAACACACATACACAAATCCAAAACAAAAAAAACACACACACACAACCCACAACCAAAAAACAAACAAACAAAAAATCAACAAAAACAACACCCAACACAACACAAAACCCAACATCAAACACCACCACAAACAAAAATTTCCCCACACCCACAAACAAAACAAAAACAATCACAACATCAACACAAAAAAAAACCACAACCAACACAAAAAAAAACACAAAACAACAAAAAACCAACACAATCACAACAACCAACACAAATAAACAAACAAACACACAACACAACAACACAACACACATCAAAAACCACCACCAACAACACAAAAACACAAACAACAAACAACAAACCACATCCAAAACAACAAAACACAAACACAACCAACACCAAAAACACACAACATCAACAACAAACACATAATCACAAAAAACCACAAAACAACCCGCAAAACAACACACAAACCACAACACACCCCCACACAAACAAAACAAAACAAACTTCAACACTACACCACACATCAACAATCCACAAAAACACATCACACACAAAATCAAACAAAAACAACAACACAACAACCAACAAATAACCAAAACAAAACCATTCAATCACAAAACAACAAAACAAACACCAAAAATCAACAACAACATCAAACAACCAACCAAAAACAAACACAAACACAAACACAAACACACACAACAACACACAAACAACAAAAACAACAAACAAAAACACAATCACAACACAAACACCACAAAAAACACCCAGACAAAAAACCACAACAAAAACACAAACCAAACCAATCAACAAAATCAACAACCCATCAACAAACAACACAACCACACAAACACAACACAAAACACCAAACATCACACACACATCCAAACACACAACACACCCATGCAAAAAATCCACAAAACACAACAACATCCACATCAATCACAACCACACACACAACAAACCAAACACAACTCACAACAAAAACACATAAAAAAAAACCAAACATCAACCACAAAAATCCTCAAAACACACCCAAAAACCACACACCCAACACCAACAATCAAATCAAACAACAAAAAACCAAATCAAACCACACAACAACACACAAACAACACACACCACAACCAAACAAACACACACCCTCATCTCTCAATCACAACACAAAAAATCACACCAACCATCAAAACCCACCACCAAACACAAAAAAACATCAACACCAAATCAACACAAAACACAAACACCACACACACAAAACTCAACACAACAAAACACAACCCAACACAACACACCAACACACCAAAAACAACCAATCCACACATCAAAAACACAAATCAACCAAAAAAATTCACCACAACCAAAAAATCAACAACACCACACACAAAACACCAAAAAACAACACAACCAAAACAAATCACAAAACACAAACACCAACCCAACACCCAACAAAAAACACAAAAAAAACAACAACACAACAAACATCAACAAACAACAAAACAAACCCACAAACACCAAAAACAAAAAAACCCCAAAACTCAATCAACACACCACAACAACACAAAACTAACAAAACACAAAACCCACCCAACAACGACACCCTCACACAAAACACACAAAAACACCAACCCCCACACCACACATCCAACACCCAACAACAACAAATCAAATCCACAAAACCACAACAAACACAACAACAACCAAAAAAAACACAACACAACCCCTACACAACCAAACATCAAAATAAAACAACACAAAAACCCCAACTCAAAATCCACAAAACAACACACACAAACAAACAACAAAACACCACACATCAAACCACAACACTACAAAAAACCAACACAAAAACAACAAACACAAACAATCAAAAAACCACCACAAAAAAATAACAAAAACCACAACAAACAAAAACACAACAACCCAAACCCATCAAAATACAAACAAATAAAAACAAACCACAACAAAAAAAACAAAAAAAACAAAAAAAATAAAAGATAACACAAAACACAAAAACAAACACAACAAAACAAAACCAACACAAAACAAAACAAACAACCAAACACACAAACCACAAACCCAGCAAAAGACAAACAAACAACCCCACCCCAAATCCACACAAAAACAACCCAAACACACCAAAAAAAACCAAAAACAAAAACAACAACAACACCCCAAACAACAAAACATAACAAACACACAACCACCAAACAAAACCTCAACACAAAACAACAAAAAACACACAAAACAAACCATCCCAAAAATAACACCCAAACAAACACAATCCCCAAAACACCAAAACCACAACACAAACCACACCCCAAACACAACCCAAAACACAAATCACAACAAACAACAATCCAATCAAACAAACCAACCCCACCAATCCAAAACAACTCACAAAACCCACACCACACAACCCCCACCCCCACAAAAACAAAAACAAACACAAAAAAAACAACCAAAACAAAACAAACCACAAAAACCCACCAACAACACAATCATCATAACACAAAAAACACAAAAAAACACACACACACAACCAAAAAAAAACCACCCCCAAAACCAATACCAACATCACCACAAAATCCACAACCAAAAAAAACAAAACACACCCACACCCAACATCACAACAACACCAAAAAAAAAACACACACAACAAAACAACAACAAAACAACAACAGCAAATCACCCCCCAAAACCTCCAAACACACAACACACAAAACAACACAAGCAAAACAAACAAACACCAACCAAAACAACACACACAACAAAACATAACAAAACAGCACAAAACATCAACCACCAACTCAACCCACAACCACAAAAAAACCACCACCCAACCCCAAACCCCAAAACAAAACCACACACGCATCAACAGCAACAAACCAAAAACCCAAAAACCGACAAAAAACACCCCAAAAACCCCCCACCACCAACACACAAAAAACACACACAACACCACAAACACAAAAACACCCACAAACAAACCAACACAACAACCACAAAACACAACACAAACCATCATACCACACAAAACACAACCTACAAAACCCAACACAAATCACAACACCCAACACCAATAACAACCCAAACAAAACCCCACACACAAAAACCAACCCACCCGACAAACAACACCACACACAACACACCCCACTACACAACACACAACAACAATTCAACAAACCACAAAAACACATCAATCCAAACACAAATCAAACCCCACAAACCCAACACAACAAATCAAACAAAAACAAACATCACAAAACCACACAAAAAAAAAAACAAAACCACACACAAACAACAGCACAATCACAAACACATCTCACTCTCACCACCACAACAGAACCCACAAAAACAAACATACACACCCCAAACACCACCACAAACCAACCACCCAAACAAAC